>JAHXMU010000534.1:326107-370815 GCA_019455685.1 Philornis downsi
CCTTTCCTTTCCTTTCCTTTCCTTTCCTTTCCTTTCCTTTCCTTTCCCTTCCTTTCCTTTTCTTTTTTACTAATTTTACTTAATTTTTTGCTTATTTATAGATTGATTTAGCCTTCGTTACTCAATCTCACATCCTGGTTGTCTTCAGATGTCAAGGAAACACTCTCCGGGGAATTCACATATCTATCAATCAAATTCATGTCCTTTCATCTGGTTGCTTATGGTCGGTCATTGTTCTAACGTCGAAATGAAATCTGTTTTTGATGTCCTGTAAAATATTTGAATCCATAGAATCCACAGAAAACAGGAATGTATCTGAGCATGATATAAAATTTGAAAGCAGTACACTCGAGAAAAGTTGGTTGTAATTAGGCGGGAAGAAGGTATCCTTCCATCGAGTATGATACAGTTAAGATAACAAAACTGATGGATTTTATTAGGGTATTCTAAACCAAATCCGGGTTTTGCATAGTTTTTTACTCAGATTTTTATTCTTATCCGAATAAGGCATTTAAGGATGTCTTCTGCATTTGTCACTATCTTTTCTGAAAAGATCTAGTAATTGCTTAAGACTGACTTCCATACAAGAAATAGATTGTGCCTTATGGATCTGAACAAGTGAACATCTGCTGAATATGTTGAGAAGGGTATGACTTCCCAATTGAAGGATTCATTTGAAAGTTTTGACCACAATATGTGGACGATCTTGCAATAGAATAATTTTGTTACGTCTTTAATGAGACCTTTTTTTCTTGATTGCTCGACTCGATCTTATCAATTGTGTTCAACAGAGAGAGGTTTAAGCAACTCTTAATACAAGACACCAAACAAGTTGAAGTAAATAACTGCCTCAGGTGTCGATGTTGAACCATGGCCATGTAGTCCACATGATTTACGCTTAACTATGTAATGCAAAAATATCAGGCAAATTCGATTTACGCTTAACTATTCGACGTTCAACATTTCTAGCTGCCAATTCATATTGGATCCAATTTCCTTCCTTTTGAGTTGTTTTCAAGAATTTTATACGATGTGAAATTGCGCACTGAATTGCTATTGGAATTGCAAATCTTCCTTGTACATGATTTCAATTTTTCGTATTTGTACGATTTCAATCTTCCGTTACTTTTTTCGTGGTCAGTGTCTTCCCCCTCTTAAAACAGTTTCGTCATATGTTTCTACAAACAATCTAAGAATCTAAGAAGTGGCAAAATTGCAGAAGTAAACCAAAAGTTCTCGCATGTGCCGATTTTCGCTCCCAAAAAAATATGTAATTCTGATTCAAACAAACTAATATTTCAGGGTTATAGAATTGCTGCATATCCAACCTTACAATATGATGTTTTGCATCTGGCAATTTCAAGCATAATTTAATGGAGAGGCTATTTATTGTAAAACGACTTTAAGTTGGCTAATAGACTGTAGACCTTTTCCGATATTATGTAGCCGTTTATATCCATATCCCTAAAACTATTAAAATTTGTAAAACTTTAACGGCATAGACATACTATTGTTTAATGGTTTACAAGTCAGTATAGATATTACGTCCTTTGGGAATATATGGAACATGGAAATAACAATACGAGTGTGTTCAAAAAATATGGTGAATTTTCATTTCATTTCAAAAAATATTTATTTATTCATCAATTTCTATTTTACCTCTTTCAAAGTAGTCCCCCTCAGGTATAATACACCTGTGCCAGCGTTTTTTCTAATCCTCGAAGCAGTTCTGATATGCACTTTTTGGTATGTCCTTGAGCTCTCTCAGCGATTCGGTTTTTATCTCCTCAATCGTCGCAAAACGCCGTCTTTTCATGGGTCTCTTTAATCTTGGAAACAAAAAAAAAAATCGCAGGGGGCCAAACCTGGTGGATGTGGTGGCAGAGGCATAATAACGTTGTTATTTTTACCTAATAATCTTTTACAAGCAAAGATGAGTGAGCAGGTGCATTATCATGATGCAAAAACCAAGCCGGGCGTTTTTTCCTATTAGTTCATGCAAATCCTGCATAACTTCAAGGTAATAGTCCTTATTTATCGTACGACCTTATGGTAAGAACTCCTGATGCACTACGCCATGGTAATCGAAGAAAACAGTCAGCAAAACGTTAACATTGTATTGAACTTGGAGTGTTTTTTTTTTTCTTGGCTCTCCTGGACGATTGGGCTTAGATTTCGATCTCATACCCATATACCCATGATTCGTCACCAGTTATGACCCTTTTAAGCAAATCTGGATCATAGTTGACGTCATTCAACAATTCTTGAGCTATGCTCATGAGACGTTGTTTTTGGTCAAAATTCAGTAATTTTGAAACGAACTTCGTTGCCACACGCTTCATGCCCAAAATTTCCAAAAAGATTGCATGGCATGAGACAACCGACATTCTAACGTTCTCAGTAATTCCCCAATACAATGACAATACAATGTCATTTAAATGACCGCTTTTAGATTGGCAGTGGATTTTTTAAAAGTAGTTTTCAACCACTTTTTTCCACGTTGAGGGCGGTATCTCGGCGATAACTTGACGAATGCTGGTTTTCAAATATTCCAACGTTTGGGAATTATTCACGTATGCACGGTTTTTGACGTAGCCCCACAAAAAAATATAACATCGTCAAATCGCATAACCTTGGTGGACGATTGACGTCGTTGGTCGTTGGCCAAAACGTGAAATTACGCTGCCTAGAAACTTCTCATAAGATAAAGCCAAAATCGGTCATGTAGTGTGGCATGTGGCGCCGTCTTGTTGAAACCACATATCGTCCAGTTCATAATTTTCAATTGCATGCTAAAAAAAAGTCGGTTATCATAAGGCCATAATGCTCTGAATACTCGCCGCGCTTTCAGTAACAGAATCGATATTTTTGACAGTACATACATACATTGCGATGATGAACACGCGTGACCACATCTGTAAAGCTTCCAGTCTCTCCAAATTCCTTTGTTGTCTTGCCAATTCTTTGCCCAATAAGTCGATTATCGCGATCACATTCACAAAAAATGCACTTTGGCAGTAAGTTTTAACACTTTTTAAGCGTTCTTTAGTTGTTAAACGATCCATATTTGTAAGTGACAAACCTTTTACCAAATAAATAACAGTTCAGGTGGCAGGGATTTAGCAGAGGATTTGAAATCACTAAATGGATAACCCTATATTTGTCTATGACAATGTCTGGTATTTATAACTTTCTGGTCTGCGTTTTAGTAGAAGTGCAAAAAAGCAACTTATTTACAGCCAATTTCTTTGAAAATATTTATTTTTAAGAATGTGGAAATTTCAACATTTCCTGTTTCAACTTGGTCTTCAAGTTATGTCAATTTTCTGACAAAATGTATCGAAATATTGTCATATTTTATCCATTTTCTTTACACTCAACTAAATCTTTGCTTCGGGTGTATTTTTTTGTTTTTTCCTGTCACTCAGCCATTTTTCATTTCCTTCTAACATTGCACAACATGTACTTCAGTATTTTGAAAACATGTCTATGACTCAAATTTATTGTCTTCCCCTCCTGCCTATGCGGCAACTAAACAAACAGTTTGATGATTTTGTTGAGTCAATATTTAGGGAAATCTTTTCTCTACCTCCACATCCTCTTAATATATTTTGGGTCACAGCTACAGGTCATTTGCATTATTGTTTTGCCATTTTCTTTGTTTCTTTACAACATTTCGAATGTGGAAAAATTCAATTTATTTTGATTGGGTCATTACATTGTCTGCATTGATTGCCAGGATCCGAAATCCAACCACAATTTATGTTGCCATCATTAGGAATTTTATATACTAAAGAGTAACCGACTTATTTGTTGAATTGTATGCTAATGTAATTAATCATACGCTCTAAATGACTTCTGTGGTATTTACTTAAAAGTTAAGTATACGTCATGGAGTCCAATATGTGAAAGCGTTTTCTAATGTGGCCTTTTCGTTCATCAGCTCAATATTTTGGGACTGGAGCAACAAACTTGTGTTGTCTAAAGGCTGCACGCTCTTTAGGCACTCACAAATGAAGTCAGCAACTTGGATGTCCATCGACTATTGATTCAAGAAAGGAAGAATCTGCATGATTCGTAAATGGAGCGATCGTTAATGGATACAATAACTTTTCTTTTCAAAATATGAAAACATAAAATATATGAAAATAGGAGAATATGATAATAAGAAAATATGGAAAAATAAAAATATATAAATAAAAATTAAGAAATGCTAGCTATGACTTCATATATGTAGGTTGAAATCAATACCACAAAAAGAGTTCACTGTCCGTCTAATGGAGCAAAATTGAACTGAATAAATTTGTAGTGCAGAGGAAATCAGCATATAAATCTGCACAGTGTTTGCTTACAATTCTTTGATCAGTGGTGATGAATATTATATGGAAAATGCAAATCGACTATAATAAAAAAAAATCGGTAACACAAAAGCTTCGAAAAATGTTGGGAACTTCCTATGATATACAAATTTAATACGAGACCTTGGGTAACAAAAGAGCCATCTCTTTGGTGGTCTATATATATGAAATTGTTGCGTTACTAACTGATTGACTGACTAACTGATTGACTGACTGGCTGATCACCGCCCAGACCAAACGACTAAGGTTCTAACCTTGCAAATTCAGGTATACATACAACTTACAGATTAGTTGCTCAATAAGAAGCAATTTTTACAAATTCGTACTTTTAGGCTTAAAACCCAACTAAAAATGAACAAATCTAATACCGCACAAAATCACAATATCGCACAGCTCAAACGACTAGATTCACTATCGTAAAAATTGGTGTCTGTATTCCCTTTCTATCGCAAAAATGCAATAAGAAAAAGTATTTCGAAATTCATGCTTTAACGGGTAAAAAAAAGAGTAAAAATTGACAAACCCGCTCTTTATAAACAGATAGAACTAGAATCACGGAAATTGGCGTCCCTATTCCTCATACTTACTAAGCGCTAGATAAGGAGAGAATAACAAAGGATTAAAATGGTGTCACTGGCCTGATTAAGCGGGTAAATCTGAAATCATGGAAATTAGTGCGCTCATCGTTGTTAAAAATTAGGCCCTGAAAAAGAATGTAATCTGCGACATTTAAAATTTCAAGGAGCAAAATAGGTTGAGGCACTCTCACTAAAATAGTGTTTTACCCACCTTAAATGATTGAAAGTATATCGACGTAATTGGTAGCGTCACCTTAGAATATAGCCGCGCTATAGAAACAATCTTTGTGGAATTCGTAGTTTTGAAGGATAAAACTGGTAGTTTCGGGAGAATAGTGGTAAATGGGTAAAAGCAAAGATCATCAGCATTATGCTGCGTATTCTTCTTACAAAATAGATGTGTGACAAAAAAAAATGTAACGCAATTCTTAGCCTTAGGTGCAACTAAGGGTAGAAGAGGGACAGAAATAGTACCATCGCTCATAACAAATGTATTGTTCTTTTAAGATGTAAATAAGTGAAAATGAGGCAAAATTGGCACTGTCGCCGGGAAACAAATGACAGAAATTGAAGTCTTGAAATTGGAAGTACACATTCTATCATGGAACATAATGAAAATACAAAATTTCGAATTCGTAGAGGAAACCGGTGGCGTGAAAATTGAACCAGACTAGATTTGAAGGCTTAAGGTTTAAAGACCCACTTAAGGACTCACATTCCTCTTGCGGCCTGCACATACTTTAATATCGGATTTTATGAAAATCTAATTTTCAGTGAAAATTCCTAGAGCCGAAGGAATCCATCCATCCAAGAACAAAAGCGATACTACCGCAGACTAAACAACAGCATAACAGTATTGTCCGAAATTTTAATTATTGCCTGATATGAGATTAAAAATAGCACTTATCTGATTAAATAATTGAAGTCAGAATCGTACAGATTGGCAAAGGGACACTACTGGCAGTGATAAATAAATTGCAAAAAAATTCAACTTCTGAATTGTTTTTTACTCAAAATGTGGAATCATGGACGAAATGCAATGGTATCTGAAAATGTTCCAGTAAAGCATTTCTCACCGAGCTGTGCATTTATTGTTTCAGGCGAGTGAATAAGCGAGTCATTCAAAGCTCTAAAATTAATTGACATAAATTCATCGCATCAAAAAGTATTGATGTCAATATTTATGAATTCTTTCAGTCTTTGAACATTAAGACCAATGTGATTTCAATAATAACCGCACATGTGTTATGAAATGTTTTGAATAATCTACTATCACAAGATGATAATAATTCAAATAGCGTACATACAATTCAATGTAATAGCATTACCACTTGGATATACAACCGATTATCTCTCAAAATAGTTGAAATACTATGTTGATGTTGAGACATTTCATATTTGAGACAGATTTGCAAATATAGTCCAAAAAAACAAACGAAGAGAATACGGAAGAAACACCCACATTAACTTAAGCAACCAAGACTAATAATTCAACGATGCCCAATTACTTCAGAGCCTCATAAAATACGAGTCTATCGTATGCAACCCATTTATTTAATAGCATTTTTAGGTGAATGTGTATATTCACCTGAAAAGAAGTAAGATGTTTGTAACTAAATTTATTTTCATAAATTCAAATGGAATTCGTAATACAATACCTATGGAGATAATTTTCTACCAAAAATATAACTTCTTTATTTTAAAGTTAACAATAATCATAGGCATTGGTAAAAAAATACATGTTTTGACTTTAATGATGATACTCTGATGAAGATTTCACCGCAAAGCACTATAATATTCTCTGAGCAACATAGTATAATTTATAATCGAGAACCATACAAAAGTGGTGAACAAAAAGGGCCTCTTACAATTCTGTAAAATGTTTAAAATAATTCGGTTTATTTTACATCTCGACAACTATTAGAATGATAAACTCTAACAGGTTATTACGTTTGGAGAGCTAGTCAAGGACAGGAAATTATGAATAAACTGAGATTCTCCTAAAAGTCTTCCTTCTGAGCTTAATATTAACGCTAACATAAAAAATATGTCGAAAAAATATTTCAGGAAAATTAAATTGAAACTGTCAAGTGAATTCCTACAATTTTTTCAATTTAATTTATATTATTTATCATACGTTTGTGTTTCAAAATAATCATTTTGCAGGTCTTAGCCGGCGATTATAATTTCGACGTTTAAAGTTACCCAATTTATTGCCATAATCGTCGTTCGAATCTGCAGTGATAAGCGAGTCCAGTAGATTTTTCTCAAACTGAGGTTTTAAATCGTTGTTAAGCTGTAGGTCCCGTTGAATGGGTTTAAACATAGAATGCGAGCTAGCTCACAGAATGTGAGAAGTGCTCCCATATCTCATTGATGGAATGCAAGGATATTTGTTTTATTATTCTTGCCTTCATATCATTCAGACGTACTACCTAAATTCAATCGTATGTGACACACATCGTGCGCTTGATAAATAATGTTCCAAGAATGAAAGTGGACCGGATTATCACATTCTCTCTAATACCTCCCATACAAATTGACCGTTTCATTGGAATTTTACTTTTCCTATGGCATACCTGATTCGTGAACCTAAGTCAGCTGAATTCTTATCAATTATATTTTATTACGATGATTGGTGAAATTTAAAAAAAAAAACGATCGGGTAATTAAGCTTTTTCTAGAAGTTTTCATGCAAATCAACTAATTTAACCTACATATAATTTAGCACTCATCAGCTGCTGTTTAAATTTAATTCTGCTAATGAAAATGGGCTGTATTACCACAAAAATCAGAGGACCCTTACAATTATCCAGCTGGAAGATATCCATAGAAAGTTGTCATTTTGCGTTTTGAATTGTGCTTTAGTTTAGAAAGATTTTTTATTTGTAGTCTATAGGTCTGTAATTTCTATATTTCGTGGTGGGAAAAAATCCATGACGTATGATTAATATTGAATTTAAGTCTTCCTTCACCAAAATAATAATCATACGCATTGGTATACAAAATGTGTTACATTTTATTGAACAATTCTCCCAATCTACGTAGAAACTTCACATGGACTTATTTTTTTCATATTTGTAGAGTATATGTAGAGTTTGACCTTCTGGATTTTTTGCAGCAGTGGATACTTTTGAGGTGGTTTAGAAAAATGGCACCTAATACGCATCAATCAGTCACTTTTTTGGGACGCAATGACTTTTCCAAAATCACTTCTGGGTTCTGCAAGCCACATATTCAAAAATTTTGCTTGTGTACGGAACAATCCAGTGATCATTGTTCATCGCTAACAAGAAAATCTTGTTCGATTGAAATCCCACGTTTGAATCACCACTTTTGTAGTAAGTTTTAACTATTTGTACCCGTTCTTCGGTTGTTAAATGATCCACATTCGTAAATGCAACCATTTCGATAGTTAATTACACCTTAAATGACAAGCATTTAAAGACCGGCGGTTTTAAAACCATTAAATTGATAACCCTGTACATTTTTAGAGAATGCGAAAAAATCACAACAGAGTTTAATGCTTGAATCTGTTACGTGATTCGCATACGAGCCAAATAATTCCTTATAGTAATTGTTTACTAATGGTGGAAGAAATCAATGACGTATGATTAATATTAATTCAACTTTATTTCATCTTAATAACAATCATACGCCTTTGTAAACAAAATATGTGTGACTTATATTTGGAAACACTATTACAAAATTCTATCAGCCTATGCTGAAACTCCATACCTTCTTACATTTATTGTCCCTGTTAAATATATGCACAGTATAATCTATAATCTACATATATATATATACAATATATTGCTTGGTTTTTTGTTAAATCCCATTACATATTTTGAGATTTGTTCCCCCTTTTGAAAAGAAAAGAACACAATTTTATTTGTATACAACTGCAATTTACTCGAAGCAACAAAATGCAATTTACAATCGATGAACTTACGACAGAGGGGGAAGGGCAAGAGACCTCCTACACACTTTACAAGACGTTTAAACTAATCCAGTATGTTGGACTTTTTGACAACTAACGAATATGATAAACTTTATAAAATTTAATGTATTGAGGAGGTTGAACGCAAATATAACATCAAAAACAAGAAAGTATGAGCAACATTTGTTATTCTTTATTGTCTTCCAGCTAAGTTAACTTTGATATTTTTATATTTTCTTTAAGTTCAGTGGAAGAATTTGATAAATTTTGTGTGCTATACCTATATAATATATACCCAAAACTATTTATCTGAACAGAAAATAATATTCATATTAAAATAAAGTAGGATTTTAAGCCAAAATAAAACATAAATTGCCTGAAAAAATGTAATAAACTATGAGATGATTTAGTAAAATTTCAATATGCTCTCATAAATGTATATATGTATATTGCCTTAATAAAACCTTTTGAATTTTTTTTTTTTTTTTTTGTTTAATAACAATATCGAACGTTTTTATTCTCCCCTCTTTTATTCATTTGCAAAAATAATAAAAATTTGTTCCTTCTTTTATTCAACTACAGATATTTAGTTTGTTCTAATCCACATGAGACACAACAAAATGTTTTTGATGAATTGCAATCTAAATTGTATTATCGTCAACAGCAAGGACAAAATGTTTATGAGAGTGAAAAAAAATGGATTTCAAAGTTCACCTATGAAAACAAACAGTCTTGGCCATACTCAAGCATAATCAAATATGGAAAACTACAAATATTTGAATATATTCAAAATCAAATTATTTAAAAACACTCGTAGAAAATAGTTTGATATTATTTTTGTTGCAATATCATTCCAGCTAATGATAACTTTCATGAAAGACATTCAAGAGATATAATTCAAACTGACTACAGGTTGTTTTAATTTTTTATGAACTGTATTTTTTAATTTTTTGGTTTACAATCAAGCCGCCATTTATGACAAGAGGTATTCTATCCAATGTATGAGCCAAATAACATAAGAATTTCTTACAAAACATAGAATCCCTTTAACAATAAGCTTAAATCAATTCTAACTGTTCCAATCCTTTCCCACTAATTTTATTGTTTTTAATCATCGATCGTCTCTAAAATGACATGAAAAATCCGAAATTGTTTTTGATTTGGTTCATTACTCGAATCCAAATCAAAAATACTCGTATGCACAATTTTGATTCTGATTCCTAGAATCGAATAAAAATTGTATTGAATTTTGTTAAACAATTTTTTTTCTTTTTTTTTATTCGTAAACCCGAAAATATAGATTCAAATACAGTTTGTCAAGCATTTTGTTTGCATTGCATTAGAAATTGTCCAATTCAAAAAAACACATGAAATTTTTCAATACTCGCTAAAATTTCTAGGCGTCTGGTACCTTAAATTCAAAAAAATATATTATTTGAGAAATGTTTACCGTCCGCAGTTTAGCGCAACGCCTTTTTTCCTGCTAAGAAACGAAGCAATATTATTTGCTTTCAGTTCATATTCAGATTAAAAAATGAAAGGTCGTAAAAGAACGCTACCTAAACACGAATTTCCATCCAATTTACATCCATCTCTTTGATTTATCCGCACTGTTAGTTCTGAATTTTTCAACTTTTACCGCAACTTTCGGTCACAATATTCAGGTAACTCTATATGATATTCATGCAATCAAAACATTCTGCACCGGAGATAAGTTCAAAACTCTAGTTTTGTTTCAGGTTCCCCAACCAAAATATCTGTCTCATTAGGTTTATATGAAGAAATGGAATCAATGTAGATTTCTCACTTCATTTCAAGTGAAAAACAAATCAAAGTGTGAAATGAGCGTTTGCTTCGAATGTTAATCAGAAACTAACTTTTAATGTACTTTATTCACAATATCAAAACTAAATAAAAACTGAAGAAAGAAACTGAGAACAAAAATTTCATGCATTTACAAAGATTTATTTGCAGCACCAAATTACAAATCAATCACAAACCTTCGAAATAATGGCGAATGATTAATTGTACCTTTACCCGGAGAAACGAAGAATAGACCTTCCTATCTACTATACTCGTATGTCGAGCGTAGAAAATAATCATACGCACTCCAATTTTCTGCGCTCCTTCTCCAATTCACCGCACGAGGCTTTGACACTGTTTGAATAGATTAGAACTTCCATTGGATTTTGATCGCCTCCTCCTCAATCGTCCACCGAATTTGTTACTAATAACTTTTCGTTTTAGAGAATTTGGGCCCTTCCTTACATCATCACCCAGCCAACACTATCGCTGTATTTTAAAGCGCTTGTTCATGTGTATGACAATATATAGCTCACCGATGCTCTAACTGAACAATGATGGATCTATATGCTTTCCGGATTACGTTTCGCTAATAAACTGCCACAACTGATTTATCTGCTTATGTTGTAATCCAAGAATTTCTGCCATACATCGAGAAAGACAAATCCAATGCCTGGTACAGTTGGTTTTTAGTTCGTCGAGAGTATGTTTCGTCACTAAATCGCTTGCTTATCGCATATTGACAACTATTTAAAAGTAATACTCTTCTCTTAATCTTCAGGCTGATATCATTAATTTGTACACGAATGAATTCATCCACAACTCCGACTAATTGTTAACTTTTACACAGCTTTAGACTTTTGTTCGTCGAAACAAATAATTTTGTTCTGACTTTGTTGGCACCAAATCCATTTTAAAGGGTTCCACCTTGGATGTACCGCGGAACAGAACTAGTGCGATTTTTTTTCTATGACTATATCCAACCTATGATCTTGGTCCCAAATCGAAAACTTCTTGAAAGTAAAATTTAACATATTTTAAATTTATTTATCATCTTAACAATATTTTCATACCTTCCCAGTCGCAAAAGGTGGAATGCATCTTACTAGCCTTTTATACTGGAACATAAATCCCAACATCCAAGTATCAGACCACTATCGCACAAGGCATAGTAAAAAATATCATTATGAAGAAATCCAATACCATACAAGGTATTCGTATAGTAAAAGGAATCCATCCAAGATGACTTTGGTAATCAGTATCTCTCTATCTTCGTACAAATGCGAAAATAAGATTTCGTACTAAAAAAATCACTAAGACAACGAGTAAGGAGTAAGATGGATACCAGCAAAAAAAATGTCATATTTTAAAACTTTTAAAATGCCTGCTAAGCGGCTGAAAATGTGAGTGGTGTTGACAGTTCTAATACTTTAACAGCCAATTATGCGCAACTTTGATTTCGTCTGTTATAATCCGGTAATTCTGTCATAGATGCACCACGCTGTCAAAGGCCAATTGTCAAAAATGTCGATAAAATAATGGAAATCGTCAAGTCCTACCAACACGTAAAAGCTGCACCAAAAAATTATTTCGAACCACTTGATTGATTTGATTGGCGAAAAATTTGCCACAAAGAAAGGTTATAGGAATCGACTGTTCCCAGTTTTTTCCATTAGGCGCGAGGATTTGTATAACAGTGCGTATTTGACCTAAATCAGATCATTCTCACTACGCTTAAAAAAGCCATCAATATAATGCAATAAAATTTGCTTTTACCACACCATATACGAGTATAGCACGTATGATTAATGTTAACCGGTAGTTGAAGTTTAAAATCAAGTATACGTCGTTGCTTGTGTGTATCTTCTATCCCATATCATACCTAATGAATGATTACGCTAGCTAAAAAGGTTTTGAACTGGAGCAATCAAATATCTTTCCTAGGGTAATTTGGTGGGCTGAATTCGAATTTGTTTTCGAGATACCAAAAAATGTTTTTATTCGTTTTTTACGCAAAAAATATTTAGTTTATTTAAAAATCTGTACATTTTCAAAAATGAATGGAGTTACTTAAGCGTCGTTTATATTTTGTTCGTTCGGTTTCACGTATTACAGTCCAGCAATAATCTCCCAGCATGCTTTTATCCCAAAATCCCTGACAATCTCTTTCAATTTTCATTAAATCTTGTTGAGCCCACTCCCCTTATTCGTCGGTCACCGCATCAAGGTTTTGTGGGAAAAATCTAAATGCGAATGAAGAAAATGCATTTTGAGTGACATTCGTGCACCTAATTCGTGATAATTTTTTGAGACTTCAGCAATAATTTGTCTGTAGTTTTTACTCTTATTGTTTCCAAGAAAATTGTTCTCGATGCTCTTGAAACATTTCCAGACTGCATATTATTTCTCCAATAAACATTGTGAAAAATTATTAACTTTCAATAGCTAGCTAATCTAGAGGCCAACAAATATGCCTTCTTTGATATGAATATGAAATTTTAGGAAAAACTGCCAAAAAATATTTAAATGCCGGACCATCTTTCTCTAGAGCCTTGACGAAATTCTTAAAAAGTCCCAATTTTATGGGCAGCGGCGGATGAAGAACGTCATTTGGATCAATTAATGGTTTATTTAAAATGTTTTGTTTTTCTAGTGAATATTCAGTTCTTTTTGCCCGCTCTGTTCTGGCGACATGATAACAAATAGTGCGACTGTCCTATAGACAAAGGAAACAACAACATTTTGTGAAACCTCTTTGCATACCAGTCAACAAACCAATAAACTGAAACAGATAAATTTACAATTATTTACGATGGTCTATACTATTCATGTATATACAAAAAAATTTAAATCACACACCTTAAGGTTACCACAGATATGTATTCCATTTATTATCGTTGTATTTGAGTAATCTCAAAATTTCAGTCATTGATTCGTAATTTGAATTTGTATTAACGGTATGAGCAATTGGTATGAATGGTTTTTCATTCTCATTATGCAAAAAGAAGAGCCTTTAAACTGTACTTAGAGCCATTAATAAATAATCTGCATTAAGTTTGGTCATATGGCTGGTTCATTTCTTGAAATAAACCATCAACATCAGTACAGTATAGAAAAGAGTATTTCTTTTCAAAATATGCAGCCAATTCCAAGTTTCTATCTCTATACATTGCTAATTTTGTTCCAACTGCAAAATGTTTCCACGTGAAGCTAGTAATTCTGCGTCTTGCTTCGTTAAATGTAAATCCCGAATTAGATCTTTCAGCTCAACTTGAGTCACTAAATGGCATTCATCACCAGTCCTCAGCCTGATACAAACTACCACTGCTGGTGAAAAATGTTTCCAACTCACTGCTCGTAGAACTGCGAATGGCTGGTAATGAATCATTTGGTGAACGTTGAACTGGTTTCGTTTTGAATTGAATCCAGCAACTTTTGTTGAACAGAGATAATAATCGGTTTGGTGGTTACCAGACTTTCTTCAAAGTACTGGAACTTAAAAATCGACAAAGATCTTCTTGCCATTTGACCACTTGTATAAAACAGTTCTGTCGGTGTTAACGATTTGTTCAAGTTTCATGCAACGAAACAAATATAATGTAAATTTGCATATTTTAATGACTCTTTTTCCAACCAAATATTCACCACACACAAAGCAAAAATAGTTTGAATTAGTAATACACGATCTCTCTGACATGCTTAAATGCTACTATTATGAAGATTTAGAATGAATGTGCGCTTCTGTCAAATTAATAATTGTGAAATTATAGTGTCAGTATTGACTGTTTTACAGTATTGCCAGCATGCGATGAAAAATGACGTGATAGCCCAATTTTTATGCCAGAGTAGTTGAAAAACATGCTTCGTTTCTGCAGTAAAGTTTCTTCCAAATATGTAGACCAGTGTAATTATTATTTTTACAACTAAATCTTTAAGCATTTTTTCGACATTTCTGCATTTTATCCCAAAAAATTCTCCGAGTGTTTACATGAAATACACCAAAGTATAATTCAATATTTATATGCATGAGTCACGTTATAACAGTATTTTCTTGCGGCATATACCTACAATATTGTACATGTACTCTGTACTCTGTATAACACTCAACAAGTGAATAATCGAGTGCTCACAAGGGAAAGTGTTTGACGAGAGCGATTCATATGTAAATGTTAACATCGACCAATATGGCATGTGGATTATTAAATGGCCGCACAGAACAATAGTCGAAATAAATTTTAACAATATCACAATCTTACAATACGGGAGAATATAAGAGACAGATGAAGGGTATGGTACAAGTCTAACACTATGAATATGTATACATAAGTCAAGTTGACATGATTTCAATTGTAGACCAACTCTAATAGTAAAATGAATTCCAATATCTCTTTAGGTTTTTTTAATTAAAAATTTACACAACCTTTACACTAAGTCTTTCTTAATTCAGGCTTCGTCTATCACATCTTCTTATTCATAAATGTCCCGCTTAAATACTTTTTCCATTGGTTGGTGCCTGCTTCAGTCCAGTTCCGCCCCTCTTGTTGTTCTTCTTCCATCCATTTTATTCTCTACCAACATTTGTATTTATAATAGACTGCCTTTCCATATGTTGCACTTGGCACTTGGAATACTCATAGCCAACACGAGGTCCTTCTTATGTGATTTATGAAAGTGTTTTATTAGGGGCCATAAAAGTGTAGAAAGTTATACCAGCAAAAAACGAAAAACTATTTAATGACATTTATAACGATTTACTTAAATTGATAAACGATTACGATTACGGCAACAGATTTAACTACGATGTATGTAATATGTAAGCGGAAATAGTCGGAAATAAGAAGGATTTAAGCATTTTAGGTAATATGATCGTTTTAGCGAACAACATTGAGGTTAAAAAGTTACAAAATCTCCTTTTAGCTCGACACACTTTTCCCAGCGATATTCAATAGCTTCCGTACCCTATTTATAGTAAGAAATGTGAAACTCCCTAAAATAGCACACTCCACCTCTTCAGTGTTGGCGAATCTTTTACCTCCCAGCCATTTTGTCAAGTTTAGAAATAGAAAATAGTTCGAAGAAGCTAAATCTGGCGAATAAGATGTGTAATGAAGTAATTGGTCCATCGCAATAGTGGATGTATGAACTGGGGCCTTGTCTTGATGAAACAACACCTTCTTTTTTGCCAAGTGCAGCCTTTTTGCAATAATTAGCAAAATGTTTTTCCTTTCTGAAGATAATCAATATAAATAATCCCATGCCCATCCCATAAAACAAACTCCATGACTTTGATTGCAAATAGAACCGTCTTCGCCTTCTTCGGACACGTTTTCCCCATTCCAATCCATTGCTTCGGCTTTTTCTTTGTCTCACTTGTAAAGTGATGGTCTCGTGTCTTATCCATGGTTATAAATCAATGCAAAAATTCTGTTTCATTACAGTGAAACATCGCCAAGCACAACTACTGAAGCATTTTCACGACGCTGTTTCCCCCTGTTGAAAGCAAGCGCGGCACCCATTTTGCCATCTTGTGCACAGCTTTCTCATCTTGAAATCTTTGGTCAATATTCGATGTATAGCACTTTTAGAAATGCGTTTTATTTCAGGCGGCTCACGCACCTTCAGCCGTTTTGTGGTACCGCGTCTGGCGTGGACACCTCAATTAGTCGACCACTACGATGTTCGTGTTGGTAGTTGGTACGGCCTCGTTTAAACTC
This sequence comes from Philornis downsi, assembly GCA_019455685.1. Taxonomy (NCBI): domain Eukaryota; kingdom Metazoa; phylum Arthropoda; class Insecta; order Diptera; family Muscidae; genus Philornis; species Philornis downsi. The sequence goes on from JAHXMU010000534.1 coordinate 342,501, forward strand.
TGCTAACCAATATATTACTGTAATAAATGAAGAAGCAATCTCCGCCAGAATAGCATCTAGATCGGCTCTAATATTGATTGGACTGACACCATTTAAGTAGAAATATTGTATTACATAACGGTTACCAATTTTTACCATTTTTACAAATTCACTGAGATCGTTTACTTTTGACGGCTCAGATAAAAATACTTAACAACGTGGCGCCTTAAAACGTAAAACATATGTCTTATAAGATCGTCGTTTTTTACCAAAAAAAATGTTTCCCAAACTACAGTCGCCAATTATACGTTAGGTCGTCTAGTTTCGGGACCGTCATCATAGTTGTCCAAAATATTATATTAAGGACCGTTTTTTGCTAAGAATACGAGCAGGAAGAAACGAGGTAATTTTCATGTTTTTACATATTTCCCTATGTGCGCTTCATACATACGCTAATGTATTCCAAAAATTTTTAATATTTAAGTATTGTAAATGTTTCAAGTTCTCCAAACATTCTTAGTTCGTTCTGATCCACGTTTTCTGTTGTATTGCCTTTCGATTGAAATGGATGTCACTGTATGTAATTATCGAAAATTCATTTGTCTCATATCCGCGTCTAAAATGCTGTTCTTTTATACATTCTCCTGGAAATACTCTGGTCGAGGTAAATGGCTAGAAAGTAATATGGTAATTTTACCTGGTATTTTGGTACTTTCACCTTTCCACTCGCACTACATAATCCTGACGTTTCGCGCCGACACCACAAAGTATTGAAATATTGGAAAACTCTGCTCATTGTTCCAAAGTCAGATAATTCATCAATCTTGTCTGAATGCCAAACTGTTCTATCGAATTTCCTTGTTTGGCCGTCCTCAACTCCAACTTAGTGAGTAGAACTCAATTGTAGCCGTTATTCTGGAGTCACAATGAATCGAACTTGAGAAATTTGTATTCGATTTGCATACAAATGATAACTACGTTTTTCGTTAGTCCCATTAATTTAACGATCATGTCGTTGATTCGCTGTGCTCACGCACCGATCGATATTTCACAGCTCACTGGTGGGATTTTTCCAAAGAAATAAAAGATGAAATGAAATCACTGAATTCTTTGAATTCAAATTGTAAAAAGCAATTGCGAGATGCAAATGCTAGTGTGTAAATCTGTCAGATTTGGTCTGAAGACTTAATTAGGAACTTAGATTCCGGGAGAGAGATTGTAGGTTTTGTGGGAAAACTAATGTTCTTAGCGGGATTTGTATACTTACGAGGGGGTTTCGTAAGGGAGATGAGGAAAAGATAACGGTTAACTTACATTATTTCAGGTTTTATTCGTATGTTGAGGGTGGATGACGAAATGGTCCGGTAGGCGATTGGCGGAAAAAGAGTACAAGTATCTCTCTGATTTCAACCAGGAGCCATCAGCGCCCCGTTGAGTTGCCATATAGGTGTAAAAAAATAGGGGTTTTCAGTTCAAAAATGCAATTTAATTCATAATTTAGAGTTCGTAATTTACTTTACTTCATCAAATTCATTTTTCAATTCAATTTATAATTGATAATTCATACTTTAACTTATTTTACAAAATTCTTTTTTCAATTCATGGGAAGGAAGGATTAACTACGTTCAACACAAATATTTTTCGCAGTGTCAATTTGCAACGCTGAAACTATTGCTGTTAGAAAACTTGTCACAGAATTACACAGCAGAACTGTTACTTATCAAGGCTAATTTTTATGGGGGACGAGTTTCATCAAAATTAATTAAAAGTCATGAGAATTTTTCGACTTCAAATGAGAAAATGACTTTTCCCACTGTTCCATTCCGGTTGTTTCATCCATGCATCATCATCATCTTTTTTTGCGGGGAAGAAAAGGCGCGGGCGGGGGGGTCTAGAGTTTTAGTCGCTATGAATCACTTCGACGGGAAGCGTCGCGCATTTTTAGAATTGAAAGAGTCTGACTTCATAGCAAGGCTCGCATTTGCTAATGAAATGCTTAGTCGATTTTCCAATTTTGACAATATCCTTTTCTCTGACGATGCTCATTTCCTTATGAATGGGTTCGTAAACCGTCAAAATTGTCGTTACTGGAACAGTGGAAATCCCAAAATCAAACGCCAGAAACCATTGCATAGTCTTAAAGTGACAGTATGGGCAGCAATCTCTGGCTGAGGAATAATTGGTCCTTTTTTCTTCGAAAATGCGCGGGGCCAAAACGTCACCGTTAATACGGAACGCTTTGTTGAGATGTTGGACGGATTTTTGACTCCAGAAATTGAAAGTTCAAGAATAGTGAATTGCAGAACTTGGTTCCCATGGCCCCATGTAGTCCAGACTTGACGCCTCTTGACTTTTTTTACTTTTCTACAGTAATAATCCAAGAAACATCGTTCAGCTCAAGGAGAATATCCGTGGTGAAATGGCAGCCATTACACCAGTATTACTGAAGAAAGTTTTCAATAATTTTCGTTTGCGGTTAGAGGAGTGCCGTCGTAGAGAGGGTCACCATTTAGATGATGTTATTTTTAAAAAATAAACTCCATTTATTACTCTACAATGCCTTAGATTTATTTTAACCATACCTTTTGTATTTATTTTTTAATCTATTTTTTAAATATGAGTAATGTCAAAATTTCATTCATTAATTCGTAATTAGCATAAGCAATTGGTATGGATGGTTTTTCATTCCCTTTATGCAAAAGAAGAGCCTTTAAATTGCATTGTACTGTACTATACTGCACCATCAATAAATAATCTCCATTCAGTTTTGTCATATGACTGATTCATTTTTTGAAACAAATAAATATGCATATTTTAATGATTCTGATATTGCATATCCTTTTTTGCAACCAACTATTCACCACACACAGAGCAAAAATAGCTTGAATCAGTAACATACGATCTCCCTGACATAATTAAACGCTAATATTATGAAGATTTAGAAAGAATGTGGGCTTCTGTCAAATTAATAATTGTGAAATTGTAGTGCCAGTATTGATTGTTTTACAGTATTGCAAGCACGCGATACAAAATAACAAAGACGTGATAGCCAGGTTCGAATACAGCGCACTCAGATTAGTTTTTTTAGCTACTACGTTTCTTCAGTCCATTTTTTAAAAAATTGTAGACCAGTGTTATTTTAAATATAAAAAATATTTTAGGTGCTAAAAATATACGAAAAAATTATTGCAAATATTTACTATTCTATTCAAATATTCAAAAAATCCTAAATATTTCAAATATTATAATTATTCCGAACACTATTAACATTCTAAAAATTATCCTCATTATACTAATTATTCAAACTATTTGAAATGATCATCATATTCCAAAAGTTCTTAATATTATAGGCATTTAAAATATTCTGAGCAACCAGCTATTCTATTCTATTCTCTAAATAATATAAATAATATTCATTAATGTTCTATATATTTTTAATATTCCAAGTGTTAAAGATTTTCCTAAATTTTCTAAATATGCTACATGTCTGTTTATTTACTTAGATGACAACAAAAGTGGCATTCTCATCTTCAAAACGCCGCACGTAGAAAATAATCTTCGTTTCGGTCTTCGGCACTTCTTCTCCAATCCATCATACAAATTTTGACAGCGTTTCAAATCCCTGGTACATCCAATGTCGAAGACTTTTCATGCTGAAACGTTTGAATCCATCCATCTTCGCTAACTAGTAAATTCCTTTCGAAAACTTCCGGATATTATTTATTTGCTTGTGTCAAAATCCAAAATACTGCGTCGGTAAAAGGATTGTCTGGTACAGTTAGGTTTTCGTTTGCCAAAAGAAGGCTTTGTCTTTAAATTACTTATTTAACCTACATTGCTTATTTAACCATCATTGTTCGTAGGCAATACTCTTATCTCAATCTAACGGCTGACATCATTAGTTTTACTAATGGTGAAACTCAGACATACAAAAACATCCATTGCTCCAAAGTTGTAGGTATCAACATTTCCGCAGCATTCCAAACGAAAAGGCTCTTTGTTCGCTAAAGCAATTAACTTTTTTTGCCTCTGTTTATCACTGGCCTTATTTTTGATAACTTCTTCTCAATGCTTGATAAGGTTGCAGTAACATATCAAAGGTTATTGGCAATAGTACCTAGATTATCAGCATACTCAAGTATCATCTTATTAAAGATGATACTAGTTGTGCTAACTATGTACAGCCTTCCTCATAGTCACCTCTAACAGTATGTTATGTATACTGAAGGCGTGATTCTGCAAAGGCATATAAGTTCCGCATGGATGCCAAACTCGGTCATAGTTTCATTAACAGGAACGGATAGTATTCACAATGTGTCAGGTCCAGACTATAAAGTGGATGCATAAAAACCTCACAACAAATCTCCCGATTCTTCTGCCTAACCAATATAGAATTATGAGACATAATTTCTCTTTCATTGGCCAAAGATGACAGCTATTCACATTGTCAGTCGCTTGCCTTGCATTTTGGCCATTTTTGAAGACAAACTATAAAATATGGTGTATTTTTTCTTTACAGGTTTTCGCCTTTGACGCACGCAATCACAAGTCAAGCAATCCCAAAGCGTTTTAATAGTTTTTTTGGGTGTAAAGTCTTATCTTTCTAAAGCCATCCAACGTAACCAAATCGCATTTATATTAAATTATATTATTTTTATATTATTATATATTTATTATATTATTATACATATTATATAAAATACTAGTGGACCCGGCAAACTTCGTTCTGCCTTCAAAGGTAACAAATTAATGATTTACAATTTTCAGGATAGATGGTTCTGTATTTAAATTTTTGTTAGAAAAGTTTGGTTATTTAAATGAATGCTTTTAATACTTTTTTTATAAAGTTTTTAAAAATTATTTAATTTAAGTCAATTTAATTGAGATTTAAAATTACTGCAACGCTTTCACATGTACAACGTTCTTTGTTTGTCTGTCGGGAAACATAGAAAAATGAGAAGTGAAATAAAGTCAGTATTTGAAAAACTTAAATTTTCCTATAACAGGATCAGAAATAATGTTTTTTTTAATTTTTGATTTCTTCGGGTGGTACCAATCCTGCCCATATTTGCAGCAGATGTAATTATGTAAACCAAACTCATATACCAAATTTTGTTCACATACTGTTAGCCGGAGCAGAAAAAATGGATTTTTAATTTGTGGTTTGTATGGGAGGTACCACGCCCCTTCGTCCAATCTTGCCCATATTTGCAGCAGAACTTAAAATATGTACACCAAACTTATATATCAAATTTTGTTCAAATACCGTTAGCAGGAGCAGAAATAATGGATTTTTAATTTGTGGTTTGTATGGGAGGTACCACGCCCCATTGTCCAATCCCGCCCATATTTGCAGTAGCACTTAAGATATGTACACTAAACCTACGCACCAAATTTTGTTCAAATACCGTAAGCAGGAGCAGAAATAATTGATTTTTAATTTTTTGTTTGTATGAGAGGTACCACGCCCCTTTGTCCAATTGGACCGAATTGTAAATCTAAACCATCCCGGGCACCACCCAGACGCATATACAAAAATTTATGCAAAGCGGTCTAGCCGTTTAGGAGGAGTTCACTGACAACGCCCGTTCAGTAGAATTATATATATAAAGATATTATTATTATGTATATTATGTTATATATATGTATATATATGTTATATATATATTTATATTATTATATATTTTATGTTATTTATTATATTATATATTTTATATTTATATTATTTATATTAAAATTATATATTATATTAATGAAAAAATAATGAAATTCTTTCTACTATACCTTATATTTAGATACATGTGAATAAACCTAAATATACACAATTTTTTAAATTTCTTATTCTATAATTCAAATATTTAAGATTTTTTGCAAATAATCGCTGTCGTAGTTTTGTTTTGCTTAAGTTATATTATTTATCTACGAAACTTGTTGGTATCATATTTTAACTTATGTTCGACAACTTTATCGAAACTTTTACGATATTGCATTATTTAGAAAATGTCAATTTATTACGAACGTATTGGTGTATGCATGTAAATAAGAATTACATATGCGTCTTGAAAGGGCTCTCTTAGGGATGATTGATAATAAACAATTGTTATGGGCTGACATCAATCGAACGTAATGTAAAGGGTAGCGCATAAGTAACGTTAACGGCGACTATATTGAATGCATTCCTTTGCATCATTTGGTTTTAACTCGTGAACCAATTGCATCTTATATGGAAAAAGATGTAACATATATAAAATGCTCTGCAAAGACCGCCTAGACATCTCTAACTGCTGAGAACGTTGCCTGGTGGAAGTTTGGGGGTTTCCTCAATACTTGCTTGCACTCGAGCAATGGTCACTTTATTTCGAATTGCACGAAGACTTCCAGCACGCGGAAGATCACACGTTTTGTTGCCCAGAAAGCTGAACCAATCGGTAAATTGTTGGAGCGCTATGAGCATTTCGAACATAAAAGAAATTTCGATATGATCTGAATAATCGAATACTGACTTTTAAAGTAAAATTAAACAACTTTGGTTCTTTGTTCTGTGCTGAGGCTTTTCTTCATAAATTTCCCAAGTATTTTTTAATTAATTCTGTAAAGAGACGAAAAATAGACTTAAACAAAGAATGTATTCACTGATCAAATCTTAGCGTTACTTATGCGCCACCCTATATATACTCGTATATAATTCTCGCCCGTAAATCTGTCCATCTAATCCGCGTAGGCTTATAAAGCTGTCATCCGAATGTTATAAAATTTGAAGTAGGTGTTTATATAAATTCAATTGCATTTTATTTCACACTAAATGATTTTTATGCAAAAATTTACATTGACTAAGGGAAGAAAGAAACAGTACGGAATGGACGGAAGAGTAGAAAGGTATAGAAATATAATTGAAGGCCAAAAACTCTACCTTAGGATGAAAAAGTAAATGCTATGGTACAAAGATCCTTTCTTTAAGGGCAACTACGGTAATCAGGTCACATGTACGCAGATTTCGTTCCAATTGTGGATAGAGCATTAGTTCTATGGGTTAATAGCACTGAAGAGCGGCACAAGTGGAAAAATCGCGCGATTTTTCGTAGTTTCCCGTATAGGCAGGGCTTAAGACTGTAAGGAAAATTAGAATACTGATAGCCTGCCAGCAGAGCTATTTAATACCGATGGCAATAAACTGATTATACATGCATGCATCAGCTTGTATATACGTTTCTTCTCAACAAATACATGTTCGATAATTGGAATTTGAACATTCTTATCCTGTGTTCAGAAAAAGCTATTTAAATGTGTATTCCACCTACGATAGTCATGGCAGTCTTTTCCATGTCACTTATAAGCTTCTTTTGAATGTGATATGTGGAATACTAAAGCCTATTGTAGATAACCTAATTGCACCTAACCTCACCTAATTGCAACAAACTGGATATTCGCACTAAGAGATAGCCTGGGGAAGGTCTAAGACAAACAGGCATATACTATGGTTTTCTTGACCATAAGACTATCTGTGAGGCAAACATTGGGGAAGCCATGGCCGACATAAAATATTATGGAGGTAGTAAGGTTGGTACCGTGTTGATTTATTTTCTTGAATCTTCTCCAGAAGATGTCGAAGTGTAAAATTCGAATATGTCGTCTATTCCTCAAGCCTAATTGCATGTTATATTGTCTTTATAGACGTCTTTATAGTCTACGAAGGCATATCGTTTTACGCCACAGTTAAAAAAGCTATCGAAGTAAAATTCTAACTCAACAGTGTTATTGCTTCATATTTGGCTTGAAACTCGCAACCTGCCATTGTTAATGAGCTACCGCATTTACCTGTGAACTAAATGTTTGTATACTGAATCAACACACATTACAATGATACTGGTAGCATCACAAAACGCCATGAAAGTGGACATCCAAAAACAGCAAAATCGCCATGAAAGGTTTGGAAACCGACAGAATACAGTTCATTTGGTAACATTTTTCAATGTGTCTGTTCGTAGCATAGGATGCATATTAAAAAATGGATTATGATTAAACCCCACAAAATACAAAAAGGGCAAAATTTAATACCTGCGTAAAAAGCAGTTCGCCTAACAAGAGCACAGTTATTGAAACATTTTCATTTCGGTGGCGAGCTGTAAATTTAGCCTTTTCTGATGGAAAAAATTTTACGGTTCAATAATATCTGAACAAACAAAACAATCATGTATGGTTAGAGTGCAAATCAAAAGACAATTTGGACCAGCGAATTGATCTGAGAAGGCAAGCGTCTGTATTAGTGACGGTTTGGGCTACAATAACTGCCACAGAACCATCAACATTTGTTCCAAATAATTAATGCGTATTCCATTCAGCTTTAATGTTTTTTATAAAAAAAAGTTCCCAACTTCATTTCTTCTCAAACAATGGCAGCCATATTCCCCGGACTTAAACCCAATGTATATGTCCATGTGGTCCATTCTGGAGGCCAAAGTGTCCGCTAAACAATATGAGACGGCCGACACCCTTAAGATTTTTCATTGCCGAGAAAGAGACAAAATACAATCAGATCGCATTCGTGCAACGTGCGAAGAATTAAAAAAAAATTAGCATTTTGAATGGCTTCTAGTCCTGATCTCTGTTTAGTCAGAAGATTTTTTAAATCCAAAGTTGAAGTAATTTTTAATTTCCCCATACGAAACTTACATGGTGTTTATGCAGAGTTACACTAACTTTAAATCATTCTTGGTATAAATCGTCTTATACTGTTTCCTTGGCTTATACCATCATGATTAGAATTTCTATCACGCCACCGCAACACTTGTGTATTTGCATTTCCTACATGTAGAACTACATGCTGTAGACTACCCAACTCCCATGCGTTGGAAAACAAAATGCAAGTACGTGATGTTATCATCTTCCCACGAGAAGAGAAATTTGTTAGGATAATTTGAAAAGTTTTGAGATATATGAACGATGTCATATCGTATGAATGCATTCAGCAGCCCTCTGCTGACATATATTTTCATGTCACGGCTGCTATTTAATAAGTTTATTAAAAAGAATTGGTAATAGCTTTATTTCAAAACAACTAACCGGAGGATTGAAGAATGGGATTGCGTAAAATATCAATCATAAATATTCAATTTTGTTAAGGTAGAAAAAAGGATGGATGGGGGGAGTTATACGTTACATGTAATCGTAATGTAAAGTTTTCTCTAAACTTGGCAAAATACAAAACTTAAGTTTATTGAACAGATTTTAGAACTATACTCGTATCATCAAAGTGCTGAGAATTTTGATTTCAATTAAGTGGAGTAAAGTATGCGATGAATATCATTTGGATTTGCCTTTAAGCCAATATACCTATATACAAAGTTTGATACGGAGAATTCGGAAAAAGTCATGCCAAAACGTAACGTATAGTAAAAAAGAATTTCATTATTATTGCAATAGATGGCATTAGTAATCTGTATCTCTTACGCTAGACAGTGTTAGAAAGACAACTGATGTGAAGGTTTTACATGAGTCTTGCTGTAACGCTTTACTCATGGTGTGCCACCACACAGGTGCCGTTTCTAATTATGTGCTTTTCTTTCTTGGTTATGTGTTCTTTCTTTCTTCAGGCGACGGCCGGCACACCTTTGGTGTACTCACACTAATCCCGAAGGATTAGTTAGACTACCAGAGATTAGAAGTAGGTCCCTTGGAAAAGCTTCCTCAGGTCCCACTCCCGCACTCAGCCAAAGTACCTTTGTAGTCACTTGGTATCAAGTGAACTACCTCCCGGGTAGGAGTTGAGGTATCTAGGAAAACCTCGGATAGATATGAACGGTGTTTTCCAAGCTAATGCCTTCCTTCACCAACGTTTGAGCAACGCAAAAGCACTGAAAATACTTGTTCGGGCAACCACAGCCAGCACGATGCTCCTACTAGGGGTCCAACACCATTGACCAGGAAGGTCCCCTAGTCACCCGTGCTACCAGAAGAGAAGAGCCCTCTGGTCTGGGTTTCGCAGACAAGCTACTCCAGTTTTGCTTTATCATACCTCGCATGGAACTGGTAATCTATAATACGGCATAGATTTTCAATGTCCGAGGAGAGAATATCAACACAGCAAAGCAAAGTACACCATGCTCATTTCAAAAAGTGGACCGTCCGAGGGTAGCAGAGACAGCTTTGACCAATAGGAGAGGAATTTTGTTAAATCAGAAAAAACACCAGGCCACAGACATCGATAGCCCTTACCCAAAACCCCGAGAGGTTGCTTGAGGAGCTGATACCAAATGAATACCATTTGTTCCTGTCTATGGCGAATGCTTTTGTAGGTGAAAAAATCGTCTCAAGAGAGGCTTGTGAAATTCTACTTCCTACTTTTTTACCAATAGGGACGAAGGCTTCTTTGACAGAGGCATATTTGAATTATCTTCAAAAATGCGACAAATTATCGAACAAGTGATATTTATTTGACTTAAATCGGATCGTTTTAACTATGCTAAACAAAGCCTTCCAAACTAATGGATATCTTTTTACTTATGCAGGTAAATTCTTTCTTTTCAAATGTTCTGTCACCTCCTGGGAAATTTCCCAATTTTATTGTTCCAAATTTATAAAATGCTGTGCTGTGATAGGTCAGTTCTAAATGCAATTTGGATCCATTAAAAATTTATTTTTGAAAATTTTCTAGGACTTTAATCCACAACGTTTAACTGTCGCAACAGTGCTTACATTTCGGAATTTAAGAAGAAACTCCAAGAAAAATAGGTCAGTCACTGACACAAAGTTCTCAGTAAAGTTGAGCAAAAATCCGTTAGTGAACCATTTTACACCGAACGAGGTGCCCATCATGGAACATTTCCACCGTCCCGTTGATTATGACGAGAATTGCAGTTAGTACGACTGCCACCTTATTTAACAAAAACCATATGCTGCAGAGTATTGCGAAATATTACTGCAATATTCTCAAACATTGAAATGGAGTCAGCAAAAATGGGTCTACTAATAAACGAGCATAAAACCAAGTTGTTTGTTTCGGCGAAAAATGTGTCAACCTTAAGAAATACAACTTGGAAATGATGGATGAATGCATCTTCCTTGACTATCGAAAATGAAACTAGTGATATCAGCTTGGAAATTAAAAGAAGAATATAGCAAACAATTAGTTTTACTACGGATTTGGAAAGCGATTTAATGATAAAACTCTCTCTCTCTCTCTCTCTCTCTCTCTCTCTGAAGTTAAAGTTAAATAATTAAAAATCAGTTTTCCGAAAAAATCGGATATTTGAACTTTTGAAATACGGCCAACATGTTAAAAATTAGAAAAACTAAATTTCAGGAAATCGTTCTGTTTTGTATAAGAAATACCAAAACAATCTGTTCAATATGACCCACTTTTAAAATTGAGTTAAAACCTGACGAAATATTAGGCCGTACCAAATTTTTTGAAGTTTCTTAAAGATTTACGATTGTCAACCACCCAATAGACTCAGTACTATAATACTCGCATTTATAAAAATCACTTAAATCATTAATCACTAAACATTTCAAGCGAATTTGCTTAAACTGTATTAATTTGTCTCGTCACAACAACACATTGCGAAACTTTGTGCTCATAGTTTCCCAAATCTTCCTTGCTTGTATGACAATTAGACATTCTTATCTTTTATACCACTCTCTACACTCCTTCTCCAAATCGTTACACCAAGTTTTGGAAGCGTTATAAAAGAATGATATTTCCAACAGAAATTTGGTGGCCTTCTTCTGCGCTGCCTACCGACAACTTTTGGGTCTTTCCACACAATATGATCCTGCCACTACAATGGCTAAATTTATGCCAGCTTGACAACATCTCTGTAGGTATACAGCACGCAATGCTTTCCTCTTAAATTTCTGGCTAGCACAATTAGATAGATGAATTCATTCACCACTGTAATATTAAAGTGTTAACATTCATACACCATCAGACCCATTTTTGCTGACTCCTTTTCATTGCTTAAGAAGGTTGCAGTAACATCTCGCAATCTTCTGCAAATAAAGTAAATGTCATCACCCCTTATTACAGGAGGGTTGCAATGTTTCATAACCTTTACTTTTTACCTTTTGGTACAACATTATCTTTATTCCTGAAGCTTCATATATCCTTGCTCTCCCGCTCTTTCAACGTTTCAAATAAACTCATTTGCGGCATCTTTTGATTTGCTTATAGCTGCATATAGCGAGGCTTTCATTAAGCGAGAGATATAGTCGTAAATTGTCTCAAATATGAGGACCGTCCCAAAACTAGCTCACCTGACGTATATATGTGGTGTCAGTAGTTTGAAAAAAAAAATATTTTGGTGAAAGCGGCAATTTTTTAAAACATATTTTTTAAGTTTTAAGGCACCATGTTTTTTAGCATTTTCGTTTGAGCCATCAAAAGTAAACGATCTTATTGAATTTGTAAACATTGAAAAATTTGGTCATTCTGAATCAAATTTTAAAAGATTGACCGGTGAACCATGTACCCTCTGGTACATTTCATACAAGTAATCTATTTAACCCATATATTCTTAGCTTCATATGCTGCAAACTGTTGTATGGCATACATTGAAATTCGGCACACGTCATGATTTTCATCAATTTTATTCAGAAATGTAAATGGAACGCGTTGGCCCGGCATTATGCCACGCCCTTTTTAATACTTCTCATGCAGATTGTTCGATTTATCGAAATTCATTTTTTCCTCTGCGGTTTTTAATTAAAAGAAATAGAATAGATTAGATAGATAGATCGATAGATAGTGGAATAGAAAATAGGAATTAGTAGAACACAGTAGCCCAGACTTTTGGCCATTGTATTGATTTCTGATGATTTGTTGAGAACAAATAATATTAATCGTTTTAACCCATATATTTTTAAATCCATATCAATTAAGAAGTTTAATCAAATTTGGTACACGTTGTGTGCTTGATGGAGTGAATTCTAAGAATGGAAATAGACTGCATCGCCGCACCCCTTCTAGTACTTCCCAAACAAAATTGGCAGACTTATCGAAATTTATTTTTTCCCTGTAACCCATAAATTCGTAGACCGTAGTGGCTTAAATTGCACTTAATTGTATTACATTTTACTGCTCACTTATTTCCTAATTTAATCCACATATTTCCTGATTCGTATTTATCCTTAATTATACTAAATTCAGTAGAAATTAGCACGAATGATTCCCTTAGTAGATCAGGCTATAACATTACAGTTCTGCGAATGAAAATGGACTGCATACGCCTCCCCTTGGATAGGATTTTGCAAAAATCGATATTCTCTCTATCATTTCTAAGCTAAATGTATCGATAAGTTAAAATCTTCTTCTTCTATTGTGCGTCAACTCATATCACGTTTTGGGCAAACTCGAAAGGACTTTGAGTAAGTCAGTTCATCTGACTGGATTTCCATACATGTTAATAACACATAATGTAAGGCATTGAGTTAAAAATTAAAACAAATTGTCTATATATATAATTATACTGAGGCTGACTAGCTTACAGATTACAGACACCCGTTACAAGTGACCTGTGGCAAATTCGTCAGTCAAATAAAGTCAGTTAATTCGTTCAAAGCGTTCTCCTTTTGCTCTTTTTTGTTCCTTTCCATTTTAACTAAATGGCAACTGATTTCTATGGGAGCATGAATTTTATTTTTTGGCTAGTAATATAATTCAAGCGTTTTTTCCATCGCTATTGTGATGCATAATTAGAATATAAATAAGTAGAAGCGTATATGGAACGGGCGGCGCAGCAAATTTGTCACTAAGGCATCTTCAATTTCAAATTTTTTGTTTGACGATGCTTTTGTTTTACCTCCAAAGATAGTTGCTTAAGAAGGAAGCCCTTCACCATTGCGTATACCATATGGAACCGATCGACGAACCCAGCAACAAAACCAACAGCACTCCACTGGCATTACAGCCGGCACTGGTGTTGCATCGTCTATCGTCTGCTTATAAGTTAACGGTTAACTTGCTGGTGTAGTGTAGTTGATACTAATGTTGCAGATGCTTTTATCAAATGTGGTTTCTCCAGTGGCATCTTCAGTGCAGCTCAGCTTCTGCTTCAGTTTCATCTTCATCTTCACTCTCTCACTCACTCTTCTTTTAGGTCTACTCATTTGACATTCTCTGTATGACAAAAGCGGATATCATAGGCGCATGCAAAACCCATGTATGCAGCTATGTCTACATTACTGCATATGTCTTTCTAAGGTCTTCACATACCAGACCAAGCCTAGGTTAGGGCAGGGGAATACCATCACCAGTTAAAATATCAATTACCTCAACTGCCACTTCATCATGCCTTAAAATGGGAACTGAAGGGAGAGGGAGTTTCCTTTGTTTTCTTATTGTCCCTTCTCACTCTTTTATGGGCTGCAAATTGTTTTTGTTTCTCTTCTAATTCTAAGTAAAGTTTCCGATTACAGTGAATGAATGTTACATATTCTCGATTTAAGTCGCAGTTTTTCCTTTACGAAAACAGAAGGTATAGATACATATATATATATATATATATATATATAGGTATGTCATTGTCGAATGTAGCCAGATTGGGAAATGAATGTATACAGAATTTTTCACGCAAGGAACAACACTGACAACAAGAAATAAAAAAGAACACTTTCCTTTTCGCTAAACGTTTTTGAACACACTTCCAGTAGTCGAGTAATCGACAGGTCTAGTAAATACTTCTCAAACTGTGACGTTCGCAATCGTCGTTAAACTGTAGATCCCATTAACTGATTCTAAAAATATAATGCATGTAAACTCACTGAATGTGAAAATCTCTCCAATATCTCATTCTTGAGATGCAACAGAACTTGTTTTTATATATATATCTGTATATGAAGGGTTATTTGCTTAGTGCTTTCAAAACCACCGGTCTGGCAAGGCTGTCAGCTGTTAAATACCTGTCATCTAAAGTATTATTTGTTTAGTGAAAGGTTAAAAAGTACAAGTATTTAAAACTTACTACAAAAGTTGTGATTTAAGCGTGGGCACTTTTCGTGCATTACGGGATGGTTGTGGTCATCATAATCGATCTACTGTGTAAAAGGTCCACTGCTACAACCAATCCAGTGGCGATCATTTACTTCACGTTATATTTTGTACATAATGGCCAGGTCCAAGCATTATAATGGAATAAACGTTTCATGGAAATCATAGCTTTGTGTGAGTTTCGTTTAACTTTACTTTTGAAACCAAAAATGGTTAGTCCGGTACTTTATGGGATGTCTGATGATTATTTCTATTTGTTACGATCGAATTTGTATAATTTTAGTCCTGTACGTGTGTAACTTAAGTCCCACACGTCTCACGCAGAGACTAGCACGTAACTTCTACAGGCAGATTCTTCCGTTACACGTGCTCTTCCTTTTTACCATATTTAACGTATTCTGTCGGAGTTTGCAAACACCCATTTCGCTTCAATAGGACCCGCATTTTACAACCGCACATAAGTCAATTATTCGAGGTTGTAACACCCCTAAGATCCTATTAAGAGAAAATCCTGCGGGAAGAGCAAGCTCCAGTGTAGTAAGTCAATATTAGCATACTCTATTTTATCAGGAATAAGGCGTATGTCCGCCACACCGTCTTCATATTTTCGCCAAGGTTCCAGCTGTAATTTCAGTTTTAGAGACCCTAGGGAAGATATATTCAATGATCAGCCTGGAAACTCATTCTTAAAGAGTCCTAATCCCAGCGATATCGGCCAAACTTATCGGTTGAATCTAGGATGGGAAAATTGGAATCGGAATAAGGCGTATGTCCGCCACACCGTCTTCATATTTGCGCCAAGTTTCCAGCTGTAATTTCAGTTTCAGAGACCCTAGGGAAGATATATTCAATGATCAGCCTGGAAACTCATTCTTAAAGCGTCCTAATCCCAGCGATATCGGCCAAACTTATCGGTAGAATCTAGGATGGGAAAATTACTACTAAAGTGAAACGGACAGGAATTTTCGTTTACTTGCAAAACACTTGAGATTTTTGAAAAGGGTACGTTTAAGACTACAACGATGTAGCCCATTTTGAACATAACGATACAAACTCAAACCTTATACGCATAAACACTAGTTACCCCCGGTATCAGAAAATTGCTTCTATTGTTCTTCTACAATTGCGTTCTAAGCCACACAAACACTCTTGAAGCAAACCCTGTTGCCCTAGACATAACTCCCGACGTAGAAGATACCTTATCCTTGAAGATCCCTTATGACTTCGTAGAATAAACATATACACAAAACGTGCCTTCAGCCCTTGACTGATGAACCACAATTTGACATCTAGTGATCCACTATGCAAGAATGCATCAAACACAGATAAAAACTGAAGCCGAAATTTGGGTTCACTATGAAGAAGTTAGTATACGAGTATTGTAAAAAACTACTCGTAACGCGTCCATTTCAATTCCCTCTCCCTTTCATCAATATCTATATTTTAATATGAATTGCCAAGACCTCATGCCGCCAAACATTTTTTCTACTTACTATAATGCTTTCCAATACTTTTACGAACACCAGGGGAAGACTGATAGGCCTAACCCTACCACAAAATTTCCTAGTTCTAGAGAAGTTTTTCAGATGCTTTTACTCACGTCCGGTACCGATGAAATTTAGTACACCTGTCTATATTAAAATACTGTCCCTATTAAAATAATCGGTTCGATTAAAGCGCCATATAAGTAAATAGGTTTTTTGGAATGAGGCGTACCTTAGACTCAGCTAAATAAAGCTCTTTTCAAGTTCTCCATTTTTTACTTTTCCAAAGTCCGGTAACTCTCTCGCCAGATCACGAAACCGTTATGAAACTAAACGTTTTTACCATTTAAACGCATTCACTGTAATCCACCACCGCCACTCTAACTGGCTACCAAGGTAACTTGCATGTAAAAGGATCAAATAGACCAAGAAGAAACAAACAAAAAGCAACAATAATAACGAAACTAAACAGTTGTAATGTAAGAAGCAAATGAAATGAAGAAGACAGCGATGATAACGCTTGATGATGGTGGTAATCATGATGACGCTGTTGCTGCTGCTGCTGCTACCGATGGCAATGATGATGGCGATGATGACGCTAATGCTGAAGATGTCCGTGATGGTGTGCTCGTATGAGTAGTACTTAGAGCACATCCAGGGCTAATGTTCCAAAACGTTTTGCTGCTATCACCTTTTTACCGGGGCTGTTTGTTTGCACGGATTCAGTTGGTGTAACATTAGCTCGAGCAGTGAGTGTAGGCAACCCAATACAAATTTGGTTTGAGTATAATATAGAGATGTCGCATATACAGTCGGCTGGCTGTCTGCCTGTCCCCGTATAAGAGGAAACTATAAAAAATCATATGTAAAATTGTACGTGCATGTATATGAACGAGGGCAATGCGAAAAAAAGTTTACCTTTTGTAAAAGTTTTCTCAGCTGTAACAGGTTTTCAACATTTAAGCTGAGGTTTTAAATTTACAACAAACAGTTGACGACAGACGTAAGAGCATTAAACACCAGCCAAGACTGCAGTTAAAATCAAAGCACAGCTTGTGAAACGGGAATCCTAAATCTACCACAAAGGATATACACCAAAAGGATAATAAAAAGGATATAAGACCAGCAACTTCTCGTGAAATTGTTAACTTTTAAGTTTTAACTGTGAATGCGTTTTGTGTTTTGCGTTTGTACAAAAATTCAATTTTAAAGAACTGAGATCGGTTGGTGCATAGATGGGTTAAAACGTTTTGTGCATGATTTTTATTTTCATTGAAGAAAGAAATCAAAAATTCTCAAATCAAACGATATTCTAGCACCATTCGAAATCAGTGCTTTTGATTGAAAGAAAACATCAGAAACCATCAAAAATCATCAGTTGTTATCATCGTTTTCGTCATTGTCAGTGTCACTACTCAAATGTCAATAATTTTTCTATAAATGTGAATAATCTCACGTATATTTTTGTTTCAAATCCAAAGTGTATTTGTATTTATAACCGGCAAATTTTCAATGGCTTCTAATGCCCTCCATGCATATGTACAGTAAAGTAAAGTGTCATTAACATTGCACTTCATTATAATATAGTTGATTTTTGTTATTTGTGTGTTAATGAAACCCTAAAAGTGTTCCAATTCAACATATCAAAGTCACTGACTGATCATCGCAATAGTAACAACACAGACGCATCAAGTAAGAGAGAAAAGAAGAAGGAAGGAAAATGATAAAACCGTGTTCAGCCGTTAAAAGAGTGGAGGAAACGCAGAAAACGTCGAAACCTACAAATACTCATATAAAACAAATTTCAAAACCAATGTGCATCTATGGGTCCAATATGGAACTTTGTGCCGTCTACATAATTACGATGAAACGCGCTACAGATGTCGTTCTTATAACTAAAAATGATGTATCCAACTTGCACTCCCCTGTACACCGTTAGGTAGTTTATACAAAAATATAGGGTGGACACTATTTACCGACGATGCTAAAAATTTAGTTGAGGGCAAATTTCCCATTTAGAGTGAATTCTCAGGGCTTGTACAAACTGTCTGCCAGCACTTGTTTTACTGAATTTGTAACTGATGACAAATTTACATATAAATGTTTAGCAAGTACTGGTGCAGTCCAACGGTCGCGCAGTAGTCTTTTCTAGTATTAACTTTTAAAATATTGAGATGGATTGGTTAATACTGCGCTGGGAAAACATTCATTATTATTAAAGCACTTTACATGTGCCTTTTCTTCACTTTTTCTAAACTTTCTATAGGAAAAGTTATTGTAATTAATCATGTTAAAAGGTTGCAGTAAAAATGTTGACACTAAAAACAATAAGGACAAATTCAACCTGTACCATAATTACATTAATTTCAATATTATAGGTTTTCATTAAATAATGTAATTTTTCGAATTTTTCATTTCACGAGAAGTACAAAACTAATACGAAAGTTTCAGTTAGATGAATTGACTTACGTATACCTTCACCCAATGTCCATCTCCTTTGTAAAAACAGGTGGGGTGACGGAAAATATATGATAAATTTCTACGATCTTGTCAAGAACGTACTTATTTTAGTGGCGAAAATAATCCCGATTAACGATGATTGAGCCATATATTTTCCGGATCATTTTTCGATCGAGCACCCATTTCCACTGATTTTTCTCAATGCTGGAGAATACTGCAGTAACGTTTTCTAATTGTACGCCAGTAATGCCTCTATCATCGGCATACACAGGTATCATATTGGTTTTGCAAAAGATTGCCCCAGTGACGTTAACTGCAGCATTTATCATAATCATGCCCGACATGTTGTCGTCGCACGATAGGCAGCCGCCCTCTCGTTTGGTACAGGAACGCTTACTAAGATATATGTCTATCTTTATTGCAGTATTCATGTACTACAAAAACATAAAAACTTTGCATAAATTCCAAACTGTGAAATACTGCAGAAGAATCCCGCTTCATAACCGACGAAGAAGTGATATGAATCCATTCATTTTTTTCTATATCATGCTCTGAATTTTGGCCTAATGAGAATGTATGGTTCTGGTCAGATAGAGGTGGTTTTAGACGTTCACAACGAATTCGACAAAAGTTGATAAACAATGGGTAAAGGACTGATATCACAACAATTGATACGTCTACTAAATCAAGTTTTTCACACACTGGACATAATACACTTAGATTCCCAATATCTTTATTTGTGCCGCTATTTAAAACTAGTGGCTTATACATGCTCTCTCCATAATTGCAGCACATTCTGTGTATCTCTGTTATCCATCTTATTTTTTTCACAATCACTTTTTTCTGCTTCAAAATCGGTGTATTTTGTTTCTCTCTTTCTTTACAACGTCCCCTTACAGCACGCATTACAATTGGCTGCAGCATCCTTTCCCTCATACCCATTGCGACATTCTTCATCGCTAGCGTAGATCGTCAACATATTGCTCTTCTGTTTCTTTATTTTCATTCGTGATTTCATGAAAATCATTTATTAGGCCACCGCATTTAATCTTAATAGTGAGGCTACCAACGGCCATTAGGAGGATATAGGAGCTAAGTTGCAATAACAGAAGCATTGGCGTTAGCTTGCCATTCAAGTCACACACATTAATTAGGAGCCCGATGACATTACCAGAAAATCTTGCCTGAAGGTTAGAAGTTGTAAGCTGTAAAATTCTAGAAAGGGTTCCGATTACTTCCAAGAAGAAGACACAAATTAGAATTTCCCCATTACCCAATTCTTAAATGCACAGTTAACA
The DNA here is from genome assembly GCA_019455685.1 of Philornis downsi. Taxonomy (NCBI): domain Eukaryota; kingdom Metazoa; phylum Arthropoda; class Insecta; order Diptera; family Muscidae; genus Philornis; species Philornis downsi. The sequence continues at coordinate 362,705 of JAHXMU010000534.1, forward strand.
ATTGCCGATGATATAATAAATTGCCGATGGTATTATAAATTAAGTGATGGCAAAGAATTTATTTAGACCGTTTTAAGAAACCGTTAATATACCAGTTGTTCCTGATTGTATGGTTGAAAAATCAAAAATCGCACTGACAAGAGCACATTTTATGAATATGGCATCACTTCTGTAATTTGCTAAAAATGTGATTGCCTATCATATTTTCATCATTGGTATTTTCATGTTGGTATTTTTCTATTGGTAAAGAACTTTAGTCATGAATATCTTACTTTCTGTTTCTAAAGAATTCTTCCACCCCCTTTACCATAATTCCACAAACTGAAAACTGGAAAATTCGAAATGAAAGATAGATGTGGACAGAGGAATTCATTCATTCAGCCAGTCATTTATGTGTATATGCAGTGTAACAGAAGAGGCATAGTTAAACGATTGAATATTTAAAATATTATCACGAATTATAATGCAAAACAATGAACGAAAAGGTAGGCCTACAACGAAGCAGTTAGTAAGAGGACAGAAGTTTAGAAAATCTGCCAATTTGGGAGGCATCTGAAGATGTGGAACGCATCAGGAGGGCCAGATCAAAATAACTCATTTCTAATGTTACTTTTTGTTGCCGTAAAAAAGCTCTAAAAATATTGAGTGGAAAAATAGGTTTGGTTTAAAAATACCTAAACTGCACGGCATTTTATACGTTTAGAAAAACGAAAACTCTCGTTTTTTTACTATCAACTGTAGATGCCTACCTTTACTCTGTTTGCCTTGTTACACTACAGATATATTGTTCGCTGCATTTTTTAATGTATGTTTTCTTTTTTGAAACCAGAAATATTACGGCTCGACATTAGTATATAATATTAGTGAATAATTAGATTTACGAGTTATGTATTCCTTACAGATTTAGACTTGTCAATATTATGGGGATTTGGTTCAGTGCTTAAACTAATAGTGGGTTTTGAAATAAACTCATTAATCAGCTACCGCTGCAACAGCTTGGAGGAAGCTTCGACGGCAACACTTCAATTCGGTATTCTGATATACATATATTATACGATCTGACTATCATAAAAGCTCTGATTTAGCAATTAAATTTCAAAGGTTTATCTCTAGGTTGATTGGCGTTGTAATGTATTTCTTTCATTAATGGGCTGTTAATAAAGATTTATTCTTTTCACATATGGGAGTAGTCATGGTAGTATGTGCTTTTCTTTTAGTTGGAAAAATGATAAAACTTTTTCCAAAAGTACAAGCTTCTAATGTAAATGTTGAATGCCACCAATCTGGCGGCTTCTATTTCTTATTTACATTGCTTCCAAGGTCATTAATTAATCACGGAAATCGTAACATCAGAACCTATTAGACTTCGTATAAGTCTCACACAAATGGTCAAATCCCTAAATACGTGATTCAACAATTGACACAACATTTTCCAATATCTGTAATCAAACATTTATTGATGCAATACCCATTTTCAAAATGGATGCAGCACAATGTCTGTAGAGCTACATAGAAAACTTATAAAATTTATACAATTCTAAAATTATTTTATGTATATTTTATCAAAACAAAAACACAAAATTCAAGGCTTTGCCGGATAGTTCTGATGCAGTTGTTAACGCTTGTTGCTTAGAATTCATCTTTCTCAAAAGGATGATGAGGATGGCCACTGGCGCTAGAACAGGAATGAAAAGAAAAAGATATACAAATTAGTGATATTGTAACAAGGTCTAAGAAAAAAGGGCTGAAACTACATTCAAATAAATTTAGCCATAAACCTTTGCTCTAAAGCCTCGGTAATTGAAATAGAAATACAAACTAATTTAATTAAAGCATGATATAAATAACAACAAATCGGACTACAAGTGCAAGGGGAATAAACAAATTTACTACATCTAATAAATTATTACCAACCAATAAATAAGCACTAAAAATTAATAAAAATAATAAAAGTAAAAACATGCCATAGAAGAGGGATGCCGTAGTATTCCAGCCTAATAGTGATAGCGGACTAGAAAAGAATATCCAATCAGGCGATCTAAATTTTAAAATGAATACTTTGGAAACCCCTCTTATAAAATAAACAAATTTGTTGCAGCAACTATCTTGTTTTCATTCTATCATGCTAATTATCCGTTTGTCCTTCGTTACCTAACCACAGCTATAAGAAGTGATCGGCATTCGCAATTGTCTGGCACTCCAAAAGGCGCAGCTTGTCATGTTGGCCTTCTCAACGCTCTGGGCGGGAGATTGGTGATCTCGAAATTCTGGCCCAGTAGGGGTTGAGGCGTTTACACCAGCCAGTTCTTAACTGGTCAAAAACAGCGTTTATTCTCCTCAGGTTTTTCTCTGTCTCTGATAGACAGGATTGATGCTAGTTCTACACAGCACATTGGCCGTGTCCCTATAAGTGCAGTTCAGCCTTAAATTTCTGGGTACCTCTTTTCAAATCCCATATGATCTTTCCTGACATTGCTTGATTCGAAAGATTTCTCCGATGTCTTCCCAGCATGAATAATTTTAACAAAGTCTTGTTCAGTTACCCTGTCGTTGTCCCTAAAGGAGTGTTTTGACAGCTTTAAAAATTTGAATACTGAGTTTAAGTAACGTTTATCGACCACATTGGAGCAGCACAGTTGTTCGCAAACCGTATTGCATCTTTATTGAACCATACTAGCGGTAAAATTCTCAAAGGCGGAGATAACCATGAACCAGACATATGACTGCCTTTTTTCGCCTAAAACTTTCTGTACTTGCTATGAAGTGCCTGTTAAAACAGCTTTTTCTTTCAACTGCTAACAAAATAAAACGCAATCTGTTCGTCCCGGAATTCAAGAATGGTTTCACAATACTCCACAATTTGCAAATTCAACCAACATATTCACAAAAACTTATTCATTGTTGACTGTTTCTAAGGGGACTTGCCAATGTGTTATCTTTCACATGGTGACAAAAATGATCTGAACACATCCATAAAACATAGATGTGTTTATAATGTGGAACGAAGCATCCTATCGCCAAAATAATGATATTTTTAGATTCTAAGGGAGCCTTATATGTAACGTCTCCAATGTTTCACCAAAAATATTTTTAAAAAATCGCTAAATATAAACTCGCTAAAATAAAAAAAATCGCTATTCATAAAATTTGACTAAAAAGCATGGCATTTGCGCAACTTTTTACACGATTTCCAATCTGTAATCGCATTTACATCTTAGTACTTTTTTAATTTAGCGATTTTGGTTGATTTATGTCCTGACTCGGTATAAAGTTCCTTTGAAAATTAAAAAATTTACGATTTTCGCGATTGGATGCTATATTCTTGAGTTATATTCCAATTAATCTCTAATTCGGTAGACTGTTTTACTCATGTCCTGAAAAAAAGTGTACATTTCATATTGAATGAAGGTCACAATTTTTACTAAAAATATTACGCTTAACCAAAAAACTTTAGGTAGTTTCAATTCTGCTGCTACGTAACAGCCTTGCCTTTTCTACTTCTAAGGCAAACGCAGTGAATTTGTCGATCACCGAATATACGAAAAGGCAAATTGTGCATATGTAATTAAAAATATGCCTTAAAAACTCTTTAAAGATTTTCAAAGAAATGACAACATTTTTAAGAAGTTATTTTTTGGATGAGAAGCTGGAAAATGAATACTCTAAAACTATTGTTAGTAATTCTACAGCAGGGATAAAAAAGGAACAGAAAAGTAACACAGACACACCGCGTAAGTACATAATAAAGGATTGGAAAGCAACTAAAAGCTTTAAAGTTGTAAACAAACCATTATTTGTTGACCGATTTGAAAAGAATTTAAAGAAAAAAATATTTCATATAAAGCGAAGTTTAAAACTCATCGTGGAAAGGATAATGAGGATGAGTACCAGCGTCGCTATTATAAAAAGTACAATATAGAAAAGTTATAAATGAAATGTCGTAAATAAAATTACGTGATTTAAATCGGAAAAAATAGCCACTTACGACAGTATAGGTACTAATCGGCCATTGCAATCGAAGCTGTCAATAGTAGCCATATCATCGGCTGATAGCTCAAAACCAAACACATCAAAGTTGGAGGCAATGCGACCCTTATTAACCGACTTGGGAATGACAATATTTCCACGTTGAATTTGGTAACGAATCAAAATTTGAGCTGGCGTTTTAGAATACTTGTTAGCAACAGCTACAATCTGGAATCAAAGTCAAGTTCAATCTCTCTCTCTCTTCTTTACCTTTATCTTTTTGTTATTACCTTGGGATCTTCCATCAAAACAGGGTCGCCGGCTTTGGCCCATGGACGATTGGGTGAACCCAAAGGGCTGTATGCAGTGATGGCAATATTTTTCGATTTGCAGTATGCCATTAATTTCTTTTGGGTCAAATAAGGATGACATTCCACTTGATTAGTGGCTGGTGGTATGGTGGCGATAGCCAAAACACGCTCTATTTGATTCTTATTGAAGTTAGATACACCAATGGATTTGGCCAAGCCATCCGCCACCAATTTTTCCATTTCCTTCCAGGTATCAACGTAGTCAACATCCGAATAGGCCGTCTTACCCTCTTCGTCCACAGGGAACAACTCACCCTCCTCTTTATAAGCCATGGGCCAGTGAATCAAATACATGTCAACATAAGACAATTTTAAGTTTTTCAAAGTAGTCTCACAGGCACCGCGTACCAAATCAGGACGATGGAAAGTGTTCCACAATTTGCTGGTGATGAACAAGTCTTCACTAAATACCACAAAAGAAGACACAAATTATGTAAAGTTCTCGAATCTACTACATAGTTTAGTAATTCTTACCGTTTCACAACACCTTCAGCAATTTTAGCCTCAATGCCTTCTCCCACCTCATGTTCATTTTGATAGACGTGAGCACAATCGATGTGGCGATAACCAATATCAATGGCATCTTTAACGGCTTGAGCCACTTCACCTTTGGGACTCTGAAAAGCGGAAAGGAAGGAAGAATATGTAACTAGTTCGCACCCCAATTTTTCATAGTCTTGTTAATTTTTTAAATCATTTTTTAAATGATTTTAACAATAATTGTGATATTTGTAAGATAGGTGTGATTGAAAAGAATTGTATCATTGCAAAAACAAATGAGAAATCGACCCATGAGGTCATTTTTGGAAAGATCAAATATTACACCAGTTGTGAGAAAGAAACAAAGATGAAAATGGAATAATACAACACTTATCATACACACAGTAGGCAAAAATGTGTAGAGAAAACTGTTCGCAGCTGTCATATTTATTTACATAAATATTTTCGTTAAAACACATTTTTGTAGGCAAAGGGTATCAGAAGGATCACACAGTAAAGGTTTAAGCTATCTATTAAGAACGTGGCTCCCCTATCAAAATATTGCTGGCAACTCTAAATATACCGAACAAATTAATACCGATATGTTAGTTTCTTAACTCCCGATCCTGAAATTTGTGACAACTGTGGCATAAATCCCTCAAATCTTGCCTTTTCGACGAATTTGCTCTCTCAAATGCCATATAAAGCCTAGATAATATTCCATATTTACCGTCTGAACTTCTGGCAAGCATCGAGTGCTCAACAATGCGATGATCCAAGAAAACGGTCAAAATTACCTTGATATATCTATCAGTTTTAACATGGGTTTTCAGGTTACAACTCAGTAGGAAACCTTTTGTCTGATTTGCATGTCTCATCACCAGTTATAGTACATTTTACGAATATGGAGAATTGACGGAACTAACACTACAGCATGTCTTTAACGACATTTAAATTTTTAAGGAAATTCTTGCGCTTCGGGACTAGCCGAGTGCAAATTAATTAATGAGACAGAAAATCTAGCGGCTATATCTCTAAAACTTTAATAACCATTAAGTTCAGTTGAAGATACTGATGGGCGTGGCATCTCGACTTCAGAAACTTTCAAAAAAGAAACGAATGAGACAACGAATTTCGGAGCAATGTGAGCCCTTTTTCAGAAACAAAAATATCACAAAGCCGGAAAGGAAAAGCGCTGTCAATGTTATGTCATACTTAAGTGCATATGTCAGTGCTTGGTCACGCATGTACTTCTCCATAAATAAATTGTCTGTTGTAAGAAGTGAAGAATTTCGCCCAATATGCAGAAGCATATCTTCTTTTCTTTTTTCCTCGTCGCGAAATTTTTCTTCATACAGCGGAATATCAAATGAGAAATAACATTGATAACATCAACGTTTTAACGTTTTAGCGTGTTTATTCTCCTTTTTGAAACAATAGTTTTTTGCCACATGCAATTTTTTTCTTAACATGCGACAGCCAGCCAACGAATTCTTGATTCATCTCATTTTATCGGTAATTTATTTTGTATTTTATTCCGTCATTGCCATTTATGATAACATCACATAAAACGGAAACATTTCCTTTGGCTAGACCACCTTTTGCTTATTCAGATTATCGACACAAATGGACACATTGTTGTATTTACTCAAAAGTAAAGTCGTTATTTTGAGTTAGCATCAAAAAATGTTATAATCTTCATATATGCACACAAAAATCTTCCACGACAGCCTAAACATTAGAAACAAACAATTTTTAAATTAGTAGAAATTTAACTGATAAGGCAAATAATTGCTTCCCGGCCTTAGTTCACGGCTTATCACTGTTACAAATTATTTACAAACTATATGCAAATCACAATAAATGTCACCATAAAAAGACCACGACCTAATACAATTTGTTATAAGCTTGACAAAATATTAAAAATTACCAAATAAAGAGTTTAAGAATTCACTGGCCAGAGTGTTTGGTCCGTATTAGGAATCTCCCAGTTGAAAGTACAAGTCATTTCGACTGCAAACAATAACTGATAACTAATTGTAACCAAATCATGCTTACTTTAATAATACATAACATTCCGCCTTGATAAGAACTCTGCATATCACGCACATTCTTACTGATTGTATAATTTTTACCAAATCATGCTTACTTTAATAATATATAACATTACGCCACGCCTTAATAATAACTCTGCATATCACGCACTTTCAACAAATTATCGCCTTCCTGATATGTATAATTTTAACCAAGTCATGCTTACTTCAATAGTATAAAACATTACGCCTTAATAAGAATTCTGCATATCACGCACCTTCGGCAAATGATCGCCTATCGTCTTCTTGATATGTATAATTTTTACCAAATCATGCCTTTACCAGCACTGATTTCTCTTTAGATATGTCGCAACAGCGTTGAATGCTAGAGTGGCACAAATCAACGTTGCACATATGGACAATATTATCACTACACCAAGAGCAACCCGTTTATAATAATGTTAGGGGATCTTTCCTTTCTCCTCTGCATTATACCAATATGGTAAATATTCGCTAAATAGTATTTAATTAGACAGAAACAGTTTTGAACATCACCATTTCAAATTTTGCTGTGATCTCACAACCAAATTTATTTACCGTGTCTAACAACTGGCCACAGTACTTATCAAAGAACATTTCTGACCATAGAATCGCTAACAATTCGCGATGTGTAAAGATGAAACTTTGCGTTGTTGTGTTTGAAACTAATCGCATTGTTATATATACTCGTAAATAATGCATTATTATCACTGTTAGAAATACAATTCATGCAGTAATATTCATATTTTTTTAAAACAGTGACCAGGTTCAAAATTGGACATGCACCATAAGTTCGTCCGCACCGAAACTTATATACCCACAAGCACAAGGTTGAAATCCGCGATACCGTGGACGGTATACCAACTAATCACCAGAGAAGGGACGTGTCACGAACGGCTTCTTTCCATACATATAAACTTATCATAGGTTTTCAGCGTAAAATCGTATTTTCTGTATTATTGTATTTATATTATTACATTACACGGCCACAAAGGTATAGTTTCTTCAGCATTTACCAAATGCGGCCGTATGTTACTTTTAATTGACGAATAAAATGTAAAAAATACTAGAACATTTTGGGAAAATTATAATTTTTCAAAGGTTGGATTTATTCATTGTATGAGACAGGTCTTTCTACTCAACTAATTTGCCACGATTGAGATACTTGTAAATCATAGAGTCGTTGACGGTATACCGACTCGTCGGCTTTAACCATTTTTTT
>JAHXMU010000534.1:385815-409612 GCA_019455685.1 Philornis downsi
GACAAAATCCTCCTCTCCCATCTCCTCAGTCTCTCCATCTGGCTCGATGATATACTGAACCAGACTGGAAAAGCGTAGGCAATCAGAGAACGAATTATCTGCTTGTAGATCAAAATCTTAATCCTTATACTTAGCCCATCCCTAGTCCTAAGCATTCTAAAGTACGTCGAGAACAATCTCTTGGCCTTGCTGAGTATGTGATCCACATGCCTGTAAAATTCCATTTTCTCATTAAATACAACCCCAAGATACCTGATCGTATTAGAATTCCGAATAGTCATGTCGCCTATTCTCAGCACGGGTATATATCCCCTTGAGTTCGGATAGAGATACTTCCTTTTCCCCTTGAATATTATCCCCGTGGATTTACCCACATTCAGTCGGATGCCCCATTTCATAAGGTAATCGCCCAAGGTGGAAAGGTACGCATTGAGTCGATTGTTTGCAATCCTAGCACTAGCCCCCGACGACGCCACTAGTATATCATCCGCATACACAAGGAGAAGAAGGCCCGCCGGCGGTTGCGGGATGTCAGAAATGAATACATTGTACAGTATGGGGCCTAGTATCGACCCCTGTGGAACTCCTGCCAGTACCAGTTTGTCCGTCGAGTGTTTGTTCCCAACTTTGACGCAAAATGAACGCTGCTTGAAGAAATCGGCGACCATACGGCATGTAACAATATCAAATTGCTTTTGGAGTAATTTATACATTATTCCATTTTGCCACGCCGTGTCGAAGGCCTTGGCACAGTCCAGGCTTGCCGCTATTGTGGGGTATCTTCTATTGAGTCCGTGTGTTATATAATCTGAGAGGACTACGAGGGCGTGCGACGTTCCATGGCCTGCTCTAAAACCAAATTGGTAATCATTTAATACGCTATCCATCTGGATCTTATCTCTAATTCTGTTGGCTATAAAGGATTCAAGCAATTTACCAAATGGTGACAAGAGGGAAATTGGTCTATAGTTCGACAGCAGCTTTGGATCAGATGTGGGTTTATGAATTGGCACAACCAGTGCACGCTTCCACGCAATAGGAAAGTACCCCAAATTAACGCAGTGGTTAAAAAGAGTGGCCAAAAAACTCCACGTTGAGCTGTCAGTTTTCCTTAGGACTATATCCGGGATTCCGTCAATACCAGCAGATTTTTTGTTAGATCTTCTTCTCAAAGCGTTTCCCACATCTTCCGATTTAATAATCCAGTTTGGGATCGGATCAGAGATGTTCACTGTAGCATTTCCATCTGCCAATATGTTTGTGCCGAATACTAATATTGGTAGGTTATCCAGTTGAGCTCTGACCTGGGCCGATATTGTATCCACGAAAGGTTGCTGTAGTAAATTCTCATTGCTTCTGTGGACAGAGTAAAATTGTTGTGCTAAAGCATTGGCCTTCTCGAAGTCTGAAGTAATTATTTCTCCATTCTCAGCTTCCAAATCGGCTACCTTATTTCGAGTCAACTTTCCAGTCGCAGCTTTGACCTTTCCATATGTCGTGTGGTCGACTCTTATTGCGTTAAGAAATTTGACCCAGTGTTCCTCCTCGAATTTTGAGATGGCCCCTTGAATAATCTGATCTAATAATTTTACCTCAGTGATCATAGTGCGTTGTCTATCCAGGTCGTTTGTCCTATGAATCCTTCTCCGCAACCTCTTCTTTTGAGCAATTAGGTCTTTTATTTGCGCTGGTAACGCTGGAAGTCCATATTGCCTCATTTTACTTTTCGGTATGCATTCTGACATAGCTGTTTGAAAGCACTCGGTCATAGCAGTAACACAGTTGTCAATTTCAGTAATTGTGGCGTTCCTATCCAGGGGTAGACCACATTCAGCCAGCCCTTGCGAGAGCGCCCTATTCAATCCCCTCACGTTCATGTTTTTATAGTTAAAAACAGAAGGAGGTTCCTGCTCAACTAGTTGGCCGCCATTTACCATCAATTCTATAGCCAGGTGGTCTGACTCAAAATCCAGTGTTCGGGCTATGCCATCACACGATACATCAGAGGAAGTTATAAAAATATCTATATAGCTACTCGATGTCGGTGTCACTCTCGTAGGGCCTTCGGTATGGATCACATCTAGATCCGGGCAGTTGATTAGAAAATCATATAAGACACGCCCTTTCGTATTTTCATCAGAACCGCCCCAATGTGGATGTTTAGCATTCAGGTCACCTCCAATTATAACTCCTCCTTGTCGTGTTAGTTCACCAAATATAGCCAGATCTGCCTCAGCTATGACGTGGTTTGGAGCTGAGTACACTGATACAACAGTAATAGTATTACCATTTCCCTTTTGTACTTTGATGGCAGTATGCTCTATATTTGTTTGTCCAAGGACTGTTCCTTCGCATCGGAAGCTTTCCTTAATGAAAATCGCCGTACCACCACCTCTGCCTGATCGCCGGTTCTGCCTAAAAATTGTGTAGCCTTTATAATACAATTTATGTTTCTCATTTAGTTTGTGCTCCGCTATCATCATTATATCCGGTTTATGTGTCTCCAAAAAGATTTGGAGGTAATGCCTTCGGTGTCTTGATATTATAGAGTTTGCATTCAAAAATATGCATTTTAAATTAGTCATTGAACTTAATGGCGATCAGCATACCCAGCATTACCTTCATCTTCTCGCTCTCGTCTTTAGCATTAGTGAATTCATGACCAAGATTTCCGAGTCTATCCAAACATGTTAATATGTCTTTGCCCAATAAACGTTTGCAGTGGGCGTCCATCGTATCGAACATTGACTTAGCACTTCCCTGTGGATCATTAAGTTTACCACTCGCTTTCCCCGGTACGTTGGGGCTTCCTTGACGCACAGCGCCTGCGAATGATAAGCCTGGTTTTACAACGTTAGTCATGTTTCCCAAGGACCGTATATTGGATGCTGGTTTTCCCTTGCTTTCCTTCATCTTCTTTATGAGTGATTGTCTTTTGGGGCATTCTTTCGAAGCAGCCGTGTGTCCCTCAGTTTTGCAATTGGCACAATAAACTTGCTTCCCAACTTGTTTCAATAATTCTCCAGTTACTGGGTGGTGGTAAACTGTCTCCTCAATATTCTTCGATTTCTCCGGTATTTCGCACATATTAGCGGGATGATCCTTGGAGCATTTAACACATCTGGGCTTCATGTTACAGTTCATTGAAACGTGTCCGTATCTTTGACACCTGTAACACTGGGTGGGGCTGGTAGGTCGAAAGCGCTCAATCTTGATCCCACAGTGCAATATAAACCGAACCTTATAAAACGATTTAAGATCAGAGTCCCCAGAGAAACTTAGCACCCAGGTATTATTAACAATCTTCCTGACCTTCAACAATTTAATATTCAAGTTTAAACCCGCAATGTACTCCTCAACTTCCCCCTCATCGTAAGACCCAGAAAGTCCCTTAATTAGTAGGCTAATCGATTTTCCATCCTTAGGTGTATATGTGTAAAAATGCACGCTCTGATCAGTCAATAACTTTCTTAATTTTGCATGGTCGTCTAAACTACCCACCTGAATGTTAGTAACGTTGCGGTTAATCATCTTAATCGAAAAATTATCGTGCCCAAATAATCGTTGCATAGTGCCCGTCATGGTCTTTACGTCTATATTATACACTGTTACAATTGGAATGGACTTACTTATTTTTTTGGCAGCCTTGACATTGGAACTAGTACGTGATGACTTATTTCCATCCATCCGAGCAGGCTTTCCTAATTTAACTTCAATCTTTTCCGTTTGTTGGCACATTCCTCCAGTGGTTACCTCATTACCATCAGAATTTTCAGCCAGCGGCGCTACGCTTTCAGCAATGGTCAGCGCTGTCTTACTTCCAATGCTTTCAGGAATATTCGGTTTGGAAATATCGCCATCTTGCTCCATTTCAGATTCATCTTCATCAGAGTTTCCAGTACTCTCGGCCTCTACCTCTTTTTCAATTAATTTAGTTTTCAACATTATATTCTCCTGTTCCAGTGCTTTGATTCGTTCACCATATTGGTTTAAGGTTCTAACGCACTCTTGGTATTCCTTTAATAGCCGATCCACGTCAATTTCAGATTCTACACTGAATGCTGATTTTTTCCTCTTTCCGGCAATCTGCCATTTCACCGCATTGTGGTCTCCTTTTTCCTCACTATTCTCCGCCATTTTCTCCTTCTTCTCTTCGACTTGTCTTTATTTTTATAAACGACAACTGTTTTTCCTCCACCAATGTCACTGTCTTTATAAAACCAAATGCCTTGTATTCGATTCTCACACCTATAAAGGACACTTGTATTTGGTTTTCTTCTCACTCCAACACAGTCACTGTCTATATATAAAACCAAATGCCTTGTATGCGGTTCTCACACCTACAAGGGACACTTGTTTAAGTTTTCTTCTCACTGTCTTTTTTTTTTTTTTCACACTTTTTCTTTATTGCTCAAACAAACACTTTTTCACAATGTCCGTCCAATCCCATCGAGGTCTGATCGATCAATCGAATGATCAATGAGGACTGATAATCAATCCGGAATGCTGGGACCAGCTGTTTAGGGTTTTTATAGATAACCATTATTACAGAGAGAGCTCGCTAAATAAAAAGAGAATGAGTTATGGTACAACAAGAGAAGATAGCTTTTTTGAGCTTTGGTCGAAATCAGGCATGGTACATTTCGAAATTGTACAAAATTTGTGAAAAATGTGTTTCTCGTCTCAAAGGCAATAAAGTACCAATACCTTGTTCAGGTTACTACAAATAAGAGGCAATTTACAGTTTCAGAAAAAAAATTTAAAAGAAATTGGGCAGTTTCGCAAACAATTTAAGGAACCCGAAATTGTAAATATTTTAACAATCTTACTATTTTTTCCTCTTCGCAAAAAAGTTAAGTAAATCCTTCCGAATGAGCAAATGCTCACATTCCACAAATAAAATGTTGTCTTAACAAATAATTCTCAATGAAACTAAGAAAAGTGGCAATTTTCCAATTTTGAACGACTGCAGTCAAAGAGAAAACAATTCTCTCAGGTTGCTAGAAAATTTCTCTCCCATTATAGTTCTAGTAAGTAGATAGAAACTCTGAACAATCCACATTGCCAGATTTATTGGCCGGATTTATAACAAGAGAGCGAATCGTTTAAAGCTGGGGAAAAATTTCACGAAACATTGTTTGCTCGTAAAAAAATTTAGCCGCATTGCCAGCTTTTCTTGAATTGAAATCGGAACAACTGATGTTTCTACGTCATAATATATTCTACAACATATTTGTAGAATTGTTAAGTTGCAACTTTCTTTATTAATATTTCATTTTCAAGTTTATAAATGGGTTGTCGAACATATTGCGACATAAAAATTCACATTATTCCAATTTCAGTGTTATAAATCAACAAAAAAAAGGTTGGCGTTGGCACTTAAGAACATTTCGCTCATGGAATAATAATACTGTCTGGTGGAAAAATTTGACTTCAAATTCCACCGCCATATTATTTTTACATACCAACATAATCCTGAACGCATATATTGTCACATACAAAGGAATACATTAAATATACAAAATAGGTGATGATCTTGCCTCGCCGAGTTCGGAAAATGGATCAAAAGGATTTCAACTCAACCTTTTCAAAGTTCAATTATTCAATGGATGAACATTATCGTATCGGTCAACACAGTTTCCGGTGTGTCATAACGTTAAATTGCTCATAAATCTACAAGAGTGTTAGCTTACCGTCCTCATTGTCCATTTAGCCGCAATTGACTGAATATTCGCAGATAAACCGAATTTCAGTATATCGTCCAATATGACTGGCCGCCATCATGGATCTGGAAAAGGATTCACTGCTTATTTCAAAAAAGTCAGCATAGTACCTTGTTTTCTCTTATGGATATGACATAGGAATGTATTTTGGTGCTGTTTTGAATGAGTAGAGAACAGGACATCAAAACTGATTGATTCATTGATCAATTGTGATATCCGGTCTTGTCTACATTTTTCACTTGTTTCCTAAATTAAACCTTTTAGTTTCTAACCATGAGTGACGTGAAAACATTTAGTTTTTGTATTGGTTTACCTTCATGCCAATAAGTGATATCATCCTGAACTATTCCGGGTCGTCATTTAAGCCTTCCTTCTTTGCTCATTTAAATAATGTCCTAAACATATTCTGTTATTGATTCCCCGCAAGATTCTGCTTCCGATGTGAGTGACAAATTCGTAAGCTTACTTTAATTTTCTCAAAAGTCTCTTTTTCTATATAAAAGACCTAAAACCTATAATGATCATGCTGGTGTCTTCTGAGTTTCGTGATCTCTTACCATATAAGCTGAAATCATTTTTGAGCACTTTAAAAAGATTGCATTTTTCGGCAGTGTTTATGCAAACCTGAGCGCCTTGAGTATTAAAATAATCTTTGTGCCTCTAAAATCTCCATATAAATTAATAAAGTGTCCGGGATTTTTTGTTGCGGCATTGTTGGTTATACATCAACCAATTCAAAAGATTTATATGGCTTAATTCCGAAGAAAGATGGTATTAAATCCATTAAAACTACTTTTGTCTCCTGGTCTCATATGTGTCATATATTTCATCCTTTCAGATATTTATTCTATTAAACAGATTTGGCAGTTGAACGAAGAACCTTTGCGTCTTCTACGTTCTTAGATATTAAAAAAATCAAATATGAATTTCTTTGATCTTCACATTCTAATGAGAAATTTGACGGCGAAACCAACGTCCTCTATGGTTTTGTAGCATTTAGTTAAGTGACTCTCCTATGATCCCTTTTTATTCTTGAAAACTAATTCTATGTGCCCCGTTTGACACTGCTAAAATCGCTTTCATATTCTTGAAGATCAATCCCTTGTGTGTCCCAGTCTTATAAATTTGCGGAACGTTGCCTCTGTATATTACCTCTGGCTTGCAAGTGTCTAGATCGATAGGTCTTTTATAATAAGCGGCATAATCTGACAACCAACCTTCTATTATTACATATGACCTCGCTTGCCATTTGAGGCACGCTACCTGATTGACACTCCTGGAACCAGCTTTATGTTTTAAAAAACTGATTCAATGCGCCCCATTCATTCATTTTCTCGGAACGTTTAACAACGTCGCACAACAGTCTCGGTGCCGACCATTTCTTGCACCACAAACTAAGGATCCTCTCAAAAGGAAAAGTCTGAGAACGTAGATTACCTTTCACGTCATCACTTTTAAATCTTTAATATGTGGTCCCAGTGATACAGAATCTCAGAATGCTTGACAGCAAAATATCGGAAACCAACATAGAGACTAGAATTAAGATATGAGAGAGCAGTATCTTGAGTCTTTTTGCATTTTATTCACCACTTAGAAGTGTATATTCTGTAGATTGTCTGGGAAATAATAAATGAGAAAACTTAGAATTCCAAATCACGATCTCCGCAACAGTACACGAAAATGTCGTTATCTGACTTACCGAACGATGAAACATAATAACAGTTAAAACCGGTTATTTTATTCAACACTATTTAAAAACAGCACATCTCCAATTACAAACTCCCCTAGCACAGGAAACTCGAAAAGAAGGGAATTGTGGTAGACTATTTTTTTAGAGAAAATATGCATTGGAAAGGAATGATAAGACCTTTAAGAAGGCCTTCTTGTAGATGATCTGCTGCATGATTCGTTGGATTTATTAAAAGGCATTAAATAATGCTTTCTCTGAAGTAGGACACGGCTGGAAATAATCTTAAATTTACCATTTACCCAGAATGCTGGACACTCGCGATACTGACTACCAGAAATGTAGTGACCAGATTGGGGGCGGAAAGTGAGTTAGAAATCAAAAGGTATTGTTGTGTTAACTGTGTTATATCCACAAAATGGAAGAAAATGGTCCGACACATAGAACTTTAATAATAGATTTAAACAGAGGCCCAAAATAAACAAAAAACAAAAGTAACGCAGCCTTTCACGAAAAAATATGGAATACTTACGCTATCAAATAACTTACGCTATCAAATACGCTAAAAATAACCATACACGGCCGTTTAGAAAGGTAAAGAAAATGCATTAACAATTTCAAACATATCTTTAAAAAAAAATTTTTTAAATTACAATATAAGATTTCCAATAAAGAACAATCCCAAAGTACGTAAGACGATTTTAATATTTTTACTCAAAAGGATGATGGGGATGACCATAAGCCCTAGAAGTGGAAAAATTTAGGTAATGCATGTAGTATTTCTCGAGCCCCGCCTCGAACTTACCCACTAAATTGGAAGTAACGTAAATTATGATTAAGACTTTCCAAGTTTAACATATCCTCCGGACACAATTCAAAATCGAAAATATTTATGTTTTCCGCAATGTGCACATTATTCGTCGACTTCGGAATTGTAGCCAAACCCAGTTGAATCTGATAACGTAATAAAATTTGTGCAGGCGTACGTTCATGTCTCTTGGCCAATTGGAGGACCTTTAACAGAGAATTAAGGGTTTCTTCAGAGCATTATATAATTTTACCTTATAATCTTCCAGTAGAATTCGTTCTTTATCCGCCCATGGCCTTTTGCCAGAACCCACTGGAGCATAGCCTGTAATACATATATCATTACATTTCGCGTAATGTACCAATTCCTTTTGACTTAAGTATGGATGTAGTTCAATTTGCAAGGTTTGTGGCCTAATACGGCATTTTCTAAGCAAACACTCCACTTGCTGATGATTGAAATTTGAAATGCCTATATTTGTACACATTTTATTGTCCACCAAATACTCCATAGCTTCCCAGGTATCGCGATAATCGACATTACTAAACTGCACTTGACCTTTGCTATCCGTCGGGAATAGTTCTTCCCCAGCTTGGAAACCCATAGGCGAATGCATTAAATACATATCGAGGTAATCAAGACCCAAATCTGAAAGAGTTTGCGAACAAGCCTTGCAAACTTGTTCAGGGTCATGATAAGTATTCCACAACTTGCTTGTAATAAAGAGATCTTCTCTGCAATTGATAAACCAGTAAGCAGTTTTTAACCTTATAATATAATATTTAAACCCACCTTTTCACCACACCTTGTTTGATTTTTGTATTCATCACTTCTCCTATATCCTTCTCGTTTTTATATAAATGGGCACAGTCAATATGTCGATAGCCTGTATCTATTGCCACGCCAACAGCGTTAGCAACTTTGGCGTGACTAGCCTGAAAGGGTGGAGCAGCGAGATGCAAAACTTTGTTAAATCGTAAAGTATTATTAACTTACCTTAAGCTCGTCAAGACTAAGTTCTTCCTAAAAGATTCGAAAGTTTGTAACGATTTGTAATTTTAAGTTTATTACAAGGTATTGGCCTACCTTTACGGGCTTTGTTCCCCTTTTAGGACTTTCTAAAATGGCATAATCTTGGGTACTCTAGAATAAAGGATATTTCATCTTTATGAATTGCATTCTTGGAGGGGATGGGGGTGAATGACGGATAGAGAAGCAAAACTCTGAATTGAAATCAATAGATTACGCTAAAATGGCTGCGATTATGCGAACTAGATTTTCAGAACATATTAATAAAATTCAGAAATTTTCGTTGGAATAAATTGAGTTTTGAAACTTTCAACGGCACTTCACGTTGGCGTCGAAGTTTCATATTTCTATTTTTCGGTAGACAACAGTGCGCATGAAAACCCCAAATAATGTGACAAAATTCTGGTATACTGCACCTTTAAATATCAATTAAAATTCAGAAATTCCTGTTGAAAATTAGATTTTTTTGTTTGAAGTTAAGAGGTGATCAATTGAATTGCGAAATTTTCAATCGTAATTCAGAAAAGTCTATTGTCTCTTTCAATTCAAAAAAGACCAATCGGTGTTAAGAATTTCTATTTAAAATTCAGAATAAAACAAATAGAAAATATAATTTCTAATTGGAATTTAGAAAACATCATTCGAAAATTCAAAAATTGGAGTTAAACATCAGATACAGATAAAATATATCAAAATAAATTTAGGATTCCCATTTGAAATTAAAAAACTAATCGAAATTATTTATTGTTAGAAATTCAGAAAACTTCAATTTCCATTTGAAGTTCATAGAAGATCAATTGAAAATAACGATTTATATTTGAAATTCAGAAAATTCAACTGAAAATGAGAATTACCTTTTGAAGAGAATATCGATTGATAATATGATATGCAAGTGTAAACTAGAATGCAGAAAACATCAATTGAATTTCAGAACACATCGATCAAATTGAAGTAAAGTTAATACAAAGCAGCCAATTGAAATTCAGGCAACAGACTATCCGTTCACGCTCTCTAAAACGGACGGTCCCCAAAGATCAAAAAAATGGAGCCACAGCTAAGACAATATCTGCAACGGCTTGTGATGATTTCGAAAATTCTCATTCCTCTGCCCTCTAGTATGGCGAATCACCTATTACTGTATTGTGTCTGATGAACATTTCAGGTGGTCAAGCAGCTGACTTGTCAGGTAAATGCTTCGCAACTTGATGTTCCGAATTTAGGTTAAACTCTTTAAAAGAGTCTAAAAACAGAATGCATGGAAGCTTACAGAACGTGAGCAGCTCCCCCATATGCGATTTATGGGATGCGATCATAAAGTTCTGCCGACAATCATAAAAATGATTCTAGAAATGTTGATGTCTTGTTTTCTGTCACTCTTTTATATTCCTACATATTAAATCACGGCAAATAGCAGAATAGATCTTTATATTAAATTGATCAGTACTTACACCCCATGTTCCGAACCCTAATATTGGCATTTCATTGCCGTTGTTCATGACAACGGCCGGCATATTGCAATTATGACGGATGCTATAATAAATAGAAATTAAAAAATTTTTAAGATATAATTAATTTATTTTTACCCAATTCCCATGGCGCTCCACATTTTTGTCTGCAGTTTCAATACATCCCAAGACTTCTTAAACATGATGGAAAAGTTCGTTACTATAGGAAAATACATTTATTCGACAAGAAAAATTTCCAATTTTTCTTTTTGATATGTTGCTTCAGAGACATTAAAATTGAAAGTTTGTAACTTTTTTCATGGCAGAAATGTAAAATAGTGATTAAAACCATTTAAGACAGAGTACCGACTACGTGAAAACGTCATTGGATGTAATATATGTATCTATTTTGCCACTGAATCGCTAACCTGTCAGTTCCTGACATCGGCATGTTGGTATTATAGCCAATCGGGGTCCTGTCCTTATCCCAGGATCTTATGAAAGTTCGTCATCGACTCAGAATTTTAACTTGGTCCTTTATATCTGTTGCCCAACAACTTCGAATTATCGTATCAGATTCGGCGAGTTTTTTATGGGTCTCTCTATTAAGGCCTAAAAACGGTGTGCCAATCACACTAGGTATTTCACAATGCGACTGCTAACGCTTTCCTGGCGTAGAATAGGAGTCGGCAACCTTGGTAGTAAGCTACAGCAACTGTCGAGATTTTCTTCTAGTATGGGACGTACACCCCATTGGCGAGAGTAAAGCCTATATTACCACATCCGCTAATCTATGGATCTGTAGCATCAGGTTTCAATGCCTCTCCAAATTCGAGCAGGAAGGCTCTACCAGCGATTTCGATTTCAATAACAGCCCACATGATAATGCTACTGGAGGCACACAACAGCCGATCAGGCAGGAAACTAACCCTGGGGATTCCTGATCCCCACGCAGTCGGCCAAATTCACCGGTGGGAGCTTCAGAGACACTCACACGCGGCACTGCATTGATAACCCTCCGAACCCTAAATCTGCTGAGTAACATCAAGGCTAAATCGATGTCGCTTGAACCATTCGAACCGTGAGAGGTTGGTTAGCCACATGAAAATATCTCGGCATCAGTCATTCATAGAACATCTCTCGGTAGCTGGACGAAAGCCAGTGTATTTTACTGAATTATATCGGAGACGAACAACGGATAATTACTAGCTATTACTAGTAATGACAGTCCGCGTATTCCAAATATAGCTCTGATTCACTAAATTTATGATAGAGGTTAGCAAGATAGACACTACCAAAACTCTCTTACACATAGACTCCACGTTAAGCATAGACAGTCACAATCAACATTCTTGGCAATAGCATCATCATTTCATCCTGCATCAGGGAAAATACTCATTCCTGCGGGTAACTCCCTTACCGAGCCATAAGAGAGCTAAGGTTCCTGTACTAGGGCAATGCTGAGACCACTCTCACAAGAGGCATCTGACAGTTCAATTGGGGAAATCATACAGCCATCCTTCTCATGCGTAGGAATTGCTCTATGCGCAGGTGACGCTCCGACATCACGCGCAGAGCTCCTTCAGTTGGTTACCCAAAATAAAAATAGACCTTATCAGTTATGCTGTAATTTTTTGCACAGTGATCAAATGGGAGGTGCCTAAGGCTGCAAGGCAATTGCTCAAATGAGCACGATCGGTATGAGAGTCACTTAATGGAAGGATTACGATCTTCCAGCACAAAATTTATGGTGTCAACGAGTTGGACACCAGTCAAAAAGTGCTTTCGAGACAATGTCTTCAGCCGAGACAATTTTGCCAGCGAAATCCATACACCACCTACATATGCTCGCAGGCCCTACTTAAACCGCTATAGCTGAAGAACACCTCGCTGCAAGGCTCACTTTCAGTTTCGAGTTCGTCTCCAAAACTCATTCGACGTAAGTCGCGGGCAAACCTAAACTTCCCCGCCCACTTTCAGACGCTTCAGAGAAGAAGCTGCACCAATCTCCTCCAAGGGCTTGACGATAGGCACAGATTACTCTGCACGTGTCGACATATGTCCGTCGACGGTCGGCGTTATCAGCCACAGAAAAACAACAACAAAAAAACGAATAAGAAGATCAAACGCTTATCTTGAAATCATCAAATAACCCCATTGTTTGCTAGTAATAACATACATACGGAACACTACTATAAGCGACTCGTTTACAAAATTAAAAGTTTTATTACCGCAGCCGCACTGTAACAACAAAATACACTATAAAATATTTCGCAAA
Organism: Philornis downsi; assembly: GCA_019455685.1. Lineage (NCBI taxonomy): Eukaryota > Metazoa > Arthropoda > Insecta > Diptera > Muscidae > Philornis > Philornis downsi. The sequence continues at coordinate 398,786 of JAHXMU010000534.1, forward strand.
ACTTGTAACCAAGCAGCCGTAATCTCGCAAATACAACTTGCACAACAATGAAATCACAATGCAGGTGAAAATGCACCAACAATCACGAGAAAGTTCGCTTATCGCACCATCACTTCGTCACTATTGGAAAAATCAAGGCCCAAACATTACTGATCAGTGATCACCACGAGTGGACTCAGCAATCAGTGAACAATCGAAGGCAATTTGAGTTTGGCGCAAAACTGGTTGAGAGGTGTCTGAAGCTTAGAAAAGCATTTGAAATTCAAGCTTGGTTCGTCGGCAACTCAGCATCGCATCAGTATACCTGCCATTCAGGATCGTTTCAGTTATTTTTATTCGTGAGTTGAATCCTGTTCATAATTCAAGTGTGTCAGCAGTATACATTCATATTGACCATAACTCCGTAGGAAGGATACAGATTCCGATTGGAAATATTGTGTGGGGCGGTGCAAGATCGGCAATAGCTACGATTTTAACCACTAATTGTGTAAGTAAGAAATTTATTACGTTCTTCTATAATAAAGTTTTGAACGGAATCACCTTTAAGAAAAGTTTCTTTTGCATAATGCATATACATATAGTTTTGAGCGGAAAGGGGCGACCATATCTTAGGCAAAATTACCTAAATGCTTTGAAAAAAATATTACGACGTCTTTAACACATCCATTCGCCGGAATAGGTTTTCAATTACAAAATTTAACTTGGACTAGTGTTTCTATGGGGAAACACGTTCTTCAAACAACTCTCAGTTGTGAAATATTGGTTTAGTACGACTTATTTATCGGAAATTTATGTTAACGTTTCTATAAGAATTGCCATTTCAAATTATATTTTCTCTTAGAAAAAATTGTCTGTATTCTGAACTATTCACGGACTGAATGAGATACAAAGCCTATTTATTGGAGTCAAGTGTCATTAAGATCTCGGGCTTCTGTCAAGCTAAGTCTATTCATGATGATACGAACAACCAGTATAGAAATTTAGGTCAGATGAATTGACTTTAGGTTTATTTCACCCACCATTAATTTACGTTGGTGCAAAAGTGTTTGGGATATCAGAAGAGGTGTGATAAATTGTTCTAAATTAATGCATAAGTGTATTTTTGTTTTTTTTTATTTATTTAGCTTATACGCTATTTAAGTTACAGCGTTTAATTATTTAAAAACAAAATATATTTTATTGCTCTAAAATTTTAGTTTAATGTATTCTACTACTTTACTTTTAAATATGAAAAAATTATTTTCTGATTTAATTTCTGGAGGCATTGCATTAAACATTTTAATACAGTTTTGTAACAGCAAATTCTGATAAAAATTTGTTGAACTAAATGCTACTCTAAAGTTATTCACATTTCCCAAGTTATAAGGTTGCAAATCTGAAACATATGCAAGAAAGTTTTGCATGTAAATTGGTAACAACTTATTCTTGATTTTAAAAATAAAAATAAATGCATTCATCATCAGGCGTTGGTTTACTGACAGCCACCTAAGTCGGTTTAACATATCCTTTATATGTGTTAGTGGATAACATCGAATCTACGACTTCATACGTAGACTAAACAAAAAATATTTTGAAAATATAGCAAATTCTCCTTACCCACTGATAAGAGAATGTAAAGAATTAACATAAAGTAATATGCAATTGGAAATTATCATTTGAAAATGATATGCTTTTGACACTATTGTATCCTTATAATTCTATCATAGGCATATATGTATATTTTCCACTAATATTTGAACCCTTTTCTTTTCATATAAAGGTTTTACCAATTTTTCCTTTAATAGACTTAATATTGTAACAAAGCTCTTAAATCTATGAATACAAATTATATTTGCTGTAATATCTACTGATAAAGAAGAAGAAAAAAAAAACATCGAAGTATACCTATACATCTCATTGCTTTGTTTTGCAGTTTCTGCATTCTTTCTTTCATTTGATGAGTGCCAATTGTGGAGCAGTATTCAAAGTGCGGTTTAATAATAGTGTTGTAAATAGTAATAGCAGTTATAGTTGATATTTTATAACGTATTCTCCGAAGGAAGGCCACTTTTTTGACGATTTTTTTGCATATATAATTAATGTGTACATCGAATTTTAGTTTATCATCTAGTAAGATCCCCAAATATTTTATCTCCTTTACTTTTTCTATGGTTACTCCATTAATATGTATGTCTTCATCACCTCTTCCGTTTATAACCATTGCTTTTGTTTTATTTGTGTTGAGTTTAAGTTTGTTCATTTTTAAATATATGTCTACTCTTTCCATTTCTTCATTTAAGATTCGAATGCATTCGGTAGGATTTTTACCACTTATGTAAATAAGAGCATCATCAGCAAACATACACACTTTCGCAGATGATAAAATATTTTGAAAGTCGTTAATATATATTAAAAACAATAGTGTCCCTAGAACAGCTCCCTGTGGGACCCCGATATCTACATGTTTTGATGATGATAAGTAGTTGCCAATTCTTGTTCTCTGTATTCTGTTGTGTAAATAACTTTTAAACCATTGTAACTCTATCCCCTTAACGCCGTATCTTTCTAATTTTTGCAGCAAAATGTCTTTGTCCACTGTTTCAAATGCTCGTTTTAAATCTAGAAACACAGCAACAATACAATTCTTGTGAATTTCAATTTTTCATTGCGTTATAATTAAATTAAGTATTAAATTTATATCTTTCTGGCTTTCTCTCTTAGAAATATAAGGAGCCCCTGATTTTTATCAAATCAGCCAATTTGTATGTCCATTTTCGTTCGCAGAACTAAGTTTACTAAATGTTTAATGTGTGCTAAATTGTACTGAATTTACATACAGTTGCATGACATATATGAACATAAGAATATGTGTGAAGATCGCTCAATTTGTATGGCATGTGCCAGTTCATTTTCATAAAAGATATGAAGATAAGACATGGGGCTTAATTACTTAGTCGTTTTTCTTAAATATTGGCAAGCATTACAGAAGAATATAATCTACAAAAATTTAAGTTATTGCAGTCTAAGCTTTAGAAGTTATAGGGCAAAAATGTAATTTCCGATAATCGGTAAATTTAGGTGCTAAAAATGACTCGTCGATATGACCCTATCCCCTATAACGATCATTACGAAATGTACATACCACGGAGGCCTTAAAAAGCCTTGAAACACTTTTTTTTAAGACACGTGATACTCTTAGTAATATACAATGCCCGACATAAGTGTACGTATGACCCCCATTTCTACTTCCTCACGAGTTCGAAAACTTTATGGTGAAAAGTAATGATGCAGTTTTGTTTGAAAATCATTTTGTTAGTATAAAACAAAAAAAACTACTTATTCCAATATAACCTTAGAAAATTATTAAAGAAAAACGATAAAAAAAGCACTGACAAAAGTCTACGTACGACTGGTAAACTAACGTAGACAACTTCATTTAAGCATTTGAAATGGTTATGAAATTTAAATTGAGTATTTTGTTGGCCCACCAAGAGCATTTATAACTGCCTGCAATCGTCTGGGCATTGACTTAACCAAGACTTCCAATTCTGTAGGCGTTACATTATACCATTATTCTTGAAACTTCTTTTTCAATATTGAAGCGCCAGTAATATCTAATTTTGCATTTTAAAATCTCCCAAACGTTTTCAATGACAATTAAATCTGGGCTTTGAGGTGATGTGTGCAACTATCGTGGGGCATAATAAAGCAGCCAATATTTAACAAGTTATCTTTATGGAATATTCAACTGGCACTCAGATTCAAAATGTGAACGGTTGGCTTCAAATGTTGTTCCAATATTGATTTATACTAATGACGATCCATGTTACCCTCAATAAAAGCCATGTTTCCCACTCCAGATGCGGCGACGGCACCCCAAATCATTACGCTGCCACCACCATGTTTAACAGTTGGAATTAAGTGTTTGGACCTGTATTGGGGGATGGCCCTCCCATCACTTCCAAATATACCTATATTATATTTTGATTCGTCTGCAAACGAAACTCGTTTCCAGAAATCATTTTCTTTCGATTTTATTCGCTTACAATGGGTTTTTCGCGTGAAGTTCTGCTGTAGAAATTTAAAGATCTTTAGTAAGTTCTTGGATTTACAATCACATTTGATCTAGTTTCTATATCTTTGGTCAACTTTGTGGCAGATACTTTGGGATTTTTGTCCACTTATTTATAATAAAAATAATAATAAAACTAAGGCCTCTGCGATTAAGCTTTTTTGGGCGGCCACTGCACGGTTTATTTTCGATTGTTCACTTTCTCACTTCACTTGAAATTTCTTTTCGAGGAGCCCTGATCACTCTGAAATATTTTTCGCAACTATCCCAAATAAACCTAAAGACAACTTATTCAAATCCTAAAAGAGAGCTCAAACGTAAAATTCGAAAAAAGGTACATTTCCGTTATTTTGTAGAACCATAAAATAGTATAAATAGAAATAAGGTACGTTCGTACGTTTCTTTTTTCGTTTTTCTTAAATAATTCTTTAAGTTTATATTAAAGTAATTTGGGTTTTTGGTATTATACTAATACAATTAAATTTCAAAGAAAATTTCACCATTAATTTTCCTCGTAACTTGTTCAAACTCATCAGGTACTAGAAATGGTGGTCATACGTAGACTTACATCTGGCACTGTATATATATATTATATATAAGAACTATTTATGTCCTTTAGATACATGTATATATAATATCTTTATTTAGCAAAAGTTACAATGATCCGATTTAGGTCAAATATGCGATAACATGCTGCCATTTTTTTTTAGGTAATTCCATTTACGTCCTTATTGGCAAAGAACTGGGGCAGTCAGTTCCCGCAAGCTTTTCTTTAAGGCCAAGTGGTAATCACTTAGTGCCTGGTACGGTGGATGCATAAATCGCTTTTTGGCAATTGCCTCCCTCAGACGGTCAAATTGTTGACTACGTAGATCCGAATTAAGTTTGGTCGCAGGGGAACAGTTCATAATAGATGATTCCATGCCAATGCCACCAGATACCACCAGAAACACCAGATACACAACAAAATCTTCCTGACTGTCAATCCTGGCTTGTCCACTGTTTACGCCGACTCACCGATTTGATCACGACCGTTATGCTTCGTAATCACCATCAGCTTCAGAAATGGTGACTACAAAGCATTTTTCAGATGGAAATTTGGTCCATAAGACTTATTAACATTAATTCTTGTTACACCCACATCAAGTTTCTTTTCGTATCCAACCTTATTTTTTTTGTTTGTGTTTAGCTGCTGTGCAATGAAAACATTTCTTTATTCTATCGACATTTTCGCCAATTAACCTTCTAGAGCGTTATATTACTGGAAGGGAACCGACGAAAACGATTTTTTTTGAGTATAAAATCATATTCGTCCAACGCCATCCAGCGCAATCTGATCACACTTATATGTAGAACGCGAGATATAGATTACTAAATTATTTTTCCAATAGATGGATTTATTTCTACTATATCCTACACATTACATTGGCGAAACTATGAAAGCAAAACAAAAACAAAATTTAATTAAAAATTTAAAAAATTTAATTGTGAAACAAATTACTTAATTTTTCAAGAGAAAAAAATATATGATAAATAACACTTTCTAAGATACAAGAAATATTGGCTAAAATTAATTGTTGTATAAAAGGATTCCCAATTTTGGTTAACGACTATATTGTAGCAAATGGAAATTGGCCCAGATATTTTTTAGCCTCCCCTAGAATTTTCGGACTATGTCCATTGAAGCCGAATGAAGATGGTGAGTCTTTAAATAAAGGAACTACATATAGTTTTCAGTTATTTAAATAAAATGTTTTTGAAGAGTTTGCCAAACATATCGAACAGGTGGCAGCAGCGTAACTTGTGCGATGGTGGCTTCATCTGTTAAATTATATAAAAAAAGTTGTTTACTCCACTTATTACACCGACATACCTACACAGTACATTGAATTTGTGTATCAAAAACCGAGTATACAGCTGATTGTGTAAATAAAAAGAACAGATCAAGAATAATCAAAAGTTTTTGTGGAAACACTAACAATTACATGTTAAATTCTTCGCAATATATTAAATTGTTTAACAAGTCTATTCTAAGCAAAATTCTGCAAACGGTAAGAATTTTTTTTTTAAATTGTCCAAAGCCTTCTGAATTTTAGACATGATACAAATTCAAGACATTAAATAATTTTTCAAATCATAAAGGGCAAACAATAATGATAACGACAAGGCTAGTAGATGGTGATAAACATTGAGCAACCGGTCTGAAAAATTTTGTTATAGATAAAACCATTACTTTACGAGACAATGAAATTTATAACATACGAATTGCAGAAGAAAACCCAAGAATAAGTGATATAATGCAGGGGCACAGAATCTACGAAATAATTTAGAGTTCTAATTGTAGAATAGATATTCTTCTTCTTAGGTGGCGACGAGAATAATTGTACTTATCTATTATACGCCGCCAGTAGAAAATAATTCCAAGCGCTTTGATCTTCTGCCCTTCTCCCCCAATTCGTCACACCAAGTTTCGATAGTATTTCAAAAGCCTGGTCTTTTCAACGGAGTTTTGGCCGTCCTCTTCTGCGCCGTCCATTGAGTTCGTTGTCAAAAACATTTGGGTCCATCCGCATAACATGACCCAACCGTGCGTTTGACCACGTCGAAGTCGGCATATACGTAGATCATGCAGCTCATTGTTCATGCGACGCCGACACTCTCCGTTAACGATGATGGGTCCATATATTTTCCAGAGTATTTCCCTCTCGAAAACTACCAGTACTGATTCATCCGCTTGCGTCATAACCCAAGATTCTGCGCCATATAACAAGACAGGTAGAACTAACGTCTGTTAAAGTTGAATTTTTGTTTGTCGAGAGAGGGCTTTTTCATTGAATCGCTTCTTAGCCCAACATCTGTTAGCAAGGAATACTCTCCCCTTTATCTCCATGCTGACATCATTCGGTTTGTTCACAGCGGAACCGAGGATGATGATGATGAATTCTTCCATCACTTCAAAATTATAGTTGTCAACGTTCACACTGCGTCCCAAATGAGTAGACTCTTTGTTCATTAAAATCGATAACTTTGTTTTGTTCTCGTAACATCTCCCACTTTTTGGCCAATAATGTCTATGTCATCTGCAAATGCGAGTAACATATGGTTTCGATTAAAGATGGTACCAATCGTGTTAACTGCAGCTTTCCTCATAATCGTCTCCAACAGTATGTTGAAGAGGTCGCACGATAGACTGTCGCCCTGCCTAAATCCTCGTTTGGTGTAAAAAGGCTCGCTTAAATCTTTGCCTATCCACACTGAAGACTTCGTTATCCTACAAAGACGTATACGTTTCGTAAGAATGCCAAACTCGGACATGGCCTCACACAGTTTTTATCGTATCGGGCTATCGAAGGCAGCTTTATAATCAACAAAAAAAAATACGTGCCGATATGTTTTTCTTTCGTCTTCTCTAGAATTTCTCGTAGTATGAATATCTGGTCAGATCACTTTTCACTAAATATCACGTACAGGGTTATCCACTTAGTGGTTTCAAAACCGTCAGTCTAGAAAGGCTGCCGAATACCTGTAATTTGAAGTGCTATTAATTTCCATATTTATATGTATACATATATTCAATCCATATTCATAAAATCACTTATGAATATGGATCCGTTAACAACCAAAGAATGCGTAAAATAGTTAAAACTTACTGCAAAAGTGATGATTTAAATGTGGTCATACAACCGAACAAATATTTTCTTCAGCGATGGAGATCATTTCTTACTCGATGGTTATGTCAATAAGCAAAATTGTCGCATGTGGCGATCTGAGTACCCAGAAGTGATTGCAGAAAAACCATTGCATTCGGAAAAAGTGACGGTTTGGTGCGCATTATGGTGTGGAATTGTCATTGGGCCGTACTTTTTCGAAACCCACCTCTAAATGATTCACTACTGCAACCAATCCAAAGGCGGTTATTTAAATGAATTTGTATTTCGTAAATAATGACAAGCAAGCACTATAATGTCCAAGCATTACAATGAAATAAAAGTTCCATCAAAATCATAGCTTTATGTGTGTTTTATTTAACCTTACTTGGCAACGAAAAATAGATAACCCCATATTATAATTTACGCGAATGGCAAGAATGTAGTACTGGAGTAGAAGAGACATTGGCCAGCGATTCAGCTGGCGATCACACAAACGTACCAAATATGCGATTCATCTCAAAATGAACACGGTCAAATTGTTTCGGTACATTCTCTACAAATAAGTGAATATCGTGATTATACAACGTATTCACGATATTGATCTGTTCAAGTCTCAAAAGGGAGTTTATATTTAGTGGATCGATTAAAAAAAGTTAAGGCGTTTATCGGAAAAATGTTTATTAATTTATAAAGTATCCGGAATTTTTGCGGAAAGGTTTTACATCTTCTAAAATACCAAATTCACAAGGACAAATAAGATAATCTTCTACATGAGTGATTGTTTGTTGGAATATTTTACTATACAAAGTCTTTTAAAAGAATGGTTATCTTGTATGACTACAAACAAGATATTAATATACATAAATATAACTTGCGCAAACATTTCTATAAAAAAATATTGCTTTCATTCAATATTTCTACAATAAGAAATAAATTACAAATTTACAAATTTTGGCCTGTTCACACAATTCTATGAGAAAATTAATCTCGGCCAATATTCTCCATACGAAAATATATCATGTACAAATTTTAACGGGAGAGAGAGAGAGTGAATGTAAAGAAATATGTCAAGAAAATTTCATTCTCTGAAAAAAAATTGTCGGACGATGGTCGTCTGAAGGCATTGAAATAGCGAAGCGGATACAAATTTCCCCTTTGGAATAGTGAGTGAGATGAAAATGTCGTTATTGTAATAACGGGTGGCGCAATAGAACGTGCATATTGCATCATCTTTTTTTGCGGGGGGCGCCTACATCGTTGGGTTGGCGGGTTCATGGAGTTTTAGTCGCTATGAATCACTTCGACGGGAAGCGTTGCGCATTTTGCGTGCGCGCATTTTACGAGAACTCTCGTTCATATATTGCTACTAGGCGACTATGTTGTGCTGAATATGGACTACGGCGAATTAGTGAAGCTCCGAGTGCTAATTTAATTAAAATGTGGTTAAAGCGTTTTGAAGAGACCAGTTCAACATTTAAACCACGAGCAAATGGTCGCCCAAGAACATCTGGGACCGAAGACAATGTTGAGAGAGTTAAGGAGTCAGTACGAGGAAATCCACAAATGTCGACTCGCAAGAGATCGTCTGTCTTACAATTATTGCGACGAAGTTTGCAACGAATTTTAACATTGGATCTTAAACTGCATCCACATAAGCTGCAATTAACACTAGAATTGAAAGAGTCTGACTTCATAGCAAGGCTCGCATTTGCTGATGAAATGCTTAATCGATTTTCCAATTTTGACAATATCCTTTTCTCTGACGAGGCTCATTTCCTTATGAATGGGTTCGTACACCGTCAAAATTGTCGCTACTGGAACAGTGAAAATCCCAAAATCAAACGCCAGAAACCATTGCATAATCCTAAAGTGACAGTATGGGCAGCAATCTCTGGCAGAGGAATAATTGGTCCTTTTTTCTTCGAAAATGCGCGGGGCCAAAACGTCACGGTTAATACGGAACGCTATGTTGAGATGTTGAACGGATTTTTGGCTCCAGAAATTGAAAGTTCAAGAATAGTGAATTCCAGAACTTGGTTTCAACAAGATGGAGCTACCTGCCACACATCAAATTCCCTGGCAAACTGATTTCGAAAAGAGGTGATATCCCATGGCCCCCACGTAGTCCAGACTTGACGCCTCTTGACTTTTTTTTGTGGGGATACCTCAAACACAAAGTCTACAGTAATAATCCAAGAAACATCGTTCAGCTGAAGGAGAATATCCGTAGTGAAATGGCAACCATTACACCAGTATTACTGAAGAAAATTTTCAATAATTTTCGTTTGCGATTAGAGGAGTGCCGTCGTAGAGAGGGTCACCATTTAGATGATGTTATTTTTAAAAAATAAACTCCATTTATTACTCTACAATGCCTTAGATTTATTTTAACCATACCTTTTGTATTTATTTTTTATTCTATTTTTTAAATATGCACGTTCTATTGCGCCAGTTATATTTACTTGCAAATATCTTTATTTGCAGTCAGAACTGCGTCAATAAATAAATAACAATAGATAAGTAACAAATGGTAACAAATAATTCGTTATAATTTAAATAGAAGCTATTTGACGCTTCCTCTCTTTTCCCTTTTTATTCGATGTGAGAGAAATTATTCAGAAATTGAGTGGAATTAATGCGGCATTAGTGAGATTCTTCTATTCACAATAGCAAGCGATTTCTCCTATCTTTATTTACTCTATGACGGGACCTGCAGTTTAACGACGATTTCGAACTTTTGGGAAGCGTTTACAAGACTTATCGATTACTCGACTTCTCGAAGAGTTCGACAGACACATGGAGTTGGTCGCCACTCAAATAAAGAGAGATGGCTGTATGCGGAGCTGAACCTGTAGGGGCTCAGATTTTTCTTTCTTGTTCCTTATGAACTTGCATTTTATTCTGTTCTTGGTGACAACTTCCAATGTAGCATTTTTAGGTAGTGTCAATACTTTTTTCAAATCTTCTTCAGTTAATACATAGTATAAATATAATATAAATGCTAAAATTGGATTTTTTTTTTTTTGATTTTTTGTGAAAACAGATCTGATGGAAAATAGGTTCATATTCACAAGCATTAAACATACAGGGTTGCCCATATTCGACGGACCCATGTTTTTTAAAAAA
>JAHXMU010000534.1:410012-449995 GCA_019455685.1 Philornis downsi
TGGAAAATTTTTCGTATAAACGCTTAATGGTGTTCTTAGAAGGCGCATTTCTCACATTTTTTAATATTTTAAAAGCACGTTGAGTTTTCACAATTGACTTCTTCTGTTGAATGTAAATTTCAACTATTTCAGAGCGCTCGCGTGGCGTGTATTGTTCCATGGTACAAATCTGCTTGGACTGACGCTTCAAACGCGGTATGTCATTAAGCGATCTGACATCTCTGTCTGGCGTTGCCAGATGGGTCCGTCGAATATAGGCAACCCTGTATACATATGTAGTAAATAAGGAAGTTATACGAGATTTATTATCAAAAGCAGATTTGGATTCAATATGCCATATACTAAATGCCTAAATAAAATAAATGATACCATTGGAATCAGTGGATGATATTTATCAATTATCAGAAACAACTTTTTTACATAAATTTTTAGTTAGTAAAAATGTAATAATAAAACTGGATCTTTTTCAATTTGCAATGCGCCATGTCTCAGTATTGATCCAAAGAAACTAACGACGTTTGTGCATTTTTTGTACCCGAATTGACCAAAACCATATGCCACTCCGCGATAATAAAAATATTGTTCTCGTTTATAAAACTATGAATCAAAATTTAGGTTTTTATTTTGGGCTTAGACGATTCTATCACCAAATGATTACACTAGATAAGTATCGTCAAACACCAAAAATCCACAAACCAAAAATCCACATATCCACACCACACAGTTTTTTCAATAGACAAGTTTTGGTAACCCTGCCTGATGTTCTTCGAAATAAATCAAAAATTTGGGTACACATTTTGCAATGATCTATATATAACCACATTTTCTTGGTTTTACATTTCCAATCACTTTTTAACTAAACTGGGGCAAATTTACTTACATTGGGCGTTTCCCAAAGTAGGATATCAGACTGAAGACGCAGTGTACTGCCATACCCATTCTTGTACCTCCGATACAAATTGACCGATTTTTCGAATTTCAATCCTCTTTAATTTCTGAAAGGTCGGCTACAGTAGCTATAGTAGATTTTTGTCCATAAAATTGCTTTGTAATTCGCTAAAAAACAAGAGATTAACTGATCAAGTAACCGCGCTTCTTCTGTTTCATTCATGGATGAGAATGATGGATTTAACCCATATATTCTTATATCCATATCTTTGGTTGTTCCAAACTCGACCAAATTTGTCACGTGTCATGTGATTGGTAATTTAAGTTAAAAGAACAAAATGACGTACGTAATGGATTTTCCCATTCTGGTACCTTCAATACAAATTGAACGATTTATTGAAATTTGACTTTCCACTGAAATCATAATTCGTAGCCTGAACTTACTTAAATTCTCGTCAATTCTATTGCATTATAAATACTCCCAATTCCTAAAAGAGGGACGAAAAGGCCTCTTTAAAAAGTCATTTCTGGTGGACAATTTGAATGTTCTGCGAAACTAGACTAGATTTTCAAATTTATTTCGCAAAACATTGGACAGATTTATAAAAACTTGCAGTGGTCAGTCTTTGGCAGTTATAGCTACATTCACCTAATATAATTATTTGGTAAATCGTTCACTTACAAATTACAAATTCCATAAGAAAATTTGCTTTTTGTAAGCCATAAAGCTTGTCTCATCAGACATTACCAATAAATGTTTCACATAGGCAAAATTATATGTATTTCAACTTGTAACGCCCACATTTAAATAAAACAGTTTCTTCTTTGTTGGCATTTAAGTTTTACGAAAACGCAACAGCTTTTATTAGATAATTTCGAACTTAACAGAACAAAAAATTGCTCACTTTATACAGAAAAAGCTCTAAATGCTATAATAGCACGCTAGGACGCCAAACCAAGAAGACGTAAGGCTGCGGTTCATACCAAAAAAGTGGATCGACGACATATACATTTGGATTTGAAGAGATCGTTACCTGTATACGATAATAATGTCTTTGGGTGTATCACCGGACACAGTGCCCTATGTCACTCTCAAGAATGGCCGGAAAATACCCGTTATCGGCATGGGAACCTGGAGGGTATGTACTAACTAGTTATGCCTACGAGCATATGGAAAGATCACCTGTAATGCATTTTCATTGCACCTAACCTAGAGAATTCAATAAGTAAATATTCCTCACCCACATTAGCGTTATTTTTAAAATTCATTGCGAAAAGCTTCTTGACTGATTTCATTCCTTTCGAAACGCACAGCTGCACCGAAAACCTTCGGACGTGGTAAAAGATGCGGTTGCTGTAGGTTACCGGCACTTTGATTGCGCTCACAGCTACCGGAATGAAGCAGAATTGGGAGAGGGATTTAAGGATCTCATAGAGCAAGGAGTAGTGAAGAGGTAGGTCGGCTGTTCCGCTGCTAAAAAATACAAATGAATTGGCAAATGTGTTTGCTATTTTTGGTTTTAGGGAAGACATTTTTGTTACCAGCAAACTTTGGAACACCTTTCATCATCCTTCCATGGTACGTGCGGCTTGCGAAACTACTTTAAAGAATTTGAACCTTTCATACTTGGATAATTATCTTATGCACTGGCCCATGGCCTACAAAGATGGCGAAGAATTGATTCCCAGAGATGAAAATGATAAAATTATATTTTCCCCAGTCGACTATGTGGACACATGGAAAGCTATGGAGACTCTGGTCGATGAAGGCCTTTGCCGTAATATTGGCATTTCCAATTTCAACATCAATCAAATAAAACGAATCCTGGATATAGCTCGCATACCACCCTGTAATCTACAGATTGAATGTCATCCTTACCTACGTCAACACGAGATGATGAGTTTCTGCAAATCGCACAATATAGCCGTAACAGCCTATAGTCCTTTAGGCTCACCAACCACACCGTATGACAAACCGTTCGAAATTCCTATTCTGCAAAATCCTAAAGTTTTACAGTTGGCAGCAAAATTAGAGAAGACTCCCGCCCAAGTTCTAGTACGCTATCAGGTACAACTGGGCAACATTGTGATACCACGATCGTCCAGCAAGGACCACCTGGCCGAGAATTTAAGCATTTTCAATTTCTGCCTAAGTCCGGTGGATATGGAAATGTTGGATGGCTTAGATTGTGGTGGACGCTTTATGATAATGCCAGGGTAAGTTCTTGTAGAATTCAATGCGTAACATTTTAAATTGTTCGTATTTATTGTAGTACCAAAGACCATCCCCATAATCCGTTTGCCAGTGAGATGTCCACATGAAATATCGATGTTGGCCGAAAAATTTGAAAAAATAAGGGGTTTAATTATTTAGTACAAAATAAAAGTGATATTTTAAATATTTCCCTTTCTTAAATATGTGAAAATGATAGAGTCCAGACTTGTATTGAGCCAAAGAAAGTGCTACAAAAAAATCTCTCCAGAAATTAAGCCCGATTTGAAGTCCGCCCTAAGCGTACGTTTACACAAGTCGGTTCTTTTTCCAAACGCCTCGGAAAATACGGGTTTCATTAAATAACATACTTGATATTCTACTTGCGTTACAAAGTATGAATAAATACAATAGAAATACAGGATGGAGCACCAATTGTGCTACAATAAGAAATTTTAATAACTTTCTTTCTAATCAGTGCATTTCACTATTATTTTTCTATTGTGTAGAAAATTCAATTATGTTTTATATAACTAATTGGTTTTGTGGGTTTGACCTCTCCATGCCTATTCACACATATGCGTCACCTGATCTGAATTGTTCATTGAATTGTTGATTGAATTGAATTATTCATTGCGGCCTCAAGGGTTGAAGTCGGTGTCGTCTCAATTATCGTTTTAATAGACTGCTTTAATTCAGTCAAAATCCTTGGTTTCGTTTTCCACACCTCTTGCTTAACATAACCTCATAAAAAAGTCTAGTGCAGTCAAGTGGAGTCTCTGAATATTAATTTGTTTGGCAATTTTCGTTGGAGCTCCGCCATTACCGGTCTGGCTATGTGTGCAGTTGCTCCATCTTGCTGGAACCAAATGCGGCGCAGTTCTGGGTAAAAAAAAACTCCTTCAACATCTTTAAATAACGGTCTCCATTGGTTTCCGTTTTGTGTTTGTAGCACGATTCGTACGCCGCCCTGTATATCGATACTTTGCCAATTCTATGAAACAATTTAATAATGATTTTAGCTATTGTACAGATTTTTAGTGCTGCAATCATAAGTTTTTTTTATAAACTCAGAAAGATATTCTTGTGTGTGTGGTGGGGTTGGCAAGGACTCATCTGTTATGAACTGCTCCCCTATAGTCAAACTGTTCAATCGGACCTGTAATGTCAATAGTTAAACCGCCCAAAGGAAGCAACCAGAAGCGGCCAGCTTGGCCAGTAGGAGAAGATTTGTGTTCCATCAGGATTACGCCAATCCTCACACTTCGATAGCAGCTCTGCAGAAGGTTTGGAGATTCTTATGCGTCTGGACCTGGCACTAAATGATTATCGAATGTTTCTGCCTATGGCGAATTAAATTGATTGTGCAAAAGCTTGTGAAAATCGACTGTCACAGTTTTTTGTAGATAGGAACAAGAGCTTCTATGAAAGAGGCATTATCAGGTATGTTCTAAAAAAGTAGTGGAATTGAAGTTAAATACGATTTGAAAAGTTAACATTTTGTTTTGGATGTTCTGCAAATGAAGTGGTTTGTTGTTTCATTTTCTCATATGAAATGAAGTTCGAAAACAGAAATTATAAACAGCTGATATTGACTTCAAAATAAAATTTAGTTATTAAAACTACTATTTGTGCTTTTTTTTTGCATAAAATTAAAGGATAAATAAGTAATAAGGACAGATAAATAAACAAAGCATAAATAAATAATGAATGCGGTGTTAGTGTCCACTACATACCAAACCAATGAATACGCAAGAGCAAAATTACATAGGCGGATTTTGCGGGATCACTCAAATCCTCTGGATATGGGCGACACTACATAAGTACACACATGTATGTACGTACTTAAGTACATTCAACATACTTTTAATAAAAACTATTAGGTTTTTAAAAAATTATCGCATCAACAAAGATGCATTTCGTAACATTTTACATTGCATGAAATTGAGACTGCCCAAGTCATCCATTCCGGCAGAACTACAGCTTGCAGCCACATTAAGATTTTTAGCAGAAGGAGGATTTCAACGAGGGGTCAGAAAAGGCACTAATATGGCCTTAGCACGGAGCACCACCTGCAAAATTTTAAATCGAGTGCTTATTGTTCTAGAAAAATATATTTGTCCTAGGTGGATTAAATTGAAAATGACAGTTGATGAACGAAATTTGTTTAAGCGCCACTTCATGCAAAAATTTGGTATTCCCGGTGTAGTAGGATGAATTGATGGAACTCACGTGGAAATTACTAAGCCGCAAAAAGATTCCACAATTCTTCCAATTTTACATGGTCCCCTTTTTCCAGGTCTGGATTGTTTTGCATAAAACGTAGCATTATTGCATCCTGCGTTGTATTCCTGTGTTTTCCCCTGCAAACAAGGACAATTTTTATTCAACCAAAGGGATCCGACCACTTTTATTTATTATACTTACATGTTTATTTGCAAAATTTTTTGTTTCACAATAAAATTTCAAAGTATTTTTAAACCACTTCTTTTTGCCTAAAAGTAGTTTCTAGAACAATGCAATTCACTACGATTTGATGTTCGAAAACGAAACAGAAATGAAAAATAAAAAGTAAAATTCAGAACACCCAAGTGTCAAATTGCAGTGATTTCAAACTACTTTTACTTCAAAGTAGAATCTGGAACATACCTGAATGGTTGGATAATACTTTCAAAATGGCAATAAATTATCCAATAAAGAGGTCATATTTGATCTAAACTGGATCATTATAATTTTCCAAAATAAAGCCTTAAATGTCATGCAAAAGTAATGGATTTCTTTTTATATTATGATAAATCGTTAGAAGCTTGTACAAAAATCTTTATACCTCTTGCATTTAACCTTTTATGTCATAAATTTATGTCTCTGCGAACCTTAGCTTTATTTACCTACATGTGGGAATATTTGCCCACATTGGGTATATACGAGTATATTGACTTAATCCGTTAGGGGCCGATAATTTAAAAGAAGTGCTTTAGCTATTAAGGGATTAATCAGTAAGTAAATAGTGACAAAAAATCCTCTCTAATGGTATTCTATAATGGTATATGTGAAACATCGAAAATAGCATAAAAATGTTATAAAAAATTGTTGAAACTCTTCACAAAAATGTTAATGTCTCATGCATTTTACCTCTTATTTACTAAATGTTTGACTCTGCGAACCTTACCTTTTTTTTATTTATTTATGTTCAACATATTTTTTACATACTAAAATAAACAATAGTTCTTGTGTTATTTGACTTATAAAGGGTGTCCCAACAAGAACGCAAGATTTAAATGACTGATGCAGCAATTGAATTGTTTATCTGGCTGCATGACATGTGGCGCCATCTTGATGAAACCACATGCCCTCCACATTAATTTCTTCAATTCTAGGCACGAAAAAACTGGTTATCATTTCACGATACCGAACACCATTGACTGTTTGCGCTTGACATGCAGTGACACGTTGGGGATGCATTTGCTTCTCGTGAATTACTCGAGGATTTTCCTCACCCCAAATGCGACAATTCTGCCTATTGATGAAGCCATCAAGATGGAAATGGGCCTCGTCACTGAAGATGATTTTATCGACAAAATCAGCATTTTCATGTTGTCTCTCCAATACCCAATTAACGAGAGTATTTGGAGACACCAATTTGCTGAGCTCGGTGTCGAATTGATGTGGATGGAGTTTAAGCGACATTATCACGTACAGCTGCGACATTTTCGGTCGATCGACCTGGTCGAAGATGCGTTGTTGTCTTTACATCACTAAAAGACCCAGTTTTGGCAAATTTATCCATTAATCTCTTTACAGTTGACTCTTTTGGAGCATTATTGTGACCCCAAATTGATCGCAATTTGCGAACTGCAGCCGCAAAACTTTTACCATTTTGGTAAAACAATTTCACAATGAGAATGCGTTGTTCATTCGTGTAGCGCTCCATTTTTACTAACCTCGTACCTTCTACTAGCAAACAATAACAATTGTTCAAATGTCAAACAATGACACTTCGAATGGCGCCAAATTAAAATCGTGCGTTCTTGTTTGGACACGCCCCACATTGGGTTCAATCTTATTTTATTAGAGTTAGGTATTAATTTTTTTTTTTTTTGTTTTTTTTTTAATTAATAGTCTATGGAGGAATTATGGTGTATGAATGTAATAAAAAATTAAAGATTAGAAGAAAAAACATTACGTTTATATCAGAGTGGGGGTAAAAGAGAGTCAAGTTGTAAAAGGGGAAATTCATGAAAAATGCGTATTTATGTTAAGTGATCCACCAGTACTTACTGGTGTCTAATCTGGAGATAATGTCAATATCTTTGTTAGGTGTGCAAGTGTTAAATCGTATGCCTGTTTCACTAAATATTTATTGCCTTTGTTGTAGCCCTCCGATAACGATAGATTGGAACACCATCATCGTTTTGTATAGTCTTTCGGCTATCTAGATATAAGAAAGTTTCTGGTCGTACAAATCCTTTTTGCATTGTATTCTCTTTATAGGCCGTATTTGTATAACAGGGCGCACTAATTAGGTTCTTCTCCTTATATTAAGTACATCGCACAATATGGTTTCGAATGAGTTTTATAATAAACTTATCTATTCTGCTTATACGAGTATCAGCATTATTATACGATATTACATTTGATGTGTATTTTAAATAATCGCTTTGCGGAAATCTATATGTCGATGTACACACTCTAAGAATTGTCCTTTCTATTTTACGTATTTTTTCCATGTATGCTGGGGAAATGTTGAACCCATAAGTTATTTTTGGTCTAACTAGAGGTTTGTTCAAGATGATTTTGGTTTGCGGTTTCAAGTGTCTTGAATAAAATAAGGATTTATTGGCCAAAAATGCCTTGTTGTTTTTTTCTAAAATACGATTAATACGGTCATCGAAATACAAAAATGTATCTAAATGAATTCCGAGATACTTTACGGTGTCTACTACCTTAATAAATTCATTCGTTGTCTTGTCTTACTGTTGCATTTATTTACAGGTGGGCGAAATAAAATGTACTCACTCTCTCATTGTTACTTTTCATGTGCCAGTCTTTGGCATACTTCTCCACGGTATCGAATGATAACTGCAGGGAATCAATGATTTTCGCAACCTTGTCACTTGGGCTATGTAATATTATGTCATCAGCAAAAGACATTATACGCTTCATTATATCGAGGAGGTCTTGGAGCCATCATTGTGCCCTGTTGGGTGCCGTTACACATTTTTGTCCCGTTACACATTTTGTATTCTTTACTCTACGCACCGTTTCTACTAATTATGAATTATTTCTCATTGATCACATTATGTATTAATATTATTAAATGGTTGGGGAAATTATAATTTATTAGTTTGCATATTATTCCTGGAAACCAAACACAGTAGAAAACTTTTTCCATATCCATCAGGCATGTCCCAGTGCAGTATTTCCTGTTCCAGTTCCAGTTAATATCAGAGATAAGCACATTTATTGCGTTGATTGTGGAATGATTATACTTGAAACCGAATTGCCTGTCGTTGATTAGTTTTTTTCTCTGAACAGAATTTTTGAACAGTGTTGTTAATGCAAACTTCAAAGACTTTTTTATTTACCAAAATGTTTATTTGGAATATTCAGGCCTGTCACAGAAAACCATTTCGATCGAATTCGTAATTTGCTTCTCCAGACAATCAAAACCGCAAAATTTTTTCGTTTTGAAACCACTTTCAATTATGTAAATGGTTTTGGTTTTTTTCCTATCTTAAACTAAAAAAATGTCTTTGCAATTGGTTTATGTATATCAATAAAAGATACTGTTTTTAATAGATTGCGGTGAAAATAAACATATTAATGATTAATTTAAACAATTATTGCGTATTTTTCGGGGGTAGCACAGCCAGTAACTTTTTTTTTTTTTTTTTGACTACTTTTTAATGCAGTATTGCCACCTTTTTTTCGTGTAAACCACATATTTCTTCAAAGTAAAAGTAACTAATTTGCAATAACATTGCATACTGGCAAGTTTTGACGAAACAAAACGAAAGGCACAACAAACAAAATAATTTGTGAAAACGTGTAAGTATGGAAAAATTTTCTTAAATTATTTTATTTAGTAACAATTCGCGTTATTTTAGGAGAAAACATAGGAGTCCCGCACAAGAGCGTATATTGGCCGAGTCTATGGATGCCCACCAGGACATAGCTAAGGGGTATGTAAAGGGAAATAGGGTGGCAGCTGAAGCGTTGTGGGCTGAACTAACCGCAAAATTAAATTCCTCCGATCCGCCAACCAAGCACATCAATGGGTGGAAAAAAACCTGGGCGGACTGGAAGGTGTTTGTAAAAAGAAAGCTGTGCCACAACAAAAAAGAGGACAGACATCGCAATTGTTATCCATTGGGAACATATGTGGCGTTCAATGGCATCAATAACCCGCCACATCAGCGTCGAGACAGTGCTTCTTCCTACAGTGATGTCAACATCTTTTGCTATAATGATATTACGATCAGCAAAGTTGAAATACTACTATCAACAAATTCTTACCTATTGCACCTTGGAATGCTCCAGTTGCAAGAAACCGAAGGACGATAAAAAGCTGCAATATTGGATGTATACTCGACCGCTTCAGATCATCCTTTATTGAATCCAACACCATAATAAAGCCTTCCTTGTTCAGGCGATAATAACTAATGAAACTAAAATAAAACCAATAATTATAAAATAACACTGTTGTAGCAATGTAGTTATGTGTGTATGAACATACACTGAGTTTGGGTATGCCAAAGGATCCGAGGCACATCTCAAACATCGACGGCGCAATTTTTCGGCAGACCAATGACGCTCTTGTGCCTCCATCACAGCCACTACGGAAATTCCGGGCATGTTCAGTTGTTTTGTTTTTTTTTAGTTAATCTTTTACTCAAAGAACTGACACTTCTTACTTTACAAACTTTAATTATCGTCTTGTCACTTGTAATAATTTTAACACTTTTGCTTATTTTAAAACATATGGTCTTTGCTTTTTTCTTTGCGTTCTTTATTCTTTGCGTTACCATATCAAAAAAACGGGATATCTTCAATTTGGGAATTAACAAAATCGATCGATTTCTGAAGAAGGTTAAACCATATCGATCGATTTGGAAAATGCGAATTCGAAACCATATCACAAAATTCTGTGACAGGCCTGATTTATTGACTTAATACATTAACGGCCGAAAATGCAAAAGAAGGTCTTCGGCTGCCATAGGGATAATCTGCAAGCAAATAGTGGCAAAAAAAAAATACTTTCTGATATTGCAAAATCGATAAACACGCGAAATATTGAAAATTTCGTTAAATTATTACTAAAAGTCGTTAAAAACCTACAAAAAATATTGACGTATCATTTATTTAAAATTTTAATGCAATAAATTTAAATGTAATTATTGGCATGTTGATTGTCTTAATCCATTAGTGGCTGATAATTCAAAAAAAGAACTACGGCAAGTAAATAGTGGCAAAAAAAACTCCTACTTATTCAAAATTGTATATACGATGATAAACATGCCGAAAAACCATCACCAACATATGAAAATCATTAAAAACCTGCATAAAAATAAATTTATGGTTCTGTAAAGATCAACTTTATTTACCTATTTATTTGGTTGGAAAATTTATTGACTTAATCCAAAAGAATGGCTTCGGCTATTAAACGTTTAATCGGTAAGTAAATAGTGCCAAAAATAGATTGCTTTTTTTTAGGCGCACAAAAATTTATAATTATTTCAATCATCCTAATATTGGTGAATTTCTATCGTACCTGGCCACTCATTTTAGAACATTGATCATATTAGTCAAATATATTGTATTTTTGAAGGTTTTAGTTCAGCCGACCAAACGGCCGTGGTACACGCGACTTTCGTTCGCATGATCGCAGGTTCAATCTCGCGTACATCTACTTATAACTATTTCCGCAACGGTCACTTTGATGTATCTGACTACCACTTCGAGTAGTCGTGTAATCGTGATTGAATGCTTCTCAAACTGTGACATTCAGAATCGTCGTTTAACTATAAGTCCCGTTGTGTGAGTCTAAAAATAAAATGCGCGTAAGCTCACTGAATGTAAAAAGCTCTCCAATATCTCATTCATGAGATGCTAGGAAATTTCTTATTTTTTGTAGCCCAAATCACAAAACCAGATGCCTAAATCCGAAATATACCGGGAACTCACGCATAACAAGAGAATTCTTGAATTTCCTTCATACCTGTACTAATTTTTCCACAAACAGAACGTCAAGTATGTCAGTAATAGAAAATAGTATTTTTGAAGGTGTCTTAAAAATGGTCGAGAAATGGTCGAAATATTCTGATAACCACTTTAAAGCATAGCATGATTTACGCAGAAGCACGTCCACATTCGAGACTCTGTAATATGTACATATAATACGTAGGCCTGTTTTTACGAAGCAATGATATTCCCGACTAAAATTGAATTTGGTTTTTTCATCAATATTCTCAAAATTTTTTCATTCGGGAGCGATGGCATTTTTAGGCAAAAAAAATTATAGAATTTTGATTGGCGATTATATTGTGTATATGTAATTAAGAATGTACCGAACTATGAGGAAGAAATTGCATTTTAATATTTCTTATGAGTTCGGTATGAACTCAACTTAATGAGTCATTTTATCGTGCTCGGAATTTTTGTAAAAAATATTATGTGGCAACATTCGTCATTAGAATCACAAGGAATGTAGCGGTAAATACTTTGGAAACTAAAAGAAATCAAATGCGAATTGGTAAATTATGCTAAAGAATCAACATTTGAATAAATGAATAATAATAAAATAATAATTATATAATAAATAAATAATAAAATATAATAATTATAATAAAATATAATAAATAATAATAATAATAATAAAATATAATAAATAATAATAATAATAATAATAATAATAATAAAATACATATAATAAAATTAATAATAACGTTAAAACAAAAGAATGGACATTCAAAGCAAACACATATTAATGAGGTCAATATCAGTTTAAAAGTATGGGATCTGCAATGAAGCAAATAAAAGAGACTGTGCCATAAAATAGAGTGATAACTGGAATCCAGGGCAAATATCTTTTTCAATTTACTTCATTGATTCGAGTCATCGTTTCATATCCGATTTATACTGTCTTTATGTTATCAATCGACCATCGGCGATACTTCAAATGCTTTTCGGGGTTTTCGTGCAAAATTGCAATAAGACCGCAGAAGGTAGTGAAAGCGTTATAAAAATATGTTACTTTATTATATTTTTATTTTAAACTAATACAATGCTGGCCATTCAAATGGTCTAATGTTATTTTTAATATGATAAATTATTATAATCAATAGTACTACAGAACTTTACAAAAAAGAAATAAATGCTGCAAATTATATTTGGAATAATCTAATTAAAATTGTAAGATGATTTAAAATTTTGGCAATGTTTGGGTTATTTTAATAACATTCAACTCTGAAGTCATAAAATAATCTGATAACGCTGTTGGTGAGCCCAAAAATTAGCTCAACATTAGTCTGTTCTCCATTTTTTTGAGAAAAAATAGTCCGACAATAAAATTTTAGGCAGATCCTGAAAAGAATTGTAACATATAAATAAACAAAGGTTATTTTTGATTAATTAAGTGAATTTTTTTAATGAAATGTTAATGGAATGCGAAATATTCATATAAAATTTGTTGGCACTAAATCGGTTTCAATGGGGGAAAAAAAGTCTATATAGGTATATTCGGGCATATTAGTTGCAGAGAATTGTATTTTTGGAGGTATTTTAAAGAAGATCCAGTCAAGAAAGCAGCAACTACTTCATATAGATAGTTTGAAAAATATTTCAAATTGTAACGTTCACATTCAAAGAAAACGGTTCTTCCCTTTGTTGGCGTTTAACTTTCACGAAAGCATACCGGCTATTTGTTGGATAATTCGCAACCTAATTGATAGTAATCATAAACAGAGAAAGCTTCAAAGGGTTTAGTGTCCACTCGGACGCCATATAGATAAAACATACGGTTGCAGTTCATAACAAAGAAATAGAACGACTATATATTTAGATTTGAAGAAATCGTTCCCTGCATATGACATTAATGTCTTTGGGTGTATCGCCGGAGACAGTGCCTTATGTCATTCTTAAGAATGGCCGGAAAATGCCCATGATTGGCATTGGAACCTGGAGGGTATGTACTATATAAACACACACTGCCAAATGATGAAATCACCTGTAATGCATTTTCACTGAACTTGACCTAGAGAACACAAAAACTAAACATTCCTCACCACCATCAGGGTCATTGTCAAAGCTTTAGCGACTTGTTTACTGTTCATAGTGCCAATGCGAAAAGCTTATTGACTGACTGAATCTATTCCTTTCGAAATGCACAGCTGCACCGAAAAGCTTCGGAGGTGGTAAAAGATGCGGTTGCGGTAGGTTATCGACACTTTGACTGCGCTCATATTTACCGGAATGAGGCTGAAGTGGGAGAGGCATTCAAAGATCTCATAGAGCAAGGAGTAGTGAAAAGGTGAATTATCCGATTCATTGACAAAAGAAAGGCATTGTAGGTAAGATTGCTATTTCTGATTTTAGGGAAGACATTTTTGTTACCAGCAAACTTTGGAACACCTTTCATCATCCGTCTCTGGTGCGTGCGGCCTGTGAGACCACTTTAAAGAATTTGAATCTTTCGTATTTGGACAATTATCTCATTCACTGGCCCATGGCTTACAAAGATGGCGTAGAATTGTATCCTAAAAATGCGCTCGATAAAATTATATTTTCCCCAGTTGACTATGTGGACACATGGAAAGCTATGGAGTCTCTAGTTGACGAAGGTCTTTGCCGCAACATAGGCCTTTCCAACTTCAATGTGAGTCAAATAAAACGAATCTTGGACATAGCTCGCATACCACCCTGTAATCTGCAGATTGAGTGTCATCCTTATCTAAATCAACATGAGCTTATGAGTTTCTGCAAAGTGTATCATATAGCCGTCACGGCCTACAGTCCTTTAGGGTCTCCAAGCTCACCCTACAACAAACCGGGCGAATTTCCTCTTTTACAAAATCCTAAAATTTTACAGCTGGCAGCAAAGGTAGAAAAAACACCCGCCCAGGTTCTAGTGCGCTATCAATTACAGCGTGGCAACATTGTGATACCGCGATCATCGAATAAGGATCACATGGCCGAGAATTTGAGTGTTTTTGATTTCTGCCTGAGTCCAGTGGATATGGAAGTGCTGGATGGCTTAGATTTTGGAGGACGTTTCATGATAATGGCAGAGTAAGTTGTTTGGGAGTTAAAAATTTAAAGTTTTACGATTTATGCGTTTAATGAATTGCAGTGCTAAAGGGCATCCTCATCATCCGTTTGAGAAGCAGAAGTCCAAATAAAGTATCGATGTTGGTCGACTAATTAGTAAATTAGTGCTTTGAATTGTTTAGTACAAAATAAAAATAATGCTTTAAATATTTTCTACTTCTATTCATTTGTACTTATATATAAAATTGTTGCATTACTGACTAACTGACTGGTCGTTGCCTAGACTAAACAACTAAAGCTGGAATCGCCCACAAGGGGGTATAAGGAAAAAAAGGCGGAAAACTTGGCACAAAGGCCATGCCAAGTTACTGAAGTTAGTATCATGAAATTGCGGTAATATACTTAGCATGCTATGTGGGACATAAATTGTACCACCGGCTTGAACAAAAGGGCGAAATCAGAATCATGAAATTACGCGTACAAATCAAATCAGGGATTTGTAGAAATTCGTATTTTTGAAGGGCAAAAATTATAAAATAGAGACAAAAGATAGACATATTTTTTTACAACAGGCGGCTGAAGCTCAAATCATCGAAATTAAAAAAAAATGTGTGCCTCTTATGGAATGGGCAAAATTCGAAATTCACCGAAATGCGTATTTCTGGGGGAAAAACCACGGACCCATAGAGTAGCAAATGAATGTAAGATAGGCCTCACCTCTGCCAATGGGAATTATATTCCATACTAGCATACTCAATTTAGTATATTCTGGGTGGAAGAAAGGGCTAATAATTACGGTAGCTTGCTCTCAAAGTTGTCAGCTCCTGTTCCTAAATAGTCCAAATCAACTTGACTATCCCAGGGGGCGCTGACAATCGCATTGTAATGTGCCAGTGTGATAAGGCCTCCACGGCAAGGCTCACGTAATCCCCCTGTGGGATCCGAGAGATAAAGTCGAAAAATGGAAAAAGATACTATATGTAATATCGACAGCAGCAAATTTTTGAAACTAAAATCATGAAATTAAGGCTGCATTTTCATCTACCAGCATGGAATGGAGAAGGATTTCCTATAAATTCGTATTTTTTTGGGGGTAAAACAGGAAGAAGAGGAAAAGGAATCGTATCATAACCTCATAGAAACGCCTGAAACTGACATCACCATAAAGGCATTCGTGAGCGGAAGACAAAAATAGATTAGTGATTTCCGGGGATAAAAAAAAAAAAGAAATGAGACAAAAATGGTATAACTGCCTAGAAAAATAACTGAGGCTAAAATAATAAACTATAACAAACTATCCCATCCCGTTGTAGATTCGCGATAAAAAATGTTTTTTTTAATGTCATTTCCACAGCGCTCATGAGAAAGGAATAATATTCTCAATGTCATGACGGTTACTTCAGATCTCTGTTCCAGTACAGTGTACCACTTTTGTGTACTTTCTAAGATTATTGATCCTCCTCTTAAAGTACGTCCTTTTACCGCAGGCCATTGATTCCAGTTGTTTCGGTAATTCATGCTCATTCTTTGCCTACGTTGATAAGTGAGCCCAATATCACAGTTCTAACTTGGTTCCAGCTTCCGTTATTGACAATGGTAGCTTTTTTGTTCCCTTTCTTGCTAATTTCTCCCCCAAAAGCACAAATGTTGTACAAATTATTTGTGCCATAAAATATGAGTTTTGTTGTTTTTTCTTATGGCGCTCCCATTCTGTAAGAAGAATATGCACCATGTTGATGACTTCAGCTTCAATCTTTCTTGTTAGATGACGTTACCATTTCGTTTCGGCGATCAATTCATGTCGCCCACCAATGCTGCATGGATGATATGGGCACCAATTTTTGCAATTGGAACCTCTGCCGTTTGAGCTTGGCGATATCAGATTTGTCCCTTTTTTACACTTGAAAGTACGAATTTGGAAATTTCCTGCTTTTGTTCATTGTTATCTAATTTTTTGAATTTTAAAAGATCCCTTCTTATCACGTAAAGGCTTAAAAATTCTAGTTTTTGTCATCGGGTCAGCGATAGTTAATCAGGACTGCAACAATTTTATATACACGTATTGTTTAATCGACCCGATAATACAGCATGTTATCAGTTGTTGTCTGACCAAATAACCAAATAATCGCACGCCAGTCGAAAATGTGGGAATCATATTGTGTTTTTCGAAAAATTCTTCAAAAAACCCTCTGTATACCTGAATA
This sequence comes from Philornis downsi, assembly GCA_019455685.1. Taxonomy (NCBI): domain Eukaryota; kingdom Metazoa; phylum Arthropoda; class Insecta; order Diptera; family Muscidae; genus Philornis; species Philornis downsi. Next base: position 426,582 of record JAHXMU010000534.1, read on the forward strand.
TCTTTTTGTTTTCTCGAATTTCTCTACGAATAAAACAATTGGAGATTGTTTTTTTTTTTTTTCTTATATTTAATGTTTGTCCATCACTCTTCATAGGCACCTTCGCCATTTTCGTCATTTTCATAGTCATTATTATCCTCCTCTCCATCTTCCTCACCACCCTCGTCATCATCCTGTTGCGGCTGATCCCACCATGATAAAACCCCTAATCCGGATTCATTTATGGCGCCCTGAAACATAGATCTCATTAAATTTTACATAAACATTTTTGTTTTACTGGTCTTACGATTATGCGATATGGGGTTTTTGTTTCTGAACCCTGACCTGCTGATGCAGATGATACTGCCACTGATGCTGAGGTACCCGGTTTCATGTTGTCATTCTTTGGTGGCCCTATTGGCGACGACTCTTCAAATATCTCCCGGGAAACACGAAATTTAATAGGTTCACCTATATCCATAAACAAATCATGTTTGCCCCCATCCTCCAGAGGATATTCCCACACCCAGGCTTGCTCGGTTTCATCAAAACGCGATGGGTGTTGTAACGCTGTAGGCGGTATCAGGACATCATCAAAGAATCCCAAGGTAACATGAACACCTTCATGACTGCAACTACGTATTTTGCCGGTCAACACATTGCTAATGGCAGGACGAAAGACAATGTAGCGGAAAATGACTTCAGTATGAGAGGCGCCATCACCAGGCAAGATGATGGAGTCCTTTAAGGAGACAATATCCTTTAAGGCAATGCAAAGACCGACATTAAGTAGAACCTGTGGAGAATCATCGTTACATGATGGATCATCGATATGTTAAACGAAAATTGACTGTATCAACAGTTGCCTGCTTACCTTATTGGCCAACTTCCGATTGATTTCATCTCGAATGGCTTCAACCAATTTCAGGTTAAACTGTTCCGGCGCTATGCGTATTGTATCCTTAAGTTCGGCCAAAGCAAACATTTGTTTATTTTTTATAAAAACTGTTTTGTTTAGTAGTTTTTATTTAAAACGATACATTTAAAAGAAAATGTGTATCAAGTTGCACTTTTCCGTCTTCTGTTTTGTTTTTTCTGTTTCGTAAACATCATGTGGGACTACCAGTGTTAGTTAACGTTTAGCTTCGTGCTTTGGTAATTTCAAAGTTGCCAGACGTATGGTTTGTAATAGGAGATTGTTTAGCAAAAAAGTTTATTCCAAAAAGGACTCGGCAATGAAGAATGGACACTTAGAGCACATGCAATAAAATTGAAAACAAACGTAAGGCTTACAGGTTCAAAGTGCGTAAAAACATCTTTAAACGGTAATTATTGCGCATAAAATCTGCTTTTTAAAGATTTTCTATTAGGCAAATATTTGTGGGGGCCTTGTATAGAAAAATAGATGGAAGATAGACATTCTATACAAAACTATGCGGAAGACATCTCATCTAGATTATTTCTGGGATTAATTTTTTCTATAAAAAATATTTGTATCTAAAGGGCATTTTCTTTAGAAACTACTTGGACAACATTTTTCTAGAAAATATTAGAAGGACAGTCTATTTAAAGATTCTTTCTGGAACACATTTTTTCTATAAAAACATCTGAAAGGCATTTTCTCGATGGGAAAACATCTAAAAATATCTGGAGAACATTTTCTCTGTAGAAAATGCTTGAGGATATTTTCTCCATAGAAAATACCTAGAGGATATTTTCTTTTGAAAATATTTGGAAAGATGTTTTCAAGATATATTCTCTATAGTATATCCACAAGACGAATTTTTTATAGAAAATATCCAGCCTATAGTAAATGAGTGCCAACATTTTCCCTGTAGAAAATATCTGGCAGATGTTTTTAATGTAGAAAATATTTGGGAGATGTTTTCGCAAGTGAAAATATTTTATTTTGAGATATAATTGCACTGTTTTAGACCAATACCAACGGATGAATATCCCAGAATACCTAGAGAGAGATGTTCTCCTTCCCAAATCCAAAGTGATTCGCCCTCTTGCCTACTATGGCCCATGTGGATTGTGAACGATTGGAAAATTATTTATGGACATCTTCCGCAAGGAAAATTCCATGTTTCATACATTTTAGTCGAAAACTGCCTTCGATTGATGCTTCACATGAAGAAGTATAGCCTCCCTAGCATATTTCCTGTGTGTGTAAAACATAATTCCTTTTCAAATAACAAAGCATTTTTAACGTTTCGCCGTTTTTTTTTATTCCCTCTAGGTCAAATACGGATCAATATCTTTGCTTTGTCTCACCGACTCCGCTTCGGCTCCCACCGCACATGCCATTAAGGCGTTTACACTCTGCTCCTCGCCAGCTTTATAGATGTAACCATTCGCTTTGTCAATATGATTACGCAGACGTAGCATACTCTCAGTGCTACGGGAATCCAATAGTTGAAAGGAAACCAAAGCATAGTCTTCCACCATCGAACAAATAGCAGCATTGAGTTTCTTATACTTCCTTAACGAATGAGTATCATCCAGTGCCTCCAGCAAATATTTTAAATCCAGAACGTCTGTGTAAAAATCCAGATTAAAATGCAGTTTATCTTCATGTTTCTTCAGTAAGTCAGCCTTGGACAAGACATTAACGTGAGGTAAACCCATGCGTAACATCATATTCAAAGCCAATAGCAGTGTGGACACGAACTTCGCCGGCTCCGAACAGTAATGGGAATCTATAAGATTTACTGTCACCAAATGATAACCTTCCCTTTCGAGTCTTTCAAATATTTTGGACATTGAGGCATGATGTGTATACAATTCCACTTGACCGGGACAGTCAAAAAGGAAATACTTGCAATTCGTTGAATGCTGACGTAGTTGCGGCAATAGCCAATCCTCCAGGTGCTCTTCCAGAAATTCAGCACAATACATCAGACCGCCATTGGGTCCCAAATGCATATTATCCATGACATCTTGCACTGTTATTAATTCCATTACGTCTATGCAAGCGTTGTAGTCCATATTCTCATTGGCTGGATCAAGATTGACGATGCCAACTTGACGGCCCAGTTCCTGATAGAATTTGAAGGCGTTTTGACAATAAGTGGTTTTACCACTCCCCGGTGGGCCTACTATAAGTTGCCCGTACAAGGGATTAGTAAACTTTAATTTGGCCGGTTGTAACATAGAGATGTTTGGAGGAAATAAAATTTCGTAGCAGCAGGACAGCAGAGAAAGATAGTAAACAAAAGCGTCAAATGACTGTTAAAAACAGCTGTTGTGTGATCCGAATACACGTTCAAATATATTTGACAAGCTAAACAAGGTATAGAAATAATTTGAGCGTGTATTTGAAGTATTAGAAAGTGTTTATATAAAAAATGCCAGAGTTAAAAAAACAACACACACAGATAAGCAAACAAAAATAACAATACTATGTACAAGTAGTACGTTTTTTAGCCTAATAAATTTTTCTATTATGAATACATAAAAGGATAAATGATAAAAAATTTAAAGAGGAGAAATTAAAAAACTAAAATGCTTTTATTTAAATTATTTTAAATTTATTTATCGTCCATATCTGGGCGTGTTTGCAGTTTCGGGATGTTCCATATAGAACTATGAAGTTGAACTATGAAACAAAATTCCCAAAGAACAGTTTTTTTTAGGTTTTTTTTAAATTTTTTTACTTTAGTTTTAAAGAAAAAAAATTGGAATTGTAAACATATTTTGTTTGCTGTTTCGAAGTTTTCATGATGAAAATAAACATGAAAAAAATTTCAAACTCTTTATTTATTTCAACCATCGAAGAAGTGGCCTATTGTTGCGTTGTTGGTCCGTGAATAAGAAATATAACGTAAGTTTAATAGTTTAAGCTAAATTAAACTCAAAGAGAAAATATCTTGAAAAACACTTCATATGAACAATTATTTTGAAAGAAACTTGGAAAAACGTCTTTTTTATGTGGAAATGGGAGCAGGAAAACATGGTAATAAGAGGTAACACCCACCACACCATTATTCTATATGAATACAGAAGTTTTCTATATGAAAGGTGTCTTTCATGGTTCTCTTCTGTCTTCCCACTCTTTTTTCTGTGTGAAAGATGTGTTACATGACAATTTTCTACATAAATGTATTTTGTGGTACTTTTCTATATAAACTATCTTTCGTTCTATTTTGTTCTTTTTTATTTGAAAAGCGTCTTTTGTGATATTTTTCTCTGTGAAAAGTGTTTTTCGTGACAATATTCTATGTGAAAACTGACTTCTTAACACTTTTCTATGAGAAAATTGTCCTTTATTGTTCTTTCCTGTATGGAAAGGACGTTTATGCGTTTTATGACACTTTTCTATATAAAGTGTATTCACTTTCCATATAAAAAGGGTTTTTATGTGAAAACAGTTTTTATGACACTTTTAAAAGTGTCTTTCATGCCAATTTCTATATGATGTTTTGTTTGCATTAACGTAAGTGTCTTGAAAGGTATATTCGATATAAAAGTCTCCTAGAAGACTTTTATTTTCAGGTATAGAATACCGTTGTTATGCAGTTACGTACCATCATTAACTTTGCATGATGTCCCAGTGTCCCTGAAGGTGAAAATAATATTTATTACTCAGTAAATACAAACTTTGTGACATTAATTAGTATTATCTCTAATAGTGCTAATATGTAATAGCAAACATCAATGTAAGTAGTTGTTTCCCATCAATCGTCATTGGATCATAGATGTTAATTATATTAATATCGTAGTTTAACAGTGGTTGAAGGTATATCGTCTGCCATATAAATAGTTTAAATATTAGTTCTTGTCACCTGTGTAATTTTTACGCAACTACGAAGTTTTTTTGGTGATTATATGTAGACGTTATCTTCCAATCTTTTTTTTTTTTTTTTTGCTTTCAGTATAATTTTTATTCGACAATGTTGTAGGAATGACATAAAAAAATTGTAAGTGGGAAGAGGCGTTACTTAAGACGGCAAATTGATATGCTCTGCCTTTTTTCATAATGTGGAATATTGGCAGCTTTAATTTGTTAATACCAGCTGCGGTTGTCTACGCGCGTTAGTATTGGAGTTATTACAACATGTAAATACGGTATCTAAATTCCGCAAAATGACTCTGAAGAGAAAAATACGGGCTCTACCTAATTCCACTACAGTTTTCGGCTGTTTCAGCGTTGCATCCTATCGGAACTGCTCAGATTTAACATCAGCCGCATTGCCAACCATTTCGTATGTGTTTTGTCCATATATGGTCATTTCCACACAGCGAATTGCGGTGATTATCTTTTCTGCAGCGAATAAAAAATAAACATTTTCGCTTTTGCCCACTTGTCATCTTCAGTCGGCAGCGAGACGTTAAAGTGAATTGAAGTTTTTACGGGCGAGGAAGAACATAAATTCGTGTAAAATTATCGAGTAAGAATTGTACCGAAAGCAAAAAAAAGAGTGAAAGATAAAATCTACATATATTTTATAAAAGTTTTTGTAACAATTTCTTCCTATAACAAAAAGTTTTAACGTCGTTTAATTGTTTACACAAAGAAGCGACAACATTAAACACCGGGAAAATGGCTCAGCAACCGCAACAACCAGCCTACGAAAATAGTGAGTAGTGTGTGAAGTGGGTTTGCAATTTTTCCTCGTTCTTTCCTTTCTTCCTCCTTACCTTCGTTGTTACCGCTTTTATATCATACGGTTTTGGCTCTTTTTTTTTCTTGCGCCTCTGTGATTTCCATTCGGCTCTTGTGTATTTTATGAAGAAAAATGATACGAAAATTTGGGAGAAAAAGTTATTTTTATCCATGTTGATGTGTCGCGGTCATTTGCTGCTTATGGTTGCGGCTGGCTGGCTCTTCTATTCTGCTATTATCAATATTAGTCAACGTTTTTTTGTGGAATAGACCGACACAATTACAATCACTAAAGGCTATAAAATTCTAGACCAACAAAGCCTAACTGGCGAGTCATTAGAATTGGACAGAATTTAAGACCATAAATAGAAATTGCTTGGCTTTGTGCGATTCTAATTCGACGTTTTGCATTTTTGTGTTATCTGATACTGCCGTTGCAGAGCTGGTGAAGCCAGCAGCGAGTTTTTGCTTATTTCGTCTGTCTGCTACTTCGCTATAGTAAGAAAGCAGTAGCCGGCATTTTTATGAATAGGCAGCCGATGTGTAGTGACCCATTCCACTCTGGCTTTTTTGCTTTGTTAACCTTTAAACCGCACCCTGATTCTGTTTACAAAACGTGTAAGCTACGAGGGAGGTATGCAAAAAGATAATGTTGCAACGGTGATTTACAATATCGAGAAAGTTTGGCCATGCATGTGCAAAAATCTGTCTTCGAAACAAATTTGCTTTTAGGAAATTGCTCTGATATACATTTTTAAGCAGGAGATTGTTTGAATAAACACATTTCACGCAGTAAAATTTCCTGTTTTAGATGACACTTTTTACGTAGGAAATTGTATTGAATATTTTATGTTGGAAAAATCGCAGGAAACATACATGAATTATAAGCACACGCGTAGACAGGAAATGTTCTGGGAATATGCCTTAAAAGTTACTCGATAGACGCTTTTCGTATTGGAAAATTCTGGCTTATAGGAGAGTGTCTGGAATCGTATCTTTTACTAAAGTGTCGAAAAAGTATCTTTCAAGATGCCTTCCTATACAAAAAATATCTTTCATATACAAAAAGTACCTGTCAGGACTCTTAGCGCGGGAGAGCTCTGTTTTTTAATATCCGATGATGACAATGTCTTCCAACGATGATTAGATTACTATAGTTGGTAAAAATATTGACAAAATTTCTAAAATTATTATAATACCCTCTGGTCAATCTATATTAACATCTCGCTCCGCGCTTTTAATATCGACATATGTATATCTAGGAACACACTTTTCGTGAAAATTGTTTCGTAAAATGTTTTTCTACAGGAAACGCAACATTTCAATCTTTATTTGTGGAAATAGGTTTAAAGTTCTTCTTCGTGAAGGTAACTTCTTCAGTACAAAATTTTTTTTTTGGAATACACTTTTCGTATTTATATTTTTCTTATAGCAAAATATCTGGCAAGGCAAGGCAGATTTTTATATAGGAGCGTGTTCTGGATGTCGCTTCAATCAGAAAATTGCCTCAAAATTTGCAGTCATATTTAAAAATTATATTTAAAACTTTATAAGAAGTCGAAAAGGGTATAAGTTTGAAATTTTCTACTGTATCGGAAAACGTTTTTGGAGCTAATTTTTACATGAACTACCTTCTTCACATAAGAAAATATCTTGAAATACGCTTTACATATAGGAAAGTATTTCCTTATAAGAAAGTTTCTTGAGAGATTGTTCTAATAAAGAAAGTACATTGAAGAACAACTGTTGCATACGAAAGAAATTTTCGCGTTGGAAAGTCCCTTGGAAGACACTTTTCGTGTACTAAAGTATCCTGCAAGAACACTTCCTATAAGAAAGTGTTTTGAAAGACAATTTTCGTATAAGAAACTAAATTGGAAGGCAGTTTCCTTCCATGAATGTGAAGAAAGACAAATTATGTAAAGGAAAGTGACCTGGGAAATAGTTTTCACTTTTCGTAAAGGAAACTGTACTAGAAAATACCTTTTTTAAAAGGGAAAGTATGTTGGAGGACACTTTTCGTGTGGGAAAGTACCTTAGAAGACACTTTTCGTACAGGAAACTGTATTGGGAGATACTTTTCGTGCAGGAAAGTGTCTAGTAAGGCATTTTTCGTACAGAAAAGACCTAGGAAGACATTTTCCGAACAAGACAATGCCTAGGGAGACACTCTTTGTACAGATAAGCGTCTTGGAAGACAATTTTAGGACGGGAAAGTGAATTGGAAGATACTTTTCGCACAGGTACAGGAAATTGTATTGGAAAACACTTTTCGTACAGGTATGTGTGTTGGAGGAAACGGTATTGGAAAACACTTTTCGTACAGGATAGTGACTACTAAGACGCTTTTTTCGTACAGAAAAGTTGCAATTAATACACTTTTTCGTACAAGAAAGTGTCTATGAAAACACTCTTTTTACAGATAAACGTCTTGGAAGATGTTTTTGATACAGGAAAGTTTATTGGAAGACACTTTTCGTGTATTGGAAAGACATCTTTTGTACAGGAAAGTGCATTGTAAGAAAGCTTCGTACAGGAAATAGTGTCGGAAGATACATTTAGAATAGAGAATGAGAAACTTATACTATTAAGTTGGCTTCAGATAATTGGTACAAATTTATCATTTCATACCTTTGGTTTGCTACTATTCGAGAGAGGCCATAAAGAATCCTGTGTCGTTTACTGGTCTATATGACACGCTTTTATTCTTTGGGAAATGCTAACATTTCTAAGTTCGTAAAATGTACCATTTTAGTTCAACTACTTTCAAAAGCCTATAAATGTCTCTTAGATGTAATTGTAATGCCTTTACACTACATTTTCATTACATTGTAAGCACCTTATTTGCAGTGAAATTACTTCAATCCTTTTTATTCTTCCTTTCTTTTCTGTTTGTGATTATACTACCCTCATGCGCTCATATCATAACACAACTGGGGCATAGAGTGCAACCTAAAAAAAGTGCAAGAAAAGAAAGCACAAAACAAAATTATTGTTAAGTGATTTCCTGTGGTTTTAATTTGCTTATTGTTCTCCAACCATTCATTTGTATCTATTTCTTCTCATTTACTTCCGTTTGTTTTAAATTGTTTTTGCATATTTTATTTGTTATTTCTCATGTTTCTGCATTTAAATTGTAATTAATACTTATTCTTGTTCCCTATTTCTCTTGTAGAATTTGTTTATGCAACTTTACCTCGCACCCAACGTGGCACACCCATTGTTTTGGGTTCCGATCCCAAAGGCAAAAATTTCCTCTACACGAATGGTAACTCTGTGATCATACGAAATATAGAGGTGAGTACATGAGGGAGGAGAACATGCTGTATATTGAAGGAATATGTGGGCAATTTATTAGTTGTATTTAGAATTTTTAATCTTAATGACATTTTCATATCGGTAGGCAGCAGCAGCAGTCTATTTTCGCGCAAAGCACTTGTGTTCTATATTTCAAAATTTTATACGAAATGTAGGCATCGTGTTGACCGTCTGTTTGTTATTTCCATTTGCTTTTTGTTTGTCGTCACAGCCCACGCATTTATTTTACCACCTTCCTCTTTTCTTTAGGGGATGTGGTTACCGTGTGTGCTGCACCCGCTGTAGCTTCAAATAAATGTGGTCATTAAATGCTCAGGAGCGAACATTTTGGATATTTAAAATAAATATATTTCCAATTAATCTCGTTAAATGGAAGTAAAATGCCTGGGCTGTTATGCATGACCCATAAATCAAATCAACAATTGGTGATCACAGATTGCATTGGATTTCAAATGTCTTTGACAAAGACATTTCGTAAGGCAAAGACTTTGAAGAAATTTGAATAAAAGAAACATTAGGTTAGTAGTGGTGAATAAAAAATAAATAATTAAATAAAGTGAAGAGAGAATAGAGCACATGAGGGTGACTGAGGCTATAATCCTTAAGTCTAAGATTATGTCAGTTACGTCGTAGTGTACAATCCGATTATAATGAGCAGTTGGATTTAGCAATTTCTTCCCCAAATCTCTCTTGAAAGATTTTTACGGAAACGACTTTAAAGCAATTTGAATAAAAAACGGTTTATGATTATGGTGAATAAAAGATAAAGCATTAAATTGAGAAATTAAAGAAGCAGTCGTAGTACATGGAGATGGCTGAGACGTTTAGTCCTTAAGTCTGGGATTTTATCAGTTATGCTCTAGTATATAATTCGATTATAATGAAAATTTTGATTTAAAAAAGATGTATTAAAAGATGTATTAAGGATAGGCTTATATCTCACTATTTGTCGACCGTTGCAGAATATTTAGAATACGTGACTGGACATGAGTACGTACCTTTCTTTGAGTCGCAGTTTCCCCAATGTGCAGATGCACACTTTGAGGGGACGAATAAGTGACTAGTCTAGTTAAACAGTAGGCCCCGTTCAGTTTGAAGTAGTATTTATTTTAATTTATGCATATTGTGAATTACTTAACAGATTGGAACTGTAAAATTGTTAACTTAAATAAAAAAAAACTTTGCAATTTGAACTGACCTATTTCATTCAATATTTAATTTTTTTCTCATTATTTTTATTTCCCCCATTTAGCCTATATTTAGTGCGCTTTAATTTGAGCGTTATAAGATAATAGGTACTAGCTAATTTGATGTTATATTTAAAGTTATATTTTGCTTTTGTTTTTTAATTCCAGTAGTATTTATTCTATGCATTTTGTAATTTACTTAATATTGGCCAAAAGCCTTTAAATTACAAGACGGTTCAATAAATGAAATGTAATGAATATGCAAATAGGCCCGCGCAAGTTCACTGAATGTGAGAAGTTGTTCCTTATCTCTTTACTAGGATGGATGTCAGTAAATTTGTTTTGATGTTATCTCCGTTCAAAATTTCGCAAGCAGTCTTTTTTCTAAATTGACGTTTTCCGCCCTTTACATCTACAATACAAGCGGATATAACTTATGCTGTTATACTTTCAAATCAGTTTGGTAATTTAAATAGTTCATGTATTAGAGCCATACCGAAGGTTTGATATCGGTATGTACGATCTTTTTTACTTCTTTGCAAAAAGTTTCCTAAGGTCATGTCCTTGCCGAAATTGGAAAGAGGGGCTACGTTATCTTAAAACTTTGGGCAGACGTCTACACGACATTTTCGCAAAGCAGGACAGACTTGCATATGAGTTTAGACCAGATAGATTTCTGATATCTAACAGAAAGTTTTTTTTTACCAAAATAAAAAATTTCTGGACAGCTCAGTTTGGATTTCTGTTCTGTTCGAAAAATGGAGCAATATTTCGTTGTCCTAACAATTTTTCAGACAAGATGTTAGGTTTTCTGCCTTTTGTGAGAGGAGGTTTGACAGAAATTGCCTCAAAATTCCCGACGGATTGTTTATAATCTTGGAACATCTGGTTTGATGAACATTTTTCTTGGTCGTTGTGCCGAAATGAAGTGTTTTTATCTGAAATCTTTTAGTTCTAATGTTAACTTTGACCAATGCCCGGCACTAAATTGAATATGCGATTATCAATTCTTTCGTCTATTGCCTTATACTTTTGCAGAAAGTTACCGCCGCATTATTTTTAGCTGGAGAAATTGAAATGATGTTCGAACCAGAATCAAATCTTGAATCTTCGGATTGATAATCTTTTTTATGCCAATTCCATTCGATACTCCAGTGAAAAAGGTATTGATGGTGTTGCAAAAGTGAGTGACTTTGGACTTGAAGGTACGAAAACGACCTGCTGGGCAATGTTTAGGTATATGCAAATGAACCAGTTTTAATAATTTTTGACTGAATATTTTACATTACCTTATTTCCGGATCGATTCGACCGAAGGAAGAAATATTCGATTGCAAGGCTTCAAAATTGAAATATAACTAAGAATAAGCAATGTTGAGATTCACAATGAAAACTTGTCAATGAGATCAATTCGTCTTATCGAACAAACAAAACAAAAACTTACCAAAAGTCTTTTAATTCCAATTTGTACGTCTTGATATCGCAAACATTCGAAAACTGTGGGCGCTTTAAAATTTATAATTACAAAACTTTTTACATGATGAACAAGACTACAAAAAATATTCAACAAACGTAAATCAAAGATAAAATGCTTCAAACACATCACAGTCAGCTAAAGGCCATTTCATTTGAAAGCAAAATCAAAGCAAATTTTAGATTTAGAGTAAAATAGCGAATTTTGTGTGTTTGTTTATCATTAAGTATACAAACGTGTGTACGTTTTCATGAATAATTTAAAGAATTCCGAAGTATTGCATCGACTTAATAAGTTCCAAATAACTGAATACCTGAAAGAATGCTATATTCTCGCATATTTTGCTAATTAGTCCTAAAGTTCTAAAGGTGCAATTTGGATAAGCTTAAGATAGAATATTACTGCCGAAAACCAGAATGTATTTTGGAAGCTAACATTACACTGTTGACCAACAATCCAAAAATAATGTCAGATTAATCACACATTGTTCTATCGATAAATTGAAAGATTTGTCATTTTAGCAACTGACTCATATTGGACGAGAATTAAGTTAAATGTGTGTATCATTAATCATACTGTTGCAACATTTCAAAAGTCAAAATATCACATTAGCAAATTGTGTATACAGCTCAGATTCATGTGCTGCAGAATCTGCATTTGGACATTTCGTTCACAGTTTATAAAAATAGCTCTTGTAGAATTTTGTTCAAATAGATTCTGTGCAAGCAATTTGAACAAAACACTGTATTCACATTTTACACATTTTGCAACAAAAATAATGAGTAGGCCATAAAAGTGCCTACTATTTCATTACAATTCTCAATATATGTTTTCATTTTCAGTAGTAATGTCTACTCTTTCACTATAATTCTAAAATTTTAGTTTTCAGTTTCAATACAATACTATTATGGTCTATTGATTCACATCTCAATGTTATTCCCGCTATCGTGAAAATAATTTTCTCTGCAATAAAGTTCCCTTTACATATCGAAAGACGTACGTATTGTTTAAAGACAGCTACATATTTCCAAACAAAAATTTTTCTCAATACCACGTTTTGAAGATTTATGGATATAATTTGAATTAGCACATGTGGTTTGTATCTGTTAAATACTCTTTTTTTTATATTCGCGTTATGGTTTTGTTTATATGGTTTCTAATTCTTATCTCTCAATGCATTTTAATTTCATATACATACGTACTGTATATATTTAATATTTACTTTTTCCATATTTTTTTTTTTTTAATAGAATCCTGCTATCGCCGATGTTTACACCGAACACTCGTGTGCAGTCAATGTAGCCAAGTATTCACCAAGTGGTTTCTATATTGCATCTGGTGGTGAGTAATAAACGTGACTTTTTGAAGTCGTATAAAACCTGTGTAAAAATTAGTGGAAACATTATCGAATACCGAACAAATTATTGTTTGAACAAAAGATACTTTGGTATTTAATGAATTGATAATGCCAGTCGTCCACTTGGTTGCTATGATTATGTTTCTGCTGAAATGATTCTCTAACTAATACATGTATTTTTAAATGCAATGCAACAATATTTGGTTTTATACGCTTTTTGTATTACAATAACTGAAACGAGAAAATCAAGTGTAATAATGTAAACCAAATCTAATAAAAAATGCCGCAACCGTCAAAATTATGACAGTAACAATGTGTAATATTTCATTGGCAGCTTGTGTTTGGAGTTACTTTACATTCATACTTCTTATTCAAATCAGTCGTATATCAATGCTAGTGCTGTTTTATTTGCGCTTAATCTATCATCGCTTGCTTGCTAGCAAATAAAACAGCTATCTGGGATTATTTTTTTATATTCGCAATCTTTTCTATGAGCCGTTCGGAAATATAGCAGTGTAGTAATATTAGCCAGCTACTTACAGAGTAAAAAGACATAATTATTCTGAAATCATTAATATTGACACATTGCTCCTGATTATTTAATGCATCCATAGGTGTTTTCTGATTGTCTCCTTGTTGTTTTGTTATGAAGTTTGTTTTCCAAATAGGACGGAACGATGAAAAAACAAAGAAACTGTGTTTGAAGTTCTTTTTTTTTAACTTGAAAGGTCCACAAGCTGGGAAAATTGTTCTTTATTTTTCAACATAACCTCCCTGTTTATAGTGAAAACTGTCAAACTCCTCCTCTTTATTGTTGGCAAATCTTTTACTACCGAGACATTTTTTCAAGTCTGGGAGTAGAAAGCACTCCAATGAATCTAAATCTTATGAATAAGGTGGGCGATGAAACAGTTCAAATTTCAATTCATTAATTTTGGCCATCGTAATAGTGGATGTGTGAACTCGAGCATTGTCTTGATGGAACAACACATTCTTTCTTGCAAATGCGGCGTTTTTCCATTATTTCATCACCTAAACATTGCAATAAATTAGCATTAATATTCGCCGTTGATGTTTTTTCCTTTCTGAAGATAATAAAAAATAATTCCATGAGCAATAAAGTAATATTCGCCATGTCTTTCTTTCTTCCACTCCAGTCCACTGATTTTAATGTTCCTTTGTTTCGCGTGACGTGAAGTAGACCTATGTCCCATCCATGATTATATCGGGTGGTTCGGAAAGTTCGTTCCTTTTTTTAAGAGATTTATTTACAAATTTGTGTACAAGAAAACAATTATTCTAATCGATTATATAATCTCTCCCTTGTTAATAACTTCTTCCCATCTCTCTTCTCTCATAAAACTCGCGTGGTATTCTGACAAAAAGCCTTCAATTCGATTTTTCACTTCCTCGTCGTTATGGAAATTCAAATCCTTGAAATGGTTGCTCAGACTGCGAAACAGGGTATAGTCGGACGTGGCGAAGCCTGGAGAGTACGGTGAGTGAGCTAAAATTTCCCACCCAAGCTCTGACAGTTTCTGACGGATCCGCAAACCAGTGTGAGGCCGCGATGAGAGAATGAGGTACCCACACATCGAGGTTGCTCACCAATCCGAACTATTTTATGATCCCATGAACGGTTGAGACTGATTTTTTGATTATTTCAGTCATTTCGCTAACTGTTGCACGGGGATTAACAATAATTAAATCTTTTACTTCCTTGGAAACGATTTCCATTACGGAGATGTCGGCTGTTATGGAGATGTATTTTAAACCATTTCCATTTCCGTTTTCTTTATAAATAGACTTTTGGCTTCAGCAGCTTCAATATAGGATGTATCTATATAGCACTTTGAATTCCGTCTACCGATGAATTAATTTGTTGTTATGGTGCGATTGTAACGGCATCTGACTAAATTTTCCTGAATGTAAAATTTTAACAATAATCAATAAGATATTACCAATATTAAAGAATTATAAATTTTACAATAATACATTTGAGGGAGGAAGAAAGCAACAGGTTTTTGCCAATGGTAGATATAGTAATGTGCTCAGCGTAAAGAGCGGGGTGCTGCAAGGTTCAGTCTTGCGCCCGATTCTCTTCACTCTTTGCGTCAACGATCTCTTTCCAAAATTTGATACTCTGTGTAAACTGTATGTCCTTGCTGATGATATTAAATTGCTATTTAAAGGTCATTACCAGTTTCTAGACGTTCTTCAGGAGAAAATTAATTGTGTGCTTGATAGGTTACGTGATTGGATGTGGAAGAACAAACTTTGTGTCAATTCTTCTAAGTCCAAAGCTGTGCTTTATTCGAACCAAACTGAACTGGACTAATTTCTAGTTTGTGCATGACATGAAATGTTTGGGAGTCTTCTTAGATGATAAGCTGCGCTTTGAGAAGCACATTAATCACGTTGTTTTAAGTGTTAACTATGCATTGAGGCAATTATACACAACTAATTTGTCGCTCCCGCTGTATGTGAAAAAGCAACTGGTTCATGCCCTAGTTATGCCAAATATTATGTACTGCTTAGAAGTATTGTCTGCTACTAGTCAAAAACGTATGAAACTCCTTCAATTATCTTTGAATCGAGCTGTTCGCTACATCTTTTCCCTCGAGAGATGTGTACACATAACACCTTTTGTGGGTAAATTTCTGGGATGTTCATTTCCTGCATTTATCGATGTACGGTTGCTGTTATGTTTTTAAAAAATATATTCTAACCAATGTCCGCGTTTCCTATATGAAACTTTACAATTTTGTCATTCCGTTCGTAGAAGGCAACGATCTTTTAATGTAAGAGTAGTTCGTAGCTATAATGCATTGCCAAATGAGCTTAGAAATTTAAATGTATCATACGCAATATTTCGTAATAGACTTATCTATCATATGCAGTTCACATACATAGGTGAATATTCTTTTACATCTTAATGCTCGCATTTACGAGTGATATTTGGTAATTATTGGTTTATTTATTGGTTGACATTAAATATATGATTTTATGTGATCAATTTTTATTTTATATACATTTTTACATTTAGTTTGGAGTAGTATTTATTTCAATTTATGCATATTGTGATTTACTAACCAGTTTGGAACTGTAAAATTGTTAACTTTGTTAAAAAAAAAAGAAACTTGAAATTTGGGCTGACCTATATATATATATATATATATATATATATATATATATATATTATTCAGTATTTAATTTTTTCTCATTATTTCTATTTCCCTCCATATCGCTTACTTTTTGGTGCGCTTTAATTTGAGCGTTATAGGTAAACAGTTACTAGTTAATTTGATGTTGTATTCTGTTATATTTTGTTTTTGTTTTTCAATTCCAGTAGTATTTATTTTATGCACTTTGTAATTTGCTTAATATTGGCCAAAAGGCTTTAAATTTCAAGACTGTGTTCAATAAATGAAAATGAAATGATAATCAGAAACTTTGGCCTTACATTATCATAAAGTACAGTTTCGGTTCGGTTTTTTTGGAGCCGACTGCTACCAATTTCAATCATGTACACGGACATTAACAATACTGTACTTTGCATTCGTGCGATCGCAATTACAATATTTATGATATTATATGGGACTCGACTTATCTTGGCGCAACGAAGAGTTGCAGATATCATAATGTTCATCAAAGACATTATGGATTGTAATATTGACCCTCCTGAACTGTTACTACTAAAGCCCTTTAATGTACCAACTAAGAATTTGAGAGACCATATATTTTTCTATGAGTATTTTCATAGGCATTATTATGGGTTAAAGGAAATTATGGTGAGAAGTTTGTCATTATATAACAAGGTCACTTTTAGAATTAAATTCAGATTTTAGATTTCAGTCTCTCTTTTAAACATTGATGTTTAGTTTTAGTTTAGTCCCGGCATCTTGAAGTTGCTTAGAATTCTATTGAACTATCCGAAACTAGTGTATGAGGTTGCTTTCTGAAAAAGGAATATTATTGTAGTATAAAACAAAATAACGAAACTTTTTTAGATAACAGCAATTGTTTGCATTTATGCCGCATGAAAAAATTCATTAAATTTTTTTATCAATAAAATATGCAGTGAATCACTGATTAGAGGCCAACAAAGCCCCCCGTTTATACATTTTTTGTTGTGATAGCAGTTATTGCCATTTTTCTTTTGTTTTTAAATGAAAACCTAATGTAGCTGCAACTTTAAAACATTCTCTTAACTATTCACATTTTGGCCAACTTAATTTTAGACACCAGACATCAGACTCATTTCGAAATGAAAGTCTAAATATGTTATGACTCATGTATCCATTTCTTTTGTTTGGTGCATGGAAGCATGATGTTGCGAGTGACTAAATCTTTGCAGCAGACATTTGGAAATAAATAGCTGATGTAGCAGCTGGCCTCATAATGTAAAAAAGCAAATGGTTATATATAAACTATTTTTATGTGGCTGTATTAGGAAATCAACGAAGTGTAAAAAAATAAACAAAAGATAAAACAAAAGTGGAATATGAGAGAAAAACGCTTTACATATAGATAATGAATTACTTGAATATTGAGCTATTTCTCATTTCTTTATATCTGTATATTTTAGATCAATCTGGAAAAATTCGCATTTGGGACACCGTCAACAAGGAGCATATTCTAAAATGTGAATATCAACCCATTGCTGGTCCTATCAAGGATATTGCCTGGTCTCCGGACAATCAGCGTATAGTGGTAGTGGGTGAGGGGCGTGAACGTTTTGGTCATGTATTTATGACAGAAACCGGCACGTCGGTTGGAGAGATTAGCGGTCAATCGAAATCGATCAACTCATGTGATTTTCGTCCTGCCAGACCTTTTCGTATTGTGACAGGTAAACGATCTGTCTTAAGGAAGCTCCATTAGAAACTAATTTTGTGAAATATTTCTTTTAGGTAGCGAAGACAACACCATTGGTGTCTTTGAGGGACCACCCTTCAAATTCAAAATGACCAAGCAAGAGCATTCTCGCTTCGTCCAAGCAGTCCGGTATTCACCCGATGGTAAATACTTTGCCTCTGCTGGTTTTGATGGTAAAGTGTTTTTGTACGATGGAGCCACTTCAGAATTGGTTGGTGAAATTGGCAGTCCAGCCCATAAGGGTGGTGTTTATGCTGTCGCATGGAAGCCCGATAGCACCCAATTGTTGACTTGTTCCGGTGATAAGACTTGTCGCTTATGGAATGTCGAAAACCGCGAGCTAATCACAGAATTTGTTATGGGCACCACAGTAGATGACCAACAAGTGTCATGTTTGTGGCAGGGAGAACATTTGTTGACTGTCTCATTGTCAGGTAACATTTCGTATTTGAATATTGAGGATCCCTCCAAGCCGTTGCGTGTCATCAAGGGTCACAATAAACCCATTACTGTTTTGGGATTAAGCGATGATCGTAGCACTATCTATACCGGTAGCCATGACGGTGTGGTAACCAGTTGGAATTCGGGCAGTGGTGTTAATGATCGTGTAGCGGGCACTGGTCACGGTAATCAGGTAAGGAACTATTTTAATGATCACTATTCTCGATATTAAATGTTTCTTTTTTGTTTTTAGATGAACGGCATTATTGCTTGGGGTGACTTTGTTTATACCTGTGGCATTGATGACAGTCTGCGTCAATTTAATGTTGAGTCTAATACATTCACCGACTATGTAGTCAAATTAAATTGCCAACCTCGAGGTATGGCCATCTTCCGCAATGAAAACATTATTGCCTTGGCCTGTGTCAAGGAGATCACATTGGTCCAAGATCAAAAGAAAGTTTTTTCGCTGCCTATTAAATATGAAGCTAGCAGCATAAGTGCTAATCCTGAGACTTCAGAAATTGCAGTTGGTGGTGATGACCAAAAATTGCGTATCTATTCATTGAATGGTACTTCGTTGGAACTGAAGAGTGAACTGGAACATTTGGGCGCCGTAACAGATTGCTCTTACTCTCCGGACAACAAGTATTTGGTGGCTTGTGACGCTCATCGTAAAGTTGTATTATACAGTGTGGATGAATATAAGGTAAGGGGGCGGTGAGAAAACCATGAAGGCAGTGACGGTAAATTTAAAAGCTCGTAATCCGTAAAAATCAATTAAAATTGAGAGAAATTGAATGTGAAAAGTAAAAATACTCAGAAAGCATCAGCGAAGGAAAAGAAATCCGGGAAAAATTCCGATTAGTTTCAGTTTCTGAAATTAAACAAAATCATTTTGATTGTTTTAAATCATGAATTAAACTATAAATATTATTAATTCTAGTTCAGGTTATGAAATGTTTTGTCTTCATTCCACTTTAGTTTTCAGTTTTCACCCTGCTTCGATGAAACTCAATTCTTAATCGATCAAACGAAATGTATGTGTTTCTATAGTATGGTTGCCATAAAACAACTGCTCTTTTTGTTTGAACAAATATAAAGAAATGTTGAAGAAAATTTGACGAAAACTTTCATACGTTTTATAAAAACTCTGCTCTCCATGCAATCGTTCATATACAAATCGTTCGTGTACTCTTTTGAAACTAGCTGAGAAAAAAACATACTTTATTATAAAAAAAAAAAGAGTCAAATTCAATTTCATCCCATGAATGGAATATGTGAGTCATATGTGAGATTTACAAACTCACCTAACCATCGGTTTTAGAAATTTTACTAGACTCGTCTATTACTCGACTAGTCGAAGTGTTCGTTAGATGCATCAATCTAACCGCCGCTCTAAGAACGTTTTAGTAGTTGTATTGCGTCTCGAACCTTCGACTATACGGAAGATGGACGCGTACACTAACCACTGTACCGCGGCCGGTAACTTCCAATCATTTCTATCACTTTTGGCTTCCACAAATTGTACCGCGAATCGAACCCACGACTATATGGACGATATAGACGTATAGTAACCACCGTACCACGGCCGGTTACTTTCAATTATTTCAATCACTCCTTTTCGCCGAACAACAAAATCATGACAAGCTTCAAATTGGACTTAGATAAGGAAATGGATACAAAAATTGTTTCGAATCCATATACACGGTGTAGTAAAAAGAGCTCCATTAATTTTGCATGGCCTTGAAGGCTTCATCTAGTGTAGAAGAACCAGATTCAGGTCAAATATGCGCCGTTTTGTTCAGTAATTCCAATTGTGTTTTCTTCATAGATTTTCACAAGCTTCTATTGAGCAAGCAAAATCATTCGCCATAGACAAGAACAGGTGATAATCACTTGGTGTCAGGACCGAACAATAAGTGGATGCATAACAACTTTTCAACCAATCTCCCGGAGCTTCTGGGAAATCCCTACTGATTTGTGTGGTTTGGCGTTGTCATGATGGAACACTATTCCTCTTCTATTGGCCGCTTCTAAGCGATTAGTTTTTTTCAGACGGTCCATTTAATGATAGAACAGATCCGTTGGTGAGCAGCGCTGCCAATTCTTGAAAGCACATAATAACACCTTCCTGATTGTAAATTCCCGCATGACCACAGTTTGCGAATTCTAATAGTGATTGGGCCGCTTCTGTTTTTGCTTGATGTTGTCGTATGTGACGCACTTTTCATCACCGGTCATCATTCGCTTCAGAAATGGGTCGCCTTTGTTGCCGTTCAGCAGTGATGCGCAGGTGAAAATTCGATATATGAGGTTTTTTTCATTAACTCGTATGGTATGGTGCATACATATATCAAGCTTCTTTTTGCATCCAGTCTTATTTAAACGATTCCATATTTACATAGCGATTTTCGTTATTCTATTGATATTTTGGGCAATTGGCCTTCCAGAGCGTGTAGTGCAGCTTTGACAAAATAATCCAAACGGAATTTACCAAAATTGCGTGTAGTCGTCTGTTGCTGTATGAGTAACATAAACACTGCTCACATTTTCAGCCACTTGGCTGGTATTTTCGCCCTTATCGAATAAAAATTGTAAAATATGGTGTATTTTCCTTTTGGGTGTCCATCTTTGACGTGCACTAAGACAACACTAAGTCAAGTTTAAAACTTTAAATGTGCTTTTAGATAGGTGGTGATCTCTAAAATACTATTTTTACTTTATGCCGTTCACTTAGGCTTATAATTTGAAGTGCTTCTGGAAAATATTAAAATGTTGCGTCTTGTTTAACAGTAACATTACAACTTATTAAATTTATGTTCAAAAACGAACGGAGGACCAACATTTCCCCCTTTTTCTTAATTCTAAGAAGCCTCAAGATTTGTCTATTAACATATTTATATGATTTTAAATTATAATATTTCGGAATTAATAAAATACCATATATCTTGCATTTCCAGCCTGCTCACAATAAAGAATGGGGCTTCCATAATGCTCGTGTTAACACTGTAGCATGGTCTCCCAACTCTTTGTTGGTGGCCAGTGGTTCTTTGGATACTACCATCATCATATGGTCGGTGGCCAATCCCTCCAAGCACACCATCATCAAAAGTAAGCTGGTTGTTTGTAAAAGGTGTAATGTTTAATGGTAATTATTAATATTCTTCGTTCACAGATGCTCATCCTCAATCTCAAATTACGCGTTTAGTATGGTTGGACAATAACACTGTGATCTCTACCGGTCAGGATTGTAATACCAAAGTATGGCATGTTGAGACAATCTAGATCAAAAGAAACCAAGACTATATCTACTTTTGCGCCGTTTTGAGAAACTATTAGTTGTCATTCAACAAACATTTTCGATCTATTCTCTCATTCTCTTTTTTAATAAGCATTTTGTAATACTGATGTGTCTGATTTATACCACCAAACAAACCAACATTATCCTTTATTTCTGCTTATAGCTCCTGCCCTTGTAGTTATCTTTTTCTATGTATTTTTTTCGTTTGTTATAAGTTTAAAGGTATTCTATGAACAAGTAATTTTTTCCTACTAAATTATTTATTAAACTGTAATTTTTATGATTTTATTATTTTCTTTTCGGATTGTTATTATTTTTTTTTTTGCTCATCTTAACTACAAACTATTTATGTATGTACGACGTTTTAAGGAACCGTAATTTTATATCAAAAGTAAGAAAAGAAAAAATAAAATTATTTTGCAAAAAAAAGAAAAAATTGCAATGGGAAAGTTTACTTCGTTGTAATGGATGTTGTTTAGGAGTTTGTATTAAAGCTTAGTCGCAATGAATACACAAATATGTTCTGAGAATCACGTCGTAGTGAAACTATTTTACTTTCACCAATATGGATCATTTGGACTCCAATTGAAATCAACATCAAACATCGTAGTGATTTGAAATAGACTAAACAATAGAAAAGTAATGTTCTGTTACATTTTACATTTAGTTAACCAACCAATGTACAAGGTGTCCGTCGGGAAGGTATACTACTTTGTGTATAACTTTTGATTAAATGAAAGAGAATGGATCTTATATTGATAAATGATTTATTTAATTTCGGCAGTTATGTATGGAATACAATATCAGATAAATGTCCGCCTCTGTTAGCCTCACAAATGCGAGATCTTTTGAGCACATTTTTCATTACATTATTACACACTTCACGCGGTATTTCATTAATTTCATCACGAATATTTTGTTTGAGTTGCTCAAGCGTTTCTGGTTTGTTTGCACAAAGCTTGCTTTTCAGATACCCCCACAAAAAGAAGTCCGGAGTAGTCAAAACAGGTGACCGTGGAGGCCAATCAACATCACCATTTCTTGAAATAACTTGTGGAAAGAGGTCTCGCAGTAATTCCATTGTAATCCTGTATGCGATGTGGCACCATCTTGTTGATACCATATGTTAATTAAGCCCAAAGCATGCAGTTGTAGCGTTAAAAATCAATCACGATATCGCTCCCCATTGACAGTTACCGTTACGCCGTTTTCAGTTTAAAAGAAGTAAGGTCCAATAATTCCTCCTGACCAAATTGCACACCACACTGTCACTTTTAATGGATGCAGAGGTGACTGATAAATAATTTAAAGGTTTTCCATTGCCCAGAACCGACTGTTCTGTTTATTCACATATCCATTTAAATGAAAATATGCCTCATCACTCATTATGATTTTTTCATGAAAATCGGGGTTGTCATGGGCGAGCTGTAACATCCTATTGGCATATGTACGGCGGCGTAAACGGTCTTGTGGAAGAAGATCTTGTGTCAACTGAATCTTAAATAGAAACAACTGCAAATCCTTGTGCAAAGTTGTTCTTTAAAAGTTCCTGAGCACGGCGTCGAATTGAGGTCCATGTATTGTTTTGAACACTTTCTTGAACAGCGGTAATGTTTTCAGCCGATCTTGCAGTCCATGCTTGGCCCAATCAGCTACAGACCCTCTTCGAAATCATTCACTATGCGATAAATAGTGTGTCTTGTTGGCACATTGTTTCTCTCCCAAAAATTTCACGTAACTTTCTCATCGTCACAGTAATCGATGATTGATTTTGATAAAATGTTTTAACGATTAAAACACGTTGGTTTATCGAATATTTTTGCATTCTGTATATATTTTGCTCTGTGTACAGAATATTCGGAACAGCAC
>JAHXMU010000534.1:450005-484073 GCA_019455685.1 Philornis downsi
GAACAGCACGCGAATTGTTAGCCTGGGAAATACCCATTACGTTGTATGCTTGTAATCGAAACCTAATATAGCAGACAGAGTATGACCATGTCGACATATTCATATCGCGAGTACATTTCTTTTAGATACAATAGGTTTGGGTCATCACAGCATACTTTCAGGCGCATTAAAAAAATTTGAGACATTTAGTTTGCTCGAACCTTCGGAATTTATTGTGAAGAGGCAGGAATTCAAGTCTATTATTATTATTTCTCCTTTATGGCGAAAAGACGTAAGAGTCATATGCGTTTTATTGGAATATGAACAATTGTTTTTACGAATACTTTGTTAATTGCGCCATACCGAAGAACTTCAGATGATATTAGATAATATTATTTCAAAATTCCGAAGATGAATATTAACTCACTGTATATTTTCAGTGAGTGGTTACAAACACTTACTAATTTATGTCTTCTTCTAAATTATCATTAATCATTTTGAAATAAAACGCCATCACAATTTCCAATATATTTGTTTTATTAGTTTATAGTCGAATTTTCAATTCTATTTCTAAATACATAAGTATAAATTTGTCTTTTGTGTGCATAGTGTTGTAGTGTATAAAAAAATTGGTGTTGTTGTATTTATACTTAAAACTATTAACTAAAGCTATAAGAGCGTGTAGAAAAGTGTAGATATGAGTGAGTTCAACTAAAAATAATAAAAAAAAAACAAAACTAAAGCACAATAGAGAACAAACTTAATTGAAAAAAAAAAAAAATAGTACGTATACGAAGAATATTGAACTAATTGCTTGTTGTATTAACGGTATGATTATATAAGCCTCCAATGAAATAATGAAGCGGCGAAGGGACTGAATTTAAATGATTTAACATTTTTGCAGTGGTAACCTGAAAAGCTGGCTAAATTTTACATACACGATAATATACAAAACACGCTAATTTCGTAATTTTCACTAATATGTGCAGATATTCTTAACTATTACAACAAAAATTTTGCATTTAAAATTCCGTGAACAGTAGATATTAAAATTCTAAACGAATGTTTTGTTTGAACAGCTTTCTAGGCTTTAGCCAAGTCATTGACTAATTGCATAAAAAATCGACGGAATCTGTGTATAAATAAATGTCAGTGTCTTTATAGAAGGAGTTTAGACATATGAATAATTCCACAAATAGAAAAAGTTTGACGAATCAAAAGTTGACAATTTTCAGGTGATATCTATGTCGCATCTGCCTAGTTTGCTTATGTGTAGTTATATATACAACTGACGACAGAAAAGAATCGACTCAGTCACAACAGAAGGGATTTCAAGATGAACTTGTCACTGAGTCTGTTACTCAAACCAAATACTTTTTCAATTTAGAAATGTCTACTTGATCCTATAGCTAATTTGCTGTATGTTCTTCTCTACACTGTCACCTATTTTCGCTATAAATGATAACTCATATCGTTATTACACTCTACGCTACAATGTGATATAGGGCATAACGCGTTAGTACCCATAAATACTGGATTTAGGCCCTACGAAATATAAGCCACCAATTGACTTACAATCATTTTTGTAACGACTCAGCGAAATCCATCTGTCTGTTTATTTTCGTAGTCCATCTCACATAATCAATTTCAATTTTATCGCTTCCGAAAATCTAAGGTTTCATCAGCATATTATAATATATAGTATAGATAATCTAGTTAGACAGAATATAAACCTATTAAAATCTGGTCGTACTGAAAGTAGAACATCTTTTGATATAACCCCCACAGAAAAGAGCCGTCTAAAATTAGTTTCACAGAGGTCACAGTTCTCATTGGAATTTGATAATCGTATCAGGGACGAGCCTCATTGGAAATGTGTCACATCGATCCATACCCCAAGCCAATTATAATTGTTTGTCGAATTCAAAACTTGGATTGGTATAGACTAAATTGTAAATGGACCATGTCCGTCCATTTTTTATAAATATATAAATGGACCGCACACTTTTGGTTATATTACTTCCAAAAGCCAGTTTTGATATAGCGTCCATAGAAATTACCATTCCGAAAGGCCATAGGTGTTTCGGGCATGAATCTTATCGAATATAGACTTTTTTCAAAAAAGCCTGTCAAATATTGTTTTTTCCCATTCATAAGCCTCAATTTTCATATATATAGGTATATAATGTATATATGTTATATATGTACGTTTTGATATTGCTCCCTTACAGATAGTCGTCCAAGCATTATCTTTTCGCTTCTACAAACTATAGTTTTCATTGGATCCTTTTCATATTTTCTACTTTAACATATTCCTAATGTTTCCATAAGAACTGATTGGGCTCCGAAAGTATAGGCTAATTTATGATCAGTCTTGGCCGCCGATAATTTAACACACCTATTCAATATTGAGCCTGAGCACTTGTTTTTAATACAAATGTATGAAAAATATCACCTTGAGTAGTCAGTTAAATAGTCTGAAGCGTGTAAGTAAGAAAGAGTTCGCTGTAGAGTAAAGTTTTAATATAACAATAAAATAATTAGGACCGAAATGCAAAGGACTTGTGATTCTAACCTATTCAGTTAATATTATAAACCTCTATCCTGAAAAAAATATCATTGTTCTTAAGGGCGATATAGCATCACGAATTTCGGCACTTTATGCAAAAATTAAGAGCCGACTTCGGTAATCAATTCTTTCTGAAAGAGTTTGCGGCCCTCTCTCTTGTCTCTTAAAAACAACTCTGTTCTTTTACAAGTCACTTAATATGAATTTTAATCCAGTTTCTTTAATCTTTAATCTTAGTTTCTAAAATTATTTGAACTCAAACTCAAAACTATGATATTAAATTGTTCACGATTTCTATTCAGCAGCTAACATCGTTGTTAACTAAGCTGTGTTCAAACTTAGGCATTTATTCAGAATTTTAAAACCAATAAAATTTCCTTAGTAATTCATTTGTAACAACTGACATGCACAATAGCGAATCTGCTATTCTTCAATTCAACTCAATTTAAATACTGATAAGAACTTCAAATTGAATTCCACCATCCATTTAAAATTTGTCAATTCAATTTCACTGAAAATATAAGAGTTTAAAGTTTAATATTATATCAAAACTTTAGCAACTTGTAGTAACCCTTTCCCCAAAAACGTATACAATTTAAAACTTTACAAACTATGAAGTGTTTAGGAGTTTGAGTGAAATCATAATATGTAAATGCTATGTTTCCACCGAATCATTTTAAAATTGCAGTATTATAAAAACAACATAGGTTCAGTTGTTAGGCCACAACCTATGAAATATTACTTTTTGCGTATAGAAGTTTAAAAAATTCAGTCCCTCGTCACTAGTAATAAGGAATTCGAGCACATTCGATTAACTAGGTAAACTTTTGCATTAGTAGGTTCATGTAAATATTGATAAAGGTATTGGTAAACATGTAGGGATGATTTTCATTCAAAAAATATATCACAGTCGGGACTAAACAATGGGATGAATAGATATTTTTTTCCAAAAACAAAAACACAATATTTCACTAAAACAAAAGAAAAAAACACCCTATCATATATAGTGTAAGGGAAAATGTATAAGGTGGTGTTCATATTATCAGACAAATCTGACGAATTTAACCAAATTAAATCTGTCTGCACAAATTAATAGATACAACTTTAACCAAACCAAATTATCCACAAATATTTTTCCGTTTTGTCAGATTTGCCTGTTAATGTGTCCTCCTCTTAAGGACTTGTAATGGAGGGACTAATTCTTGCTTCCGTCAAGGAATTTAAGGCGTTGGACCTCAAGTCCGTCGTATGGGTGGGCGAACTTGCCGCGTTGCTATTTGTTGATGTGGGGGTGGTGGCGTTAGCGGTTGTAATGGGGGTTGCCGAGGATTTCGTTATCTCTTGCAGAGTTGGTGAAGAAGATCTATTCATATTATTTGGCATATTTCCTGGCAAGCCAAATTCTTTAGTCGGTGTTGTAGCGGGTGTAGTTGAAGTATTGTTGATGGTACTCGGACTTTGTGGGTTTTCACGTAAATGTTGTTGGGCGGCTACATTCGCGGCAGCGGCAGCCAAATGAAATTGATTTGGCAGAAACATTTGGTAAGCTGAATTCAATTGAGCCGCCGCCGACATTTGTTGCTGGGGTGAAGATGCCAATGTATCGCTAGTGCAAGCCCTGTCGCTGCTCATTGTATTTAAACTCGAAGATACCGGCTGAAATGTTTGATGTATCAAGGACGGAGTGTTGGGGGAAGTCGGCGTTAAATCCCCTTGGCATGAGGTAGCAGCAGCGACTGCTGCTGCTGCGGCAGCTGAGGCGTTTATTGACGAAGCCAATAGTTTGTTGGCTCGCTTTCTTCTAGCTTCGGTTTCGCAGGGCGAAGGTGCTCCGGGATGTCGGTAAGAGACATGTTTGCGTAAAGCGTCCTTGCTGCGAGATACATGAGAACAGACATTGCAGGCGTATCTAAAAAATATAAACATATTGTAAAATAGAGTGTTATTGGATTAGAAAAATATGTACAGCAGCTAACTAAACATGAACTTGCGAACCTTTGCTGAAATTGCAGCAAACTATAAGGTGTAGTAAAAAATTCATTATTTTGCCAGTAGATGGCTTCAGTAATTAGGTTGAATAATTACGTTCGAGTTTCAGTAGATGAGGTTAGAAAGATAAGATTTCGTAGTCAAAAACTTTAGACAGTTTTGTATTTACTTAACTTAGTATAACAAAAAGAAAATTTGGTATATTTTATAGTTTTCCTTCGATAAAAGCGAAAATGCAAGCCAGGAAGCTAAAAATGTGAATAGTGGTTATGGTCTTGATACTGTAACAGTCAATCAAGCGTAATTTTGGTTTCGTCGATCCCTTCGCGCTAATTTTGATGTCAAAGAAGAACTATTCTCAGAAGGGCCATTTATCGAAAATGTTGGACCTTGATGTATGGATGTCACACGAGTTACTCGTAGCGAAATTGCAACAAATCTAATCCATTTCTGAAGTGTATGGTGGCTGGTGATCAACAGTGAGTCACATCAAGCAAAAAGAACCGTGATCGAATAGCGGTGATCCAGCGCTAACAGTGGCCAAGCGGGGATTGACGATCAGGAGGTTTTTGCTGTGTGTTTAGTGTTTGATGGAACTGGAAGGGAATCATTTATTATAAGCTGCGCCCTACGGACCTCTATTGTCAACAATTAGGAAGCAGTTTGTAGGAAGCAATCGTCCAGAAGTGGACAACTTTGACCAATAGAAGAGGAATTGTATTCCTCTTCACTGCCAGGCAACACATATCGATAATGACTCGCCAAAACTTCCAGGAGCTTGGTTGGGATGTTCTTATGCATCCACCTTACAGCCCTTACCTGGCACCAAGTGATTACCATCTGTTTCTGCCTATGGCGAATACTTTTGCTTGTGAAAAATTCGCCTCAAGAGAAGATTGCTGTTGATGGTTGCTTTAAGAAGTTTCACAGTTCTTACTATATAAAGAAGATTATGTTGAAAAAATGAGGAAATTGTTCCTAACTTTTTTGTGTGTTCTCCTATATAACATCGGACATAAACCCATATCCAAAATAGAAAGGGAATGGTTGTTATAGTTCATCCAGACTACCAGCAGAATTAGGTAATTTCGTATATTATGCGATTTTCGTTCAACAACGGATTTTCCATACAATGAGAAGCTCCCAGGAAAAAACAAAATGGAAGCCATTTAAAACGACACATTTTCACCATTTCTATAGTTGCAATTATGCATATTTGTCACACATTTATGATTCCTAACAACTAAAGAAAAGCGCGTTCTAATGAAGTACCCCAAAAACCATTTTTAAAGGACATAATATGATCCGAAGATGTAGTTTTTGATAGTCGGCTTAAAGAACCTCCTTCTAAAGTTTTTACTTATTCTCCTTTATATGATAGACAGAGACCAAATAAAGCATATACATATCATACCGTGAACTGGAAATTTAAAATATCATAACACTCATTTCATTCATGTATATGAAGGGAAGAGACATCATAAAATAATGCTTCCCTCCTGTGAGAACCCTATATTAATTTCATTTTTCACCACTTCTCTATCACAAGTTATGACGAATACTTGCTTCTTTGTATGCGCATTTTCCGCTAGGCTGTTAAATGAATTGAAATCAAAAAACAAAATTATTTAATCTCACTAGCAGTGTAAATGAACTATTAGTTATTACTAAATGATTATTTTGTATCAAATGTCATTTAATCTTCAACTGAAATTGTGACATATTTTGTATCAAATGTCATTTAATCTTCAACTGAAATTGTGCGCCCCGGTAAGTTGTCTATTTTGCATGTAGTTGGTCAATAACCAACTAATTCGCATCAGCTACGCATTGGCTAGAGGTATATCACCTGTGATATAGTTGAAATTTTAGTTCATATTAACTACGTAATTTGCATATATGCACGAGTATGTTTTAGACTAACTATCGCCCGCTACTATACAAATATTTGTAAACTTGTTAAAATAAAGTATGAACATATTAAAGGATCTTACCTCACATTCTGATGCGTCTCCAAATGGACTCTTAAATTATACTGGTTACTCAGCTGTTTGTGACATATAAAACATGTTGCATATAGTTTAGAACTGGATGGTGCCTTATTTTGTGGACTTTGTGGCGTTCCTCCCATTTTGTCGCTTACACTTCTAGGTTCCTGCTTCACGTTGTCGCTGTCTGCCATATTTCCGGCAGCAGCTGCAGCCGCCGCACAAGATGCAGCATATTTATCTAAATGTTGTTGTAACTTCAGCTGGTCCTCAGCCGAAATATTGAAGCCTAGCTGGGGATGTAAAGGAGAATTTGGTTGTGCCGTAGTGGGCGATGAGAACAATGATGTTTTTGGCGGCATCAGAGCTGCCGATGAAGTGGCCACATAATTTTCCATTGATGTCTTTATTGAGAGAGGACTCAGTTGATTTTGCATATGCGAAGACAGCGAAGAGCTGCCGCTGTTCTCATGATTGCCCATAAGTTTGGCATTTCCCGACTGAACACCACTTGAGGATCCTCTAAGGTTTTCAATTACTTTATCGATGCGTTTAATGTCTTTTTGGGTTTGCAGCGTCAACGGTGACTGGACACAATGTTGTGGGTTTGAAACGCTGATGGAGGGTTTTTTCTCTAAACCCGTGCAAAATCTTTTGGATCCATGTAAATCATCCGCTAGTATGGATCTGCTTCCTTCCTCGGTCTGTGATAAGGGCATTAGGTCTTTGGAATTCATGACCAAATTAGCCTGGTACAAATTACATTGCTGCTGATATTTGGCCAGTATTTCGGAAGTTTTATTCAAGGCAGTTTGGGAGAAATTTAAAGGT
This sequence comes from Philornis downsi, assembly GCA_019455685.1. Lineage (NCBI taxonomy): Eukaryota > Metazoa > Arthropoda > Insecta > Diptera > Muscidae > Philornis > Philornis downsi. Next base: position 457,362 of record JAHXMU010000534.1, read on the forward strand.
TGATGCATTAAATTCGGATAGAATTGCAGAGATTTCAAAAAGAAATTCTCCAGAGGCGAGGGAAACTTTGAACTTAGTACAGGATTTAAAAGGGGACTAAAAGGGGATGTGGGTAAGACTGTAGGCAAGGCAGGAGATTGTACAGGCGCTTGGGGTACAGTAAAATTTCCTGAGGTAGTTTGAGAGGATGAGGAAGGAGGTGGCGTGGGGGGAGTTAACGATTTCTCCGGTTCCTCGGTGTCTTTTTCAACAGTTGCTTTATGAGTTTTCTGTAACTTTAAAGAAAGGAATCGTTATCGATTACGATTGCTTTACGCGCTGTAAGAAGACTTACATTATTATGAACATCTGCCAGACCTTTGATGCCCAAAGTTTCGGCCAAACTTAATAGGGTGGGTATTTGTTCCTCATACACATTGACTTCACCCGAATACATGAATGTCAGTAAGGATACTATGGCCTGAAATGATGCTCCCGGTATTATGATCACTGGATGATGTGTGGTATCCAATGTACGGAAGATTTCCAAAAAGAAAGAACTACAGGCGCTTAAAACAACACGATGGGCACGCAATGTGCGGCCTTCGGCCGATATGGTAACATCTGTTAAATGGCTTTGATCCAATAGTATTGGCAGTGTACTTAGTAAACTGGTCTGTAAATAGATAGAAGGAAATCTAAATTGCTTAGTGGGATATAGAAAATAACACTGCTTTGCTTAAAATAGGTACATTTTAAATAGACACATGAATTTATCATTCAAAACGACCACTTAAAGTAATTGTATGGATTCTTTTTGTCGCTAAGTTGATACAAGTGTCCTTTATATTGACGCGGACTTTGATTGCGACCTGTTATTTAGTTTACTTACAGTGTTTGGCTTTTCCAGTTCATTTCATGTGTGTTTGGCTATCTTTACAATGAATACAAATACCGGACAACTCTTTGTACCCCAAATATTAATTCGTACCATTTTACACATTTGTTTGGGTATGAAACGAAAACTCAATCGCGTAAAAGTCGCTGAAGAAATGCTAGAACGACTTAATTTCGATCCCATGTTCATAAAATGTATCATCACAGATCATGAAATATGACTTTTCGAGTTTGACATGCAAATCAGTAAACGAACGTCGAAATGGCGCCTACTAACTGAGCCAAAACTAGATGAAAATCGATTGAAAGTCAAGGTAATGTTTATGGATTTCTTTGATTATCGCGGTATTGTGCATTAGGAATAAGTAGAGAATATTATCTGGGCGTTATAAATAATGTCAAATATGTGAAATATTTTTATTACAATAACGCACCATCTCATAAAGTTGTCATGGTTGAAAAATTTCTGGGCAAAAAATCCACAAATATTGTAGAACAGCTACCGTTTTCACCTGATACGGCTTTGGTTAACATTTTCTTCTTTCCAAAACTCAACTTACATCTTCGAGGCATCCGTTTTCAGTCGATAGAAAACTTAAACGAGAATTCGCGGAGAGTATTAAAGTCTTTTCCGGGAATGTGTTTTAAAAATTGTTGTGATGATATGTTGGTCTAAATGTGTTATTACGATAGAAATCTGCTTTCAGGGCGATTCCAAAAATTTTGATGAATAATAAATATGTTGTGTTTTTTCGACTAATCACTGCTGTGTACTCGTATGAATCCGTTCTACTTTTGACGCTCAAGCGGATGGTTCTTTCTCAAGAAACCACTTTTGCAGCTGAACAAAACCGGAGAAAACAAGAATCGTAATCGACTGGTAATAGATGAGAATATAGACATAGCATGTTTGTTAGCCATTTGCCAGTAAATTGGGGGAGAAATATTGAGAAACTGGTTTAAAGGCTCCTTTTAAAATTGTAATTAGGAGTAATATTGAGGTTCCTACATAACGCTTTATGGTATAAGCCCACTTATTATTAGAGTTCGGGCCCTGCAAAAGTCATTCCTCGCTCTCTTTCTCCCTATCTCTCCCCCTATCTCTCTCTTTCTCTCCCTGTCGGGATCTCTAGCGAACGACACTTTCTCTATGGATTCTTCGCCAATTTTAATTAGCTGAAATACCTCAAAATTACCGGGGCATTAACTGATCAATATAGATTCCACCGTAATTATACATTTCTAGCTCTTTTCTATATTTATATTTTCCATTTCTAACGTGAGTTGTTTATTTCTTTTAGTCGAGCAATTTTACAAATGACTGGACATTTCATGTGCACATCGACCAGAAAAATTGTCATTTGCTATAAAAACCCAAATGTCCAAAAATACGTTTGCAGACAGACGGACAACTGGACGGGCCAATGGATGGACGGACATGTGGACCGACAGACAAATAGGCAGGCAGATATATTTGTAGATGGTCAGACGTGTATGCACATGTTTATAATGAAATCACTCTACACTTTGCCAGAAATGAACTATCCATAGAAATGGTTGGTATTGGACCAGTGAAACATACTCTATGCACTGGCAATCATACGCATGTACATACACATCACTTAGAGGAAATTTGCTTATGGGACAAGCAAATTTTTATTTTTAAAAATAAACTATGGAAACGGTTGTTGAACATCCCAGTACACAGTGGTTTTCCAAGTTGATTTTTTGGATGTTTAGACGGTGAGAGGTGATAACTGTTCAAAGAAACAAAGTTAAATGTACTGGTTTCAATACAAAAGTTTACTTCAAAAATGTTCAGCCTTCGGCGTTTCTGCCTATATCCTCAAATGTTAAATGGTTGTACTCGGTTTTGAATCCAAAAAATCATGTATGAAAGATTACTATTAGCGAAACGGACGTCTAGACGTGAATATTTACTTCACGGTCCGAAAAGTGTCAGTCTATATAATGGCATTTCTCTCTATATAATTGTCAGTTTATGTAAGGAGATTTCTGTCTACAACCTTTTAATATAGTGAATTGGACATGTTAGACAGAGGTTGTCCTAAAAGGAAGGAGGCTATGTGTGTGCATAAGGACCAGTAGTGAAAATTGGACAAATCGTCACTCTTCTTCTAGTACCTCTAGCACAAAATAACTGTTTGACAGAAACAATTTAATTTTGAATTAAATATGATGTCAAAGATGTTGAAATATTACATTTATCACAATTTTCAAAATTTCTTTACTTTTTAATTTTGATTAATCTTTCGCTGAGAAATAGTGGAATTATTGGAATCATTTGTATCGAAGGATTTTCCATTAAAAAAATGTTGCGGACTCAGGAATACATGAAAATCCGTAGGTGCCAGATCATGACTATAAGATAGATATGTGGGCCACTTTTGGTAATCAGAATTGGCGCTGTGGAATGAACCAAACATGATGTTACGGTGCCCATCTAAGTTTTTGAGGAATCTGTCAAAGATGTCATAGTGGAAAATCATAACTTTGCGTTTTACTAATTCAGACCTCTTTTCAGTACTTTGTTGTTGACAATATAACTCAGATTTTATGATTTGGTTTCTTGAAAGCAGTTCCAAAAAATCACTTTTTGTTTTTTGCAATCGAACATGCTATGAAGTTTGAAAGCGTTCTTTCGGTTGACATTCTTGTAAATAATCCATTTTCCATCCTCATCAATAAAGCGATTCAAAAAGGCATATTTCTAGTTGTGTTTAATGAATAGTCGACAGATTTCCTTTAGCTCATTAGTACCTAAATGACAACCTTTTTGAAGAGTCCTTTTAGTTTTTCTGCAACTTCTCAAGCGATAAAGCGTCGGTGTGACGGATGTGATTTCGTATTGATGAACCCCATTTCGCTGTAGAATTTCCACAATGGAATTATATGCATAAGGATGCGGTTATATTGCGGCTTAAGTGTGATTTACACCGTAGTTTTAACTGAAACTGAAATGATAATGATAAATGATAACTGAAATGATCTGACCCGTGTCATATGATAAAATAGACCTTCAATAACGGTCATCCAGCAATTAGAAGAGCAATGTGTGAAGTAATGCCGAAGTTTAATGATCCCGAACCCACTGCATCCAATGGCGCTGTATTAATATGAAGTCCTTCCCTTTCGGTAGGTTATAAACAGAGCAAGGCAAACAGGGTACATAATAATGCTGCAATGAAGTTGATCGCGTTTACGACATAATCAGATGTTTGGGCACGTTATCATAGACATTTTTTGCCAGCTATATCCCTAAAATTGACGGTGATTCCGGTCAAGACAATTTCAATTGTGGTGCAGGCCGAAATACGGTCGATAACAGCAAGGTTTTGAGGAACGCTTCCAAAATACTGAATTTGCAATGAATAACTTGGTGGTCATCAGGATTGAGGAGTCGGTGTAACTCAAAATCAAGTTATTACGAACCCCGGAAGTGACGGTGAAGAAGCGGACATTATCAAGAAGCTGCTAGACCAGATGCAGTTCGAGAAACCAACTACTACGCAACCACATATAAAGATGATATTGAAAGTCGTGCAGATGAAACTGCGATGCTCTAGAAATGCCTCGAATAACCTGTGGATCTTTCTAGCCGGGGATCCAAGGACCCTACACACAAGATTATGTGATACAGGCGTTCCTGAACGGCAATTATTAGACCTTACACTTAAAGGTAAGCTGAGGTTTTGGTAGCTAAAAAGAACATCAAAATTATTCCCGGTCTACAACTGGGCACTGCTAACCTTATTGTATTGTTAAGTAAAGTTCGCGGGGGTTTTACGTGAATTTCACCATGGTCTGCTAATCATATTGGGCATGTTACAATCTGATTGCCCTGAGATAGCCAAGTTAACTTGGACTATCTATCGATCGCATGGATTGGAATTGTTGTTAGAGAGTTAAGGCTCGACCGTAATTTGTGGTTTCTATTCTACTTCTTGTTTTTAAAAGTACACATTATACATTTTGTTCCTAGCAGAAAATAGGAGATACAGAAATCTTCATGTTGACTCAAAATGTGTAGTAGTTAATTTTTTCAACATCCAGTTACGGCAGTAATAAGTCTCTTAGTATTTCTATCTACATTTCAATAAAGATTATATACAACACACAGTACAGTACAGAGATCCTCAATAGCGTCTAATTTTTTACAAGATCTCTAATCATCCTTCTACATCTACATCTTAAAAATCCTACTTGCTTTCGGCCAGGCTTAGTTTGGAATACTTGATACTTGACGTTCATCTTTGTCATGCGGAAGAAGTTTAGAATTCACCCCACATCCTCCTACTTACGATTCTTTATCTCTGCAGTGTCAACCATTCTACCTATCTTGGTATGTAAAAATGTCCATGCGTAACCAAATTTACGCTATGCGCAACTCCATGATGTGTGGCGTTAAATAATATTTAGGTAGCAGTTTCTGTATGAAACTTCAACCGCGGCATTTGGCCAGTATTCTGGAGAACAGGAAGCTCCAAAAGCAAATTCCCCTTCTAATAGGTTAGATAGACCCATGCCAGCTGTTGTTGAAACCGAAATAACTGGTAGAACCTTCATGTCCGAATATGGAATTGCATACGAATTGGGTACTAAGACCTATAGAGTGATAGCAGTGGGGAGATAGCCTTGTTTCTAGCCAGAGGACTGTGTCCTGTATTAAGTAAATTTCCTTGCATCTCATGAATGAGACATAGAAGAGCTTTTCATATTCGGTGAGCATGCACGTATTCCATTTTTAGACTCACTCAACGGGACCTACAGTTTGACAACAATCCTGAATGTTACAGTTTGAGAAGCATCTACAAAACTTGTCGCTTACTCAATTAATCGCAGTGTTCATCAGACTGTATAAGGGGTTCAACCAGCGCACAATAGTTGCGTGTACTAATCACGGCATCACAGTCGGTCCTGTATCGGCAATCTTAAATTTGGCTGAAAGAAAGAACTGAAAGTTTCTATCGTTTCCTTCAAACGCTGTCGACTCATATTCTTTGATATTTCAATAGCAACATAGCCAGTGTGATTTATGGGCAACTTCGTCAAGGCAAAACTCCTACAAAATCCCAATTGAAAAGGGTACCTTTCTCCAACTATAAGCAATCAAATTACCTCCTTCCCAAACCACTGTGCTTTCATATGATGCGTTTTTTTTTTTTGTTTAATTCTCATTATATTTTTTTCCTCGGACTATCCAAAATAATTTCTCTTGTAAAAATAAAGTAGCGAAACTGATTTTGAAATAGGAAAAGAAAATAAATGTGTCTACAAATGAAAATTTAGTGGATTTGTCGTCTTCGTCTTGATCGGTACTTCTGGCCAACCCGTCCAAAATGTCCGTCCGTTCGCCATTTTGTCTGTCTTTACAGTCCCATAATTGCCAAAAACAAAAATCCAAAATCATTCGAAAACTAAATGAATAGAATAAAGTGAGAAAAAAACATGTCAAAATTGAATGCATTTGAAAATGAATGTGTACGAAAATATTTGGACAGTTTCTTCGTAGTTGCTTTGCTTTTTTGCTCTGTCCAAATGAGATTTAATAATATTTGGATAAGATGATGTCTCGTTATATGCTGTAATTTTGAATAGTTCTTCGCTTGTGTCGTAGAAAGCAATTGCAAATAGATAAAAAAAAAAATACAGGGAACTGTAGGAGAGACTTCATATTGCTTTAAAATAAACGAAAAATAATTTCTGCTCTCTCAAGGTGGTTGTTAAGCATATGTCATGGGAAGAAATGCTCCAGTCGATCAATAATTGCTCTGAAATTTTTGATAGAAATTTTTTCAAAAAAGGATTTAGTTAAAAAGTAGTACTTTTAACGATTAGAGAATATTTTTTAATAAAAATTCAAAGGTCAAAGTTTGATTCAAAGAAACTAAACACAGTCCATTGCGCGCTATTGGAGATATTAAAGATATTTTTATACCTTCACCCGAAGGAATTAATGTAGATATTTTTTGACATGTAACACCCCAAAGTCTACCAGTACCATTAACAAGTATAGGTATATGTGGACCAAAAATGTTTCAAAACTTTGTAAGTCGATTAATTGATGACAGTCCGTCTGGCTGGTGGACTTGATAGCTGTCGGAATTCGGTCCCAAAACTAGCCGACCTGACGTATAGGTGCTACTAGTAGTTTGAAAAAAATGATTTTGGTGAAAAGTGGCAACCTTATAAAACATATGTTTTAAGTTTCCAGGCACCACGTTGTTTAGTATTTTTATTTGAGCCATCAGAATTAAACGATCTGAGTGAATTTGTAAACATGGACAAAATTGGTCACCTTTATGAAATTCAATAATTCCATTTGAAAGGTCTCAGCCTCAGTCCAATCAATATTAAAGCCGAGCTAGATTGTACTCTGGGAGAGTCTGTTCCTTCGTTTCCAACCAGAAAATATTGGGTATCAGAATTTAAACGAGGTCGTACCAGCTGCCAAGACGGATACCGTAGTAGTCGACCAATTGAAGTGCCCACGCCAGACACGGTTAAGAAAATCCACAAAATGGTATTGGATGATCGTCGGCTGAACGTGCGTGTACTAGCTGAAATTACAGGTTTTTCAAAAAGTGTTATGCCCAAAGAAGGCGGAGACGGTTTCATCTGCAATCAAGATTATGGCTCATGGGACTATTTTTATTATCTTCAGAAAGGAAAAACCATCAAGGTTAATTTGCGAATATTATGCTCATTTATTTCAGCGTTTAAATGACGATTTAGGTGATTATGAAGAAAGGTCGCATTTGGGAAAAATAAAGTGTTCATCAAGACAATGCACCAGTTCACACATTCACTATTGCGATGGCCAAAATTAGTGAATTAAAGTTCGAATTGCCTCATCACGCACTTTATTCGCCAGATTTAGCTCCCTCCAACTATTTTCTATATCCAAACTTAAAATAATGGCTCGGTGCTAAAAGATTTACCAACAATGAAGAAGTGGAGTCTGCGACTGATGTCTATTTTAAGAATTTGACAGTAATTACTAGAAACGGGGTATAGTAGCTATTGAACATTGCCGGAAAAATTGTATCGAGCTGAAAAGAGATTATGCTGACAAATAAAGAAATTTTTTCCCAACTTTTTTGTTTCTTCTTTGTAATATTGGATAGTTTTGCAACCGCCCTTGTATATCGACTCATCCCTACTGGCAGCTCCCTTACAAATTGAACGATTTTCCAAAAATCCGTTTTTTCCAGTAGTTTCTCGCATCTGGGTTGCAGCAAATTAAATTTTTGTCCGCTGTAATGGCTTACAATTCTTGATCGAATTTATTCTTACATTCACACCATTTAGTCAGTTGTTGAAATTTGGCACACGTTAAAATTTTATAAGGGTAAAGTGTCAGAATGAAAACAGTCTACACTGTCAAATTACATCTGGTACCTCCCATACAGATTGACCGATTTTCTGAAGTTTAATTTCACCTCTCTGTAAGTTCTAATTAGTAAGTTGCAGTAGTCTAGACTTTTGTCCGTTGTATTGAATAATAATTTTCTGTAAAAATAAAGAAAAATGGATCAATTAACCACGCCTTTTCAAATGACCAATCTAACCCATGTACTCTCAGCTTCATATTTTTCCAACAGTTACACTGAATTAAGTCGAATTTTGTACACAACATTCTCTTTATAGTCAGAGTTCTGCAAATGAAAAATGGACGGCATTGCCACACCCCTTCTGGTACCTTCCATACAAATTTACCCATTTATGGAATATGCAATTTGCCGCTGTAACCACTGATTTGTAGACTACAGCTACTCAAATATTCATCAGTTGTATTGTTTTATAATGTTTGGCAAAATTTGAAAAAATCAACCCGATTATCACGGTCTGGTATCTCCTATACAAATATCATAATTTTAATAATTCGTAGATTCAATATTTCGTTGAATTGCACTAAATCACTATAATTTAGCACACATAAAGCTTTTAGTAAATTTGGTTGTGGATGAAAATACGTTGTCACGTCCCTAGATCTTGGGTGAAGGTTCACTTGACCCAAAATTTCTGTACTATTTTCTATACAAAAATACAAGAATTACATTTTGATGCAAAGAAAGCAAACGTTGTCAATGGCGGCTATTTATTTATTTATTTTAAATAGTTAATAACAACTTCATCGGACTTGACAGACCATAATACGCATCAAACTGTTACTTTTTTCAGATGCAATGGCATTTCCATAATCATTTTTGGGGTTCTCCGAGCCCCATATATGACAATTTGCTGCTGCAGTACCTACTTAGTGAAAAACGAGCTTCATCGGTGAAGAAAATGTCACCACTTTTGTAGTAAGTTTTAACTATTTTTGGGCTTTCTTTGGTTGTTAGACAATCCATGTTCGTAAGTGGCAAACCTTTTAATAAATAAATATAACTTAAGACAACAGTTATTTTATAGCTGCGAGTCTTGCCAGACTGTACAGCAGGGATATACTAGCTTAGTAAACAGAACAAATTTCGTATTTACGTAATTGAAGAAATCCGTAGTTGATTTCCAACAAATTCGAATTAGTATCAGGTGCCCATCTAAGTTCTCGCTGTTTAAAACACGTTTAAAAATGATTCATTGAAAGTAATGCTCATCGCTAGCTACTACTTTTTCCAATCTTTCTGGCAAAGCTCGAATTCCGTGACGGTAAAACTGTTCATATTTTGAGGCTATACAAGAATCTAACCATTCTTTGATGTCGTCACATGAGTTAAGCTGCTGGTCAGCCAGACCGTGTGCCATCGAACAGAACAAGTAATAATCGGACGGCGCAATACCTGAAGAATGTGGCGGATGGAGTAAGAGTTCGTATTTCAGCGTTTCCAGGTAGGTTTTAACGGACTTGGCCATGCTGAAGAATCACTTTTTCGTGTCTCTCCGCTCATTGTTGGCGTTCCTCGCGCAGAGCTCGGCTCAAGCGCACTAATTGAATTGCTCTAATGAATCCAGTTTTCATCACCCGTTACGATACGATGAAGAAACCCCTTCCTTTTTTGTCGCTGAAGCTATTGTTCACAGGCGAAAAAACGACACTCAACGTCCCTTGCCCCTTCAACTCATAAGGAAACCAAGTTCCTTGTTTTTGAATCATTTCTAACATACGCAATCGCTTGGAAATGACTCAGCGGGTAACTTTTAATACTAAAGCAAACTCTACCTGCATTTCACACGGATCCCCATCAAGCAATGCCGTCAGTTCAGTGTCTTCGAAGGATTTTTGTCTTCCTTCACACGAACTTTCGTCAACATCAAAATCACCGTCTTTAAAGCAACGGAATCAATTTCGACCCGTCGCTTCACTTAAAGCAGCATCTTCGTAAACGTTTTGAAGCTCTGCAGTCGCTGTGTTCTTCGATTAAAAGAAAAAAATCAATACTTCCCGCATATGACGATTATTTGACACAAAATCGTACATGTTCACACAACCAAAAGAATATGACGTCAAAAAATGATCACTATTGTGTCGGGACGATATGTTTGCCATATGCCTAAGCTTGGCTCATGATGTTTAGGTTATGACAGAATCGATTAGCACTTACAACTGGCGCCACCTATTGGCAAACAGCGGAAACTTAGTTGCGCACCTAACACTGGTGGAATTGTAAACAAAGTTGGTTTTTTTTTTAATTTGTTATGATGAAAATAAACATCAAATAACTTCAAAAGCAGTGCGATTTTTTTTTTTGGAAGCGAGGCAAAATATGATATAGAATAAATATTATTTATTTTTTAATCATCGAAATTGTAGTCCACTGTTGTGGAATATCAGTGCTAATTTAAACAAAAGTGAATAATGAATTTAAGGAAAGTTTAATAGTTTGGGGAAGTTAAATTCCAAGAGAAAGTGTCTTGAAAGATACTTTTCATATGAGTAGGAAGACATTTTTGTATGAAAACAATGTATTTTCTAATGTCTTCTAGTGCCTTGGAAGACGCTTTTCATATAAAGAAAAGTATAGGAAGAAACTTGTCATGTGAAGAAGAACCTTGGAAGACATTTTAAATAATGAAATGGCTTCAAAGAGACTTTTCATAGAAAGCAGTGTCCTAACACGCTTTCCAATAAGAAAAGTGTCTTCCATTACACTTTCCTTTCCACTATGTGTAAACGAGCCTTTCATATCACTTTTCTATGTGAAAAGAGTCTTTCGTGACACTTTTTTATGTGAAAAGAGTCTTTCATGACTCTTTCCATGTGAAAAGAATCTTTTGTGACACTTTTCTATATGGAAAGATTTTTTCGTGACACTTTTCTTTGTGAAGAATCTTTCATGACACTTTTCGGTGTGAAAATATTGTTTCATGACACTTTTCTATGTGGAAATAGTCTTTCGTGACACTTTTCTTTGTGAAACGAGTCTCTTATGACGTTTTTATGTGAAAAGAGTCTTCCGTAACACTTTTTTGTGAGAGCGGAGTCTTTCATAACACTTTTATTTTTGAAAAGATATATTCATGACACTTTTTTATGTGAAAAGAGACTTTCGTGACAAGCAGACAAATCAATTTTTTGAAATTTTGCTTCGAGGCCAATCACGGCCCAACACCGAATGATTACAGACTATATAACCGTTGACAAACATTAATGTCACTAGAATTTAGAAATACAGTAATTGTTTTGTCTAGATCATGTTCTGGAAATGGATGAAGTGCTCTAACATGAAATGACATTTACAATAAAGTTTGTGGGACGTCCCAGAATATTCCGATCAAATCTTAGATTGAAGCGTATTTCCAGTTTGTGTCAATTCTCGATTTTAGCTTTATATTGCAGGTTTTTGCCAGCAATTTCAGTTCTGGTATTTTCTATAAAAATTAATGTCTTATGTGCCTGAAACTTATAACGTTCTTCTGGGGCGACTATTTTGTCTTAGATATGAATATCATTCTTAATTTTCCCCATAACATCGAACCATAACTCAACTACAACAAGAACGAAACAAGTTCTTTTTACGATTATTTAATTCTTAGATTTAAGTCAAGTTAAGTTTAAGTTTTTCCGTTCTGCCTGACATGGTCAAATACAATATACAATAGCAAATTGTAATCGATATCAAAAATTACATATAAAAAGTTACCTGATGATTGTGCCATCTTAGACAAAATTGCTGTTGATGTTCATTATTATTCTGCTGCTGCGGCTGTGTTTGCTGATGATACTGGTGTTGATGTTGATGCTGCGATTGCTGTTGCTGTTGCTGATGGCGTGATTGCTCTTGCAGTTTTTGTGACAATTGCTCAGAGCTACGCGCTGTCATCAATGATGATGGTCGCGGATTTGCTGTTGCTGCTGTTGAGGCATTATTATGTTCCATAATTTTATTAATAGCAATAATTTAACATAAAAAACACATCCACGAAAATGTTTATATTTCATACAAGAGAGACAGTCCTAGTTGGCTCTATAAACAAACATAAACATTTAGCAGGGAAAACAAATGTTTTTTTTTTTGTTTTATTGTTCTTTGTTGCGTTTGTATTGTTATTGTTGTTTTTGTTTGGCGCATAAATTTTGCATTTTAAACACTTTGACACCTCACAAATTATGACAATTAATCATCATAAAGACATAACGATATGTCATTATACATTATCATATACTTTATTATGTGTTAAATGTGAGCGAGGGAGATTGATCAAAGAGCAATAGAAAGAGAGAGAGAGAGAGAATATGGCTCACAAGCAAAAACAGCTGTGGGGGAAATGGGCTTAATTCGTTAAGAGAAAAAGGGAAAGCCGAAACATTATTCTTCTCTCTATAAACTCGAACAGAAAGAAATAATAATACTAATTCATGAACATTCCCCTGATATTATTTTTTTATACTCACTATGGTGGGAAAAATAGGAAAACAAAGTGGCAGAGTGAAAAAAGAGAAATGTTCTTCGGTTTTCATCATAAAGAAAATGCCATAGTGTTTAAATTACTACACTTTTGTAGTAGTAGTAACAATTAGCTATGCATAAAAGATTAATTTTTGAAACAATTTTTTCTGAACGACCACCTAGAACATACCAATTGGCCAGAAAATGTCGTCAGCAAAATTTTATCTCAATCTAGTAGTTTTGCCGTGTCTAGTTGATGTTAAAGTCAAGAAAAACAGCAATTTATAGAAGAAAATTTACTTAAAGTAAAACTGTTCCTTATCCGGCTAAACCGGAAAGCATCTGTATGCATTTTAATGATTTAATCTATTGATACGATGGTAACGATATGCACTATGGCCTGAACTGAAAAACATTAAATACCACTAAGTCTATCAGTTTTTGTAAAAAAAATTGACTTAAATTTATTTGTGCACATTACTTGGATTCGACCGAACTTTTTAGCACAAGAAAAATTTTTTGAAAATTGTTTGATATATGTATATATATATATATATATTAGTATTTTTATTTGAGCCATTAAAAGTAAACGATCTCAGTGAATTTATAAACATGGCAAAAACTCGCCACCGTTATGTAATTCAAAATTTTCATTTTAAAGTCCCAGTCCAATCAATATTAAAGCTGAAGTAGATTCTACTCTGGGGAAGTCTGCTCTTTCATCTACGACTGCAAAATATTAGATAGCAGAGTTTAAACGAGGCCGTACGTGCTGCCAAGACGAACACCGTAGTGGCCGAGCAATTGAGGTGTCCACGCCAGACACGGTTAAAGAAATCCACAAAATGGTATTGAATGATCGTCGGCTGAAGGTGCGTTAGCTAACTGAAATGATAGGCATTTCAAAGAAAAGAATTTTTTTTTTGATCGGCTAGCTTTGACGGTCTTAACGACACTCGTATAATGACGCTAATTTCAGATCTCTTTTATCGATAACCTTTATCGACAACCTTGTATCAAATGCCTTTTTATGCTTATAATTTGATTTTCATCAAAAATCGGGTTTTTTTAAATGGATAATGAGTTTTAAATAAATCGTATTTAGGAATTAGAGAAAGAAGCGCTGCAGGCAAAAAAATTGTTTCATAAATTCTATTTCATTTCATTAATTAATTTTTACTTTTAATATTGATGTTTACGTTTTCGAGTTCGGCCTGATGCTGCCAGATGCAATAGCAAATTGTAATCAATATCAAAAATTATTTCATAAATTCGATTTCATTCATTTCATCAGTTTAGTAATTTTCATCGATTGGCAATAAAGTCAACATCGTCTAAATACGACTAAAAATATGCGGTGCCATAACTTGCGAATCTATTTTTTGTCCTTCTTAATATTTTTTAATGTTTTATCCACTGAAACAAAATGAAAATAATCGGGATAAAATCCGCAAAGTATCAGCTTCGTCGATAAAATTTCCTATGAAATAAGATAAGACACGGGTTTCTAGTGCGAAGGGTTCAGATTTTAAGAAAGAAGGGCTATATTCCCCAAAAGTTGCGTTTGTCTTGCCTTTAACTTCAATCAAGTAAGGATTAACTTTATCAGATTACGCTAAAACTTTGCCAATAACAATATCTAACCTATTTTTTTTTTTTTTTTTTTTTTTTTTTTTTGGATTCTTCTATAGAGATGGTGACAAAAAAAAAGTTCGCATATAGTCAGTAAGTTGTGCCCTCTGTTCTGTGTATGTTCTCTGCATGTGCTTTGAAAAAAATTGTACATTTTGAAGAAAACACCTGTTTTTATAATTTCTTTCAATTGCATTAAATCATTCCGTAACTATAGGTCCGAGAATGAAAATGATGACAATTTTTAATTAGTATGTTGCAGTAACTAGAATTTGAAAATTCTAATGGTAACTACTTCGCTTTCAATTACAACTATCGCAAAAACTATGATCGAGCTGCAACAAGTCATGGTACGAAAAGAAAAGTTTGTTGCATGCGCGGAACTCCCTAGACAATTGTGAAGCGCGGTATAGGGAACACAAGAAGAAGGCAAGAGAAGTAAGCCACCTTCTTAAATGGAAGATATACGTATAGTTATGAAGCTATTGGAAGAGTGAGGATATAGGGATATCCTGTATCACTTTGATAGAGGTGTAATTTCTACCAATAAGTAAAACGCAAAGGTTATAGAAAAAGGTTGCCTACTGTAAGGACAATAATAGAAATCTAATTACGAATACTCAGAGTGGGCTAAAAATCTGGGGAGATAATTTAATTTAAAGAGCCACAACAAATCATACAATATTTAACGATGGCAGAGGTTGCACACCACTGTGCCACAAAAATAGCAGTTATGTTTCTTAAGACAACAAAGCTGCTGACGCAGAGTGTTTGCCGGCTGAACTATAGGTATGTAAGACCGCTGTCGATTAACTATTTGTTAGCATGCATCGATTAATAAACATGAATTAATCACATAAATCAATCATCAGCATGCCTGCTGATTGGAATTGAAGTATAGGAAATACAATCCAAGTGTGCATCGTCTTACACAGGATCAGTCTTTAGTTAATGCCATATTAATTTTTGTCGATTGTTTTACATAAAAAATTAAATCCTGTTCTGTCCAACGTAACAGGACAACAGGGAAACATCAGTGCAATTTTTTGATTTGGTAAATCATTAACTGACCAGGTATTCGCTTTCTGACAAATTTTGGAGAGGGCAGATCGTCACGTCATCGCCTCCAAAACTTCTTTCGGTAGCCCGATTCTCGAAAATTATATGAAGTTATGTCCATCCTTGAAAACCTTAGGAAGTTGCAATGACTTTGTGGAATAAAATTGGCTGGCATGAAGTCTTGCATGAATATTCCCTATTGCACAAAATGATAATCTGGAAGATGTTAATGAGAATATTAATAAAGAAAGCTTCACTAAAGACAAATGTTCATTATCCAACCACAAGTCGCAAGTTACTTGCGTACCTGGCTGAGAATTGCGAGATATTACTGCAGTCTTCTCAAGGTGCTGCAGCTAGCTTCGGTTGTAAACTAACGTTAATGATTGTGGCTTTGAGATGATGGACAATTTTGCTCGAAATTACAGGAACAATTTACTGGCACTGTTATTGACTAAGTATGAGTTGAAATTACAGAGCCTACCTTCAACAAATAAAAATCTAGCTGTACTAGATGCGAATACTTTGTTAACAACTCGGTGAATCTGTTCTGGAAATGTTCGAGGGGGAATTTCTTCGCAAAAACATATTTGGGTATAGAGGTGAAAGCGGGGAATATCGAATTAATCGTAAGCTCTGTGTATTGTATACTAACATCGACATGAACAAGGGCGTCGTGGAACAGATATTGTGCTGGTTGCGTGACATTCTGTGGGTGTACCAAAATGATCCAAGAGGTAAAGTCGGCAATGAACCCGATATCCAAAATTCCGATTAAAATATCAGGTTACTAAGAACCATCCAAACCTTTCAATGGAAGGACCACACTTGTTATTTCACAGAGTTTCGATTTGTTTTGATTCCTACATCACTTTTTAAAAAGTACTAAAAGAGGTCAGCTAACATTTAACTAGTAAAGTTGAAGCTTTTATTGACAAACGTTTATGTGGGTATATTTAGTGAAATAATCAGGCAAATTTACATAAACAATTAAATTTTAAATTCTAGAAATTTGAGTATTGTCTCAAAACACTGTGAAAAATTTATAAATCTGCTCATATGGCACCCCAGTCTGTAATACTGAGTAAGTAACGCCAACAAAGAGAATTAGAGAGAGGCATACAGAATCCAATGTATTTTCATACGAATCTGTCTCCCTTTCTGTTTCAGTAGCCAACAAATCATACTGCAAGCAGCCATCGTGTGAACATCTAGTTTCTAGTTTGTTTTGAAAATATTTTGATTGATTTGTATGAAATGCTGATGATTTGTATGAAATTGTTGTTTATGCGTAGAATTATATATATGTTTGTTGAAGAGCACTGTGATTAGAGAATATACCTAAACAAAAAGAGCGCGAAAAAATGCTGCGCTTTCAATATTTATCTCTGAATATATAATATTAAGTATACGCAAGAGATTATTGTTTAGTTGTATGATTAAGTATTAATCATACGGCTATGTGTAGTCAGCATGACTGTTTATGAAGATTTGCATGTAAATCTTCGAATATTGTGGGGTTTGGGTGAAAATTTAACAATATTTAATTAACATATAAAAAGGCTAGTCCCTTTTGAAAGGAAAAAAAAGAAAGGAAAGGATCTTTGTTATGAAAAACACAGAATTACGTTTACGTTACACTTTAAAATACTTTTTGGAGCGGTATCAATGAGACAAATTTTTTTTTTTGTTTTGCGTAATTTTTTGTCGGCAAGTTATTTACTTCCGTTAATATATTTAGAGTTCTGAATAACATTTGGATATTTGTGAAATAATTTTTTCATTCATAAAAATAACGAAAATTACATTATATGTATTCAAATCTGATATTTTCTACGCGCCAGAAGGAATATTGCGTTTCAAGAAAAGTATGTTATTGATTTAAATGTTCTTAATCAAAGCAAGCACTGTCACATAGATTAATTTATGGGCCGATCCACGTTTGAATTGAAAATTTCTCGATATTTTTTGTACAGTATGTGCTCTAAGTGATTTTACTTTTTTACGATACTTTAAGCTTCAACGTTGGATGCACTTTTTTCGATGCACATCCCATGTTTGACTTTATGATTAAACCGTAAAGAAGACCAAAAATTTTTGACAAATTTTAACATTACAAAGAAAAAAAATTCTAACAAAAATGTGTGGTTTTCTGATGAATAAATACATTTCAGCAAACTTTATGTCTGATTCGATTATGTATGTACTAGCTGAAAAGCCCGATACTTCGTTATCGGTAGTTTTGCAGGATATCTTTCATGTATCGGGAAAGATAATATTCTCCAGACGGCTTCTGAACTGCTTACATATCGGCCAGTTTCATATGTTGCTATCTCATTCGCGGTAAAGCTATTATAGCAGCAGGAGACATTAATTGTAAAACACACTCTTTGGCCGTCTTCGAGGTGTACAGCGAGATGGAATATGGCAGGATATCTTTCATAGTATCTATCTATTCGCGGTAAAGCTATTATAGCAGCAGGAGACATTAATTGTAAAGCACGTAATTTTTCAGCGAAGTACCTCCTGGTATACAATATTGATAGTTTTTCCACCTGATGTGAGGATATATAAATTTTTGGATGAACTAACTCTTGAGCAAGCCACGTAAAATTGCCCATGAGAAAAGCAGAAAATGCCTAAAGGTATGCAACAAAAGTGTAATATTCAGTACAGAGTGTAGATAAACGACAAATAAGAAATAAATGCAAAATAAAAGTAAACAACTATAAACAAACAATAATAAGCGGTTAGGCCAGGACGCCAAGGAGAAACTTTCACCCGTTTACTCGCTAATTTAGCAAATTTCTGGGCTAAACTGCAAATAGTACCATACCAGGAGCACTCAATGATAACGTAGCATTCAACTGGCGAAAGAATTTTTGAAATCGGATGAGTAGTTTGCGGTAGCCGCCAAGGGGTAGACTTTTTCCCTTTTTGCCCCTCCCCATCGGAATTTCCGAAAATCCCGTCTGAGCGAACATCTACGTCATAAAAGGAACCAACATGCCAAATTTCAAGGTTCTAGCTTAAGCCGTTTGGAAGGGGGAGATTTTCCCCCTTTTTGCCCCTCCCCATAGGAATTTCCAAAACTCGCGTCTTATCGCGTGCCTACGTCATAAAAGGAACCAAAATGCCAAATTTCAAGGTTCTAGCTTAAGCCGTTTTGAAGGGGGAGATTTTCCCCCTTTTTGCCCCTCCCCGTAGGATTTTCCAAAAATCCCGTCTTAGCGGGCGTCTATGCTAGAGGATGGACCTCCATGCCAAGTTGCAAGTTTCTAGCTCCAGTGGTTAGGGCTAGGCGATGTTGAGTCAGTCAGTCAGTAACGTTATTCTTTTATATATATAGATTAAAATTGTCTTCAGGGGTGGAATCTATTAAAATGCTAATGTGACCAGAATTCAAAATCCGATTTTGCCTCAAAATATTGAGCAACAGGACTAAGATATTGTGTGAAATAGATTTTCTTACGAATGTTGATATTCCATTGCTAATGTATATAATTTTCATTCATTTTTAAATAGTAGAGAAGATCCAAATACAACAGGTTTAAACAAACCCCGATTGTTTAATTAGGTTTTTTGTAGTAATTAAGTTTTAACGTTACTCTTAAGGTACCAAAATCGGTCTTTTTACATTTTTTAATACATTTTTTTCTGTTTAATAACAAAATTCGATAATAGCTCGATTATAAAATGAATATTATTCTGTACAAATATTTCAATATATCAAGTTTCTATTTTTTTTTTTCAACTTCGTACATTTTTTTTAATTTATTTCACAGCAAAATAACAAGGGGTTTGACCAAACTTCCAACAACAGCGGCTAAAAAACTGGGGTTCTGAATCTGAAGTTCTTTAATTCACATGAAAAATGTCTGCCAGGAAACCTCCCTATATGAAAGTTTTTCTCTCGGCATACTTTTCTATACAAAAAGTGTCCTCCAAAGCACCTCTCTAGGTAGGAAAGCTTTTTCGAAATACTTTTTTACATGAAAATTATTTTTCAGCATACTTTTCTATTCTGAAAAGTTTCCTTCAAGGCAACTTTCCCAGCGAAAATTATTCATTCCCATGTCCTGTACGACAATTGTTTTCTGAGACACGTTTTTAATAAAAAGCTCATTCTAGGGCAGTTTTCTATAGGAAAAGTGTCTTCAAGAGCAGTTTTCGATATTAAATGCATCTTCGAGAGCGGTTTTCCATATGAAAAGTGTGTTTAAAGTATTGTCAAAGTACATTTCTATACAAAAATGATCTTCCAGATCACATTTCTATATAAAAATTATCCCATATTTTTGTAGTCACATTATTTTCATTTAAGTTGAATGTTACTGCTTGCAATTTTCAGTGGAATTAGTTTTAGGCTCTATTCTGGAATAAGTTCCAATAATAAACTTAGAGAAAAATGACAACAAAAAATCAAAATACATGACAAAAAAAAAAACAAACATTTAATTAATAACAGTCCAATTTTTGCCCGCTAAATAGGTTGACGAAAAGGTTAATCTGTATGAATATCTATGTATGAGAAAAAGAGATTAGTCGTTGGTTACTGCTAAGTGGCTGTTTTATATCAATTAGACTCTCAATTTAATTATGTATTTCGCGTATAATTAGTTAATATCAACTAATTCGCATCACATCTAGGATGTAATTTTTTTGAGTCTATGCTATTTCAATACATTTATAGAAAACAGTGTTGCCAGTTTAGTTTTTTTCCCACTAAATGTAACTTTAGAGTAAAATTTGGATTTACTTTGTTTTGTTTTTTTTTTTCATAAATATCTGATATTAGTTTTGATTTTTTCACTAAGTATATTATTACAACTTATTTTAGCATATAAAAAGTCTAAAATAATTCCCATTTTCTGCTAAAAATAACTAGAGTGGCAGTCAACTTAATGGCAAACGATATGACAATGAGAAGTTCTTGCGGCTATGAAGGAATAGTTCTACAAGTGGATTAAAAAATCTTAAAATTCTCGAGAGAATATCATGCAATTCTCCTAGCATAAATGAAATATAAAATATCATCAGAAAATTAAGAAGAAATAGGGCAGCAGATGGAAATGAAATGCCAGCTGAAATTCTACCGGCTGACATAGAAACCACAGGTGAAAGGCATCATTGTAAAGTTACCGAAAAGTGGCAACTTGAAAGATTGCAACAGCTGGGAAGCAATTGCTCTGCTTAACACCATATATAAGATACCAGCAGTCATAATACAGGGAAGACTTCAAAACAAGATATAGAACGATTTGCGAGATATAGAACGATAAGCTGCGTAGATCAGGCCAACACTCAACGCATCGCAATAGAACAATCCTTAGAATGGCGTACTCCTCTATACCTACTGTCGGTAGATTTCAACAAAGACTTCAATACCATCAGACGAAGTGCCATATGGAAAGCACTGGGAAGAAAAAGGATTATACAGAACTCTCAGTTCTTCACAGCGGGAGCAGCAGTCAATCATTTCACACCAATGGGGGGGTAAAACAATAATGCTCTCTATCACCTCAATTATTCACCATTGTACTGAATAAAATCATGATCGAAGTCTATTTAGAGAGATGAGGAATTACATGGAGTCTCTCACGCCAACTCGCACAGGATCTCCAACATGCAAGCAAAATTAGAGGACTTGGAAAGATTAGCGTGACTTGAGGTAAATATCAAGATAACCAACGCTATGAGAATCAACCTCGTTAGCACAGTGAATATCACGCTACAAGACCAGTTGTATACGTAGATATCTGGGCAGTACAGTGACAACAAACGGTGGCACAGGCTTGATAAAGCGAGAGCGGCATTCGGACGTCTACAATCAGTATGGAGAAGCTCACAAATATTCAGACGAACCAAGCTTAGATTATTCAACACATGTGTAAAGTCATCTCAGGTGTACTGAAGTGAAACCTGGCTAGCATCGAACACCATTACGCAAAAGCTACAGATATTCACCAACAATTGTCTTAGAATCATATGCAGGATGTTCTGGTCTAACAACATCAGCAACACGAATTTCTGGAACCAACGAGGAACTTATACTAACACAAATAAAAAGTAGAAAATGGAGTTGTATCGGCTATACCATCAGAAAGAAGCCGGACAGCATCACAGAGAGGGCGCTGAAGTGGAATCAAAAATTTTATAATATTTTTTGAATCTGTAAATGTATTAACCGAAATAGCTAACATGCTGATCGAAAATTACGCCTAAGAAAAGGGTCATAATGGCCCTTGCCATGACAACTATCGTTTATCGTTTTGGATACACTAATAATAATAAATTTTAAAATTGTATTCAAAAGCAACTGGGTGTAATAGCAAAAAGTAAAGCAAATGGTGTAAAAATTACAATTTTTTTAAATCTTATGAATTCGTGAATCAAATTATATATAATATCTCGAAATACGAGTATATGAATACAGGTCTCATTTCTTAAGTGCTCACCTATAAAACTCAATAGATATTAAAATACCTCAATTAACTTAGAATAATTTTCTTACAAAAGTCAGCTTTTTCTCGATTTTTGATTTTAGCTCACTTTAGCTTTTTCACGAAAATGTTGTCTTATTATATTTCAAACTGTCAAGTTTCAGCAACACTGATAGGAATACATACATAATGATAAAATACAACTGATCTGCCTTTACGATAGCGGTCCGAAAACTAACCGCCCTGACTTATAGATGGCATTGCCAGTTGGAAAACAATGGTTTTGATGAAAAGCAGCAACCTAATAAAACATATGCTTTAAGTTTCAAGGCGCCACGTGATTAAGTATTTTTATTTGTGCCATTAAAAGTAAATGATCTCAGTGAATTTGTAAACATGGAAAAAAATTGTTCACCTTTATGCCATCCCATATTTCCAACCAATATTAAAGTCGAGCTAAATTTTACTCTGGGGGAGTGTGCTCCTCCGTTTGCGATTGTAAAATATAGGGTAGCAGAGTTGAAACGAGGCCGTACGAGCTGCCGAGGCGAACACCGTAGTGGTCGAACAATTGAGGTGTCCACGCCAGACATGGTTAAGAAAATCCACAAAATGGTATTGGATAATAATCGACTAAAGGTACGTGGGCTAGCTGAAATGACAGGCATTTCAGAAAGTACTATACATTGTATATTGACTGGAGATTTGAAGATGAGAAAGCTGTGCGCAAGATAGAAACCGAATTTTTACCATGATTTATAATCATGGATTAGACATGGGTCGACCACTTCACACCTGAGATAAAGGAACAGTCAAAGCAGTGGACTAAAATGGAAGAATCGCGCCCAAAGAAGACTAAGACGGTTGCATCTGGAGGCAAGGTCCGTTTTTTGGTATGCACATGGGATTATTTTTATTGATTATCTTCAGAAAGGAAAAACCATCAAGGGCGAATATTCTGCTAATTTATTGCAGCGTTTAGGTGTTTAAATTATGGAGAAAAGGCCGCACTTGGTGAAAAAGGAAATGTTGTTTCATCAAGACAACGCTACAGGATGTGTGCAGTATTGCAATGGCCAAAATTAAAGAATTAAAATTCGAATTGCATCATCAAGCACCTTATTCGGCAGACTTAGCTTCCCCTTGATTATTTTCTATTTTCAAACTTGAAAATATGGCTCGGTGGTAAAAGATTTGCCAACAATAAAGAGGTGGAGTCAGTTTCAGTTTTATTGATAATGTTATCTTTCTTAAAATAATACATAAAAAATTTAGCTTATCATACTAAAAAAAACAAAACGGGATAATTACGTCCAAAGACTTATCAAATACTGACAATACTCGACAATTACATTACAATAATTTACAAACCAAAAAATTTAACCCGTAAAAAAAAGACAGTTCAAAACCGGGTGCAAAATGAAGAGGTAGAATCTGTGTATGATGGCTATTTTAAGGAGTTTGACAGTTCTTGCCATAAACAGGGTATAGAGGCTATTGAGTATCGCTGTAAAAGATGTATCGAACTAAAAGGAGATTATGTGGAAAAATGAACAAAACTTTTGCCAACTTTTATTGTGTCTTCTTTGTTATGTCGGCTAGTTTTGGGACTGCCCTCGTATAGATCATGTACCAGCTCTCTGTAGATGTATGATTAATAAAAAGCTGTTAACAGCATATAGAATATATTGTTAAAGCTACTGTGAATTAACTACATTGTGGTCCGAAACCTTGTTTCTTCGATCAATCTCGTACAAGGGAAGTTATAAATCTCCTCTAGTTATCTCCCTATGCCTCTCTCTCTCTTTATCTTTCGATCATGAGGAATATTAAGTATACGTATCTTTTTCCTTATCAAACTGCCATTGATTGATTACCTCTTCTTAAATCATCTTAAGTCACCTGATATCGTAAAATATACTTGATGCATTCAGATATTCTCAGGTTTCTTTCTTTTTGCGTTGCTTTGGATTATTTAAATCAATTTCCATTGGGATGATCTTTTCATTGGATTGCAATAGTAATTGTCACAATATCTAATGTTGTTGTTGCACTCAAGCTCTTTGTCCACCAAAAAGAAAATTGTATTTATTGCAATGTATGTCTGTATGTATGTATGTATGCATCGACGTAGCTGGTGGTGATGGCTATGCTGTTGGTGTTGCTAGTGCTGAAATAAATTTTGTAATGCATGAGTGTTTAGATATATCTTATTTGTTTTTTTTTTTGTTGTTTTGCTTTTCTGATTTGCTTTATTTCAGATTGCTGCTGCTTGCTGTTGTTGTTGCTAGTTTTTGTCCGAGGGCTGCTATTTTTACCAGTTCGTACAGTGACAACAACAACATGTAAGCATTTTAGCCAAATTGAATCAAACGTATGCATTTTGTTTTTCCTTCAAATTCGGATCGTTTTTTTCAGACTTCTAGATTTCGAATGGGTACACAATACGTCGTAAAATACTTGGAGACACCTCAATATTTTTTAGTTACAAATCAAACCATAGAGCGCAGTTGCAAGGAGGGACTAAACGGCATAATGGGCAAGTTTTCTTTATTATGATTTTTAAACGTTACCCTTTTTTTAAGTTTTGAAAGTGTTAAAATTGACACCGAGCCACCAGGTATTCTCTCTCACAATGTATTCTTATTATAAAAATAGTTCTTTCCTTATAAATTGTAAGCAATTTGAAATAAGTAGAAAATCTTCATACAAAAGTCGTCGTCAAATCTTCTTATGTATGTCAGGTTATCTGAGTTTTAAGAATTTGGTTTTATTCTTATATATCCTTTAATTATAGAAAATTTGAAGGCAGCTTTTTATTAAACCATTCTCGAAATTTTATTTTAGAATATTTTTTTAAAATAAATTTTATAGGAAAGTTGTCACCAATTTTTAGTAATCACATTTGATATGCAAAATGTTTAATAGTACTTTAAAAAGGCTAGAATTTAACTAGTTCAGGTAAATTTTCTGGTAGAATTGTTCTTTGTCGATACTTTTGAATACTCATTCGCTACTCAATGCTGTTACTATTTTCTTATTTAAACAGTTTTCTTATTTAAAAGTGTGCACATGAAGATTCTGCATTTTTCTATAAAAGATCAAAGTTATTCAATAACTATTTCAACTAAAGGCATGTTTACTAATTTATACATTAAGAGGGATTTCACTATCCAGCAAAAGAAGTGCATACGCGGAAGTTGAAATTCTCCGCAATTTTTGGAGCAAAGTGATGCAAAATTTGCGTAATTACCAATGAATTTAAAAAATACTTGTTATAGAATAGAAACGGTTTTTATGGTATGTCTACCTATACATCACATTTTTGTGAGAGTTATCATAGCAACAAAAAAGCAGTCATTTCGATCAAATTTTTAATTTGACCAAAGAAATTTTGTTTTTAAATGTATTTCAATGTAATATGAACTACAAAGTTTGTTTAGATTTGGAAGCGGTATAAAAATGCTTTTTTGGAAATGATAAATACGCATATATTGCGCTATTGGAAGTGATGATAATGTTATTCTTTTTGAATGACTTTCAGTATTTTTCTTTGCTGGGTATTTTTGCTACCACAGTTTGCAATTCTGACTTCGAAAACAGAGTTGTATTTATGCCTCCCAATCCAAGAATAAAAACAGGGTTGTACTTTTAGCAAACAATTGAACGGTTACATTGTAGTATTGAGTATTCAGAAAACCAGACATCATCTACTATATGGTTTCAGAATACCCAACTCTTTCACAGCTCTAATATGCGGTATTATGAATACATAGTCGAATTTTTGTGATTTCTCATATCCGGCTCAATTGGTTTTTTGATTCTAATACCTTTTTTGATTGTTTTGTATATATCCACAGTTATCATTGAGAATCAAAATACTAACCCTGACAGAATCAAAAATAGGGATCCTTAAACTTTAAAGGCACTCTTACAGCATTATGCAATTTGTGTGTCATTGCGAATTTTCTGGATCATGGTAGGCCCACTTTTGGATATCGATTACCGATTTTTTGAGGCTTTATTATAGAAAAGCCTTATATTTTTCGTTTTCTTAAAAGTTTTCTTCTTGTTTTGTTAGATACAACTTTTTTCATCTTTTAGGAATTGCAAAAAAAAGTAGTTGATGTTTTGAGGCGTTTCACTATTTCCAAGATTTTTAAAAGATGTGAAATGTGTCAGCCAAGTCATGCGCAGTGTCATGTCCACTAGTTCTAGTTGCATTTTATATGAATCTGCAACCAGTAATGCCTCTATTTATGCGTCTTGCAGTCAATATAATATTCGGCGTATCTCAGCATCAGTTTTTTTTCGAATAGAAGGCAAAAAGCAAATGTTGCACCAATTACGAGTATTTGGCTCAAGTTTGGCAATTGTGCGCAATAAAATATTTAATGCCAATAAAAATTCGCAAATCATAGTGATGAGGAGCTTTTGGCAAATGTCCAAACTATGATCGTATTGACCAGAATTTCCCATTGGTGAAATCTATCGAAAAAGATGACTTTCTATTTGTATTCTTGATACTTTTGGGAAGCATTTCATTAAAGAGGTCACAATTATATTCCTGAATACCTTGATCAGAGACCAATGAACTCCGTATCTCGCTTCATTCATTTAATTTTTAAAAACTTCTATTCTTCTATTATATGACGACTCCATGACACTATTTTGGATTCCCTACAATTCCATGGTAGTTACTCTCAAATTTTGATGTTAGTTTAAGCTAAAAAAGATTCCACACTTTTTTTAGCTCTTTGTCCGATAGAGTGATTTTCAGCTTATTTGTTTTTAGCGAAAATTTATTACAATTTACGTTTCTTAAGAAAAAATATATCCTAACAGTC
>JAHXMU010000534.1:487432-519932 GCA_019455685.1 Philornis downsi
TATATATATATATATATATATATATATATATATATATATATATATATCAAAGTATAGCAAATATCATCCTATTTCTAAGATGCCTAAGACAAAACACATTCTTATCTACATATTATACACTTGACACAGAAAACAATTTCGAGCGCTTCAGCCTCCTGCACTTCTTCTCTAATTTGTTACACTAAGTTCTGGCAGTATCACAAAATATTTATCCTTCCAACGGAATTTCGTTCACCTTCTTCTGCAACGCCTGTCGAATTCGTTGTCGAAAACTTTTCGTACTGGAGCGTTTCAATTTACCCCTCATAAAGTAACCCAGTCAACGCAATCACTGGATATGCTTGTCAGCGTCGATGCCGGCATATAACTCATACAGTTCATGGTTCATAGGATGCCGATGCTTTCCGTTAACCATGATGAGTTCAAATTTTTTCCGGGATGTTCTTACATCAAAGACTTCATCGAAGATCGATTCATCCGCTTGTGTCATAATCCAAGATCCCCTGCCATACCACAAGACCGTTTATCAATGTATGATACAATTGGAATTTTATTTGCCAAGAGAAAACTTTGTTATTAAATCGTCCGCTTAGTTCATAATAGTATCTATTCGCAAGCAATACTCTTCTCTTAATTTACAGGCTATTATCATAAGATTAATTCACAGCAATGCCGAGATAAATGACCTCATCCACCCCTGAAAAGTCATAGTTGTCACTTAGTTGGCACCTTTGTTCGTTGAAACAAATAACTTGGTTTTATCCTCATTTACCACCATTTTCTCTGATTCCTTGTTTTAGCTGACACTTTATTAATGCTTGAGAAGGTTGTAGTAATATCTCACAAATTTCTGCTAATGACTAGTATTATTTGCAGCACCTTCCTTCAGTCGCGATATCGGACTGTTGATTTTATTCTAGGTCCTTCCCTAAAATTCGCCTTAGTATGAATATCTGTTGAGCTGTGGATTTACCAGGTCTAAAGCCGATCTTAAGAGATTCTCGCTACAAGTCTCAAATAACTCTACCTTCAGGTCATCAGCAGCCGCAGCTTTGTTGTTCTTAAGCCGTCCTGGCCAACTTTTGTCATCATCGATAGTTATCGTGACTTTTTCAATTGTGCTGCCACCAAGAACTAGCAGTGTATAGAAATGCCTTCTCTTTAATAGCAACACACTGCACATATCGGCGACCAGATGGGTTGAGTTTTTCCCCATTTGATAGGATTTCCGACCTTCATGTGTACCTGTGCCTTTCTACATCCCCGCTCTCCCACATTTTTCACAATTGTTTCATTCGGTTAAAAAAGTGGCCTCTCTCTCTTCTCATTATAACGTTCCCTCATATAAAGCTGCAACGACGCTATGTACGAGGTGCGTTCAAAAAATAAGGCGAATTTTCAAATTTCGCGGGCTACGTACATTCGACTTTCGATTATTATTTTTTTTTTTTTATGTTAGTACACTCGTCTCGAAGATATGTTGACGATCTTATCCATATAGCATGTTTAGTTTGCTAGTCTTTTTCCTCAGTCACAAAGCGACATTCTTTGGTTTCTCATGTTATGATCAGGAGACAGAACATTTGCCTTGTGGATACCTTTGGCTCCTTTTACATGCATGATATGCGTTGCAATGGAAGAAAGCAGCCTGAATTTGTTTGTAGATATGATGCTATGTAGACTTGATATTCCGAATTTTGTACTAAGAACATTTTCCTTTTTCTTTCAAATACTGAATGATATGTACAATATGGATGAGTTTACAATGCTCTCTTATATTCGTTCTAAGAACAGTTTAAATATCCCTTTTTTCCTTAACACCACTCACTGTGCCTCGCGATTGATTCGATTCAATATTTGATAGTAAACAGCTGAACAGTGCATGGCATTGCGAGCGTCTTCTGGCGCTTCTTCTCCGAAGTTACTGACTTGCCCGGTTAAAAGGGATTAAGCAGCAAACTGTCGCATGAGGAGTTTTTTTTTTAAGCAGGTTGTTTCAAAACTCCGCGGTCTACACAAACATTTTTCTGAAAAATTGCAATTCATTCTTCCACATAGTTACTTTTCAGCTCAACATAACGATTATATAGGTAATAATTATCGATTTCGATTACCGTTTGATGGTCTGTTTTAGTGGCTGGCGTCAGACTACTCAAAATATATGCTTTTTGGTTCATTATTCGATAAAAACGCTTTCTTGGGAACAATCTCCTGAGATTCGAAAATATATAATTGTCACACATCTGGACCGAGCGAAGGATGAGCAGAAGTTTCATAGTCTAATTCGATAAATTTCGTCATCGTCTGCACCGTCTTGTCTGCTGATGCGTTACCTTGGGGAAAAATGATTTATTCTTCCTTTTTTTTTTTTTTTTGATTCTTTCTTGAAGATAATTCAGTGAGTTTTTCCGCGCGCATTCATTCTGTGCGCTTTCATGCTTCAAAACCTATTTTTTTACTGCTGGACGTCATATGCCGTGTATGACATATGCAAGCTGCATCTGCGCTCATGAATCCAAATTTAGCTGGGGACCAGGTACGAAGCAGTCAATGCCCACGGTATCCAACACGAGCACAGCTTTCTCACGTTCATGTTATGGTGTAAATTGTTAAATTAATGCATTCTGTCGAGGAGCTTAAGACATTAGCTGTCTTACGCACTTTAAATTTTCGATCATCGGTAGCGAAAGAGTTAATTTTTTCAGTCACTTTGAGCATATTCACATTCGACGGTCTTACGGAATCTAGTGCATCGTTTTGCTCGTACGGGCTTCCGAATTTATTGCATCCAATTCTTAACCATGGTTCTTAAGAGGACACAGTTACCATTACACTTATCAAGATTCGCCTTCGTTTCTTTTACCGTTTTGATCCTTAAATAATAACGCTTAATGAAATTTGTTTGTACCCATTTTGATGGCACAATATCGAACATATTGACAAATGTTCCTGAAATTGTACATCTGGTGCTTGTCAAAAAACTTATGGATTTGGTATTTGTGACGCCCTCTATTTGTCAGGCCGCGAACTTTTCAAACAATCTAATACAAGTTTTTACGATACGAAATTTATAATGAATTTAATCTCATTCAAAATGAAAGATTTAAAAAAAAATCAAATTTTTTTTTGAAAAATAATGTTACTGTCAAATTTTCGTCAAAATCTGAGAGTGTCGAAAATATGAAGTGTCTAATTTGACATGGAATGACTCATATATAGACCACACCATCACATACATACATATTTGCAAAATAAATTACGGTTCCAGTTTAACGTCCCACAAATAGAAAGTCTATGGCGGCAACAACAACAACGCCAACAATGTATAAAATATTTTGTCATATGCTGAAGGCGAAATTATCATCGAACAGATTTGTTGTGCTGGGGATTTTCTCATGTGACATTTCTTTTGGGCTTTTTTTGTTGTTATTGTTGTTGTTCGATTTTTCGCGGAACTGAATCATATTCTCCAGATCATTTCGCTGTACACACGTTGTTGTAGTTATAGTTGATGTTGTAGTTATAGTTGTTGTTAACACTTATTTATTTTAAAACGCTGAAAATCTTTCGATAAAAATAGACCTGTGTCGTTCGAATTTCACTTCTTCCATTTATTTATGTGCTTTGCTCACTTCTGTGCTATGAAACAATGAAAGTGTGGAAAACATCGGATGGCATTTTAGACGAATTTTAATTTGATTTAATACTCAAATTTTATGTTGATAACTTTATTGCCACTCAACACCATGAAGCAATTTAAGTTATTTATGTTAGTGTATGATTTCATTGAAATTATGATTTCATTTAAATTTAAGAAAAATTAATTTTTTCTTCAGGACGAATGCGTTTTTTGGCTGTCTGACCAGCGTAATGTCACGTTGCATCGAGACACCTTCATAAAACTTGATACAACTTCAATTGCTGTACTTTCTGGTCAGTCGCTAAAAAAATAATATGCATTTTGCCAAAAATTTAAATAAGTTCACTTCAAGTTATCTTAGGCCAAAAAAAAAGATCGCAAGCTGATCAAGAAAAAGGTTGACGGATACTTTGGAGAGTTAGCATTACGAAATCTCAATTGCGAGGAAGATATAAATTTCATTATGACAAAAAAAAGGAAACTTCACTTAGCTGCATTTGTTTGAGATGACCATAGTCTACTCCAAAAATCCTTCTCAACTGCTACGATAAAAGACCTCTTAGCCGAAAGTTTCTGACATATATTACGCATCCGATAGCACTCAAACCATATCGGGTACAATGAAAAATATTGCACTATATCTGGCGCAAAGGATGCTGCGTATATGGCAACGCTGCAGTAACTCATAACGCTTATTATGAGGGAACGCTATATGGGTACGGACTTTTTGAGCGAAAGAAAAGGGTGTGTATATCGAAAGTTAGAGCAATAAATGCGAACACAGAAAATTCTGCCAAAAAGTCAAAACCAATGGTTATAGAGCAAGACTGCCCCCTGTAAGGACAGCGATGAAAATCTGGTCACAAACACGCAGAGTTTGTTGCAATTGCCGAAAGTGCATTTCTACAAGCTACTAGTTCCTTACCGCATTACAAATTAAGAAATCGCGACAGTTTCCGATAAAGGTACAGATTGATTAGGTTGGGAGTGTTAGGCTGCGGACGCTGAATGTCTGCCGCCAGAGCTATTTATGACCGATGGCAATGAGTTAATAATTAGCATGCATTAAGCTGACGTCGACAATCCGATGTGGCAAAACTGTAGAAGGCCATGGCTGAGTTCAATATTCCTGCGAAACGTACACGTCTTTGTAAACAAATACTGACTAAAATCTTCAGTAATGTTAGGCAAAAATTTTAGTGAGCCATTTTACAATATTATATAAATGAGGATTTAGACAGGGCAAAAAACTGTCATTGGAGAGGATTATGGGGAAAGCTGAAGCTACTACAACTGGCACCATCATAAGTCATATACCATTTGGCTGTGCTGATGTTATAAACACCACCGCTAAATGTTACTGCGATCTTCTTAAGCATTAAGAAGGAGCCAGGAACAATAAGTGTGGTGATAAACGAAGGCAGAAATAACTTATTTATTCCCGCAAAGAGTCTACTCGTTTGGAGCGCGTTTGTAACTAAGAAGTGTTAGACGAATTTATCTTAGTCGGATCCGCCGTCAGTAAAACTAATGACTTCAACCCGGAGATTAAGAAAAGCTATCAAGACTAGGTGTTGCCATATTAGAGTTATTATTGCAGTTGCAACTTATAATAGATAAGAACATATATATTAGTCGTCTAAGCAAGTAAAAATTATCAATGAAACCAGCTTTTCACAACCGGTAAATACCGATGACATGTCGGTAATGGCTTGACCCTAATACAACGTACATTGAATGTTTGGGCAATGTGTTTGTACCGTTCGTGTCTATCGTCTGTCGGTTCTACAGGTTATCAATCACATTTGTTATAGATGAGCAAAAAGTACAAGAGGATTTCAAAACCCATCATGACATTTTCCCCCTGAGCAGTAATCAGAGCGTTAGGACACTGCCGCCTATGGTGCCAGTGATGCCACCTCCTGAATGGTGAACGTGAATACACCCATTACGATAATAGGATATTGTTTCAGATCGGCGGACATATCAATAAAAAGGCCAGGTCTGACAAACAATGTAACCTAGCGACCTGTCATCATAATATCATTAGGCCAGTTATTATAATATCATTAGATCAGCACCCCAATATCATTACCAGGGATTTGCTCAGACTTTTGACGGGTAGTGGATGAGTCCCCTCTCACAATCGTCGCAACAACTGCTGCTTGGTTTACTTCTGCTGGTGGAATACCTCAATCGAGACGTAGCTTTCCAGCAGAAGCAGCATACTCAACGAATAAAAGATATTTGACATTCGCAACTTACATGCATTCTTCTTAGACTCACTCTACCTAAAGGAGCGTCGAGCGTCACAGTTTGAAAAGGGTTCACCAGACTTGGCGGTTACTCGAAGTGTTTGTCAAAAATATCGAGGTGACCGCTGGTCAAATAATGGCAGGCGGTTGTATGGGGGTTGAACTATCACGTTACGCGCTACAATCGGTCGGTCATACCAGTATTCAGACTTCGAACTGGTACATCGAGAGGAAAACAATGAATGGATCACCTGATATCATGCAATACTGCTGCCAGTAAATTTTGGTTCATCGTCAAACCACTCTCCACTAGCAGTCAGAACTGTATTACAACAACTTTAGGTTGCAAAACTGTAACAGAGCCGTACCAATGTGTAGAAATACAGAGAACATTTACAATGTTTTACCTTCTATAACTGTCGATGCCTGATGGAAACTATACTTATATTGATTGTCATTCATATTTAGGGGTCAGAATAGTGTAGTTGGTCAGTATGCTCAACTTATTACTCTACTAGTTTCTCTAACACATATCAGCAAGAATATAGCATAACGACAGCTTTTAATACTAGGTCTACACAAACCAGTCGCGATCTTAAACACCTATATGAGAGAACCACACTTGTGGATCTGTACCTATTGAAGGCTTCCAAAGCAATGAGTCACTACGTTCAGTTTGATGTCAACTTAATGGCCCGAAGATTACCAACCATGGTGGTAATGGATTTTCCCACATGGAAGTCAGAAGTAAACGATTCTTTGCACAGCAAAACTAGACTAGAAGATACCTCAGGGCGATGACCTCGTTTTCGAAGTCCCACCATCCCCGGAAAACGTGAATTAGTCACTCATGCTAACTACTATATGATGATTTAGATGTGATAAACGTTAAACGGGTACATCTATTTCTCCTGCGCAGCAAGTTTTCAAATTTCTCCAGTCTCTTCCTTTGACGTAGTTATTCGTCTGTGAAGAAAACTAATGTAGCTGGTGCAGTTGCGCTCGACAGGATTCCATCTATGATCCATTTATTTCGACCCCCATGACGGATCAATTATTGATGAAGTAAGTGATCACTCAGTTCAGCTCAGATTAGATCAGATTAAATTAGATTTGCAAGGCAAATTGCCTCGTAGGTTATTAGTTCGGGGTGTATACATACTCAGGTGTGTTACTGATGTGAAATATCTGGGTGTCGCCGTGAAAGAGCGCATGAATTACTCACTTCATTTGGATAGGCTGAGAAATAAATTTGGCTTTAGACATTTTCTTAATAGTGACTACGGTCTGAGAAGAAGAGCCATTCGCATTGTTTGTCAGAGACTATTTGTTGCCATGGTAACATTCCCGTCATATGTGTGGTTTTAGTAACTGGAATCTGCATCTGAAAATCGTAAGGTCCTCTCTTGTCAAAAAATTAAACTATTGGCGGCTTGTATGCAAGTATGTCATATTGATGGAAGCTGCCCCGACGGATACTGTTCAAGACCAGGAAATGGTATCCACTGGTTTGCTGGGAGAAATTCAGGTATTTTGTTTAACCTCTACCTAGCTTTCTTCTTGATGGGGCATGAGTCACTCAATAGCGCTTTACATAATAGAAAGCTGTCTGAGCACGAATAGTGCAATTGCGTATATATGATGATATAAAGGATCTCCAGTGACTGAGCTGATCGTTCGCATGATCACAGGTTCTATCACATACACAGCCACCTTTCACTATTTAAGCGGCGGTCACGTCGATGTGTCTGACGAACATTTCGAGTAACCGACAAGTCTGGCATGCTTCTCAAACTGTGACGTTTGATATCGTCGTTAAACTGTTGGACCCGTTAAGTGAGTCTAAAAATAGAATGCGCGTTAGCTCACTGAATGTGAGAAGCTCTTCACATATCTCATTCATGAGAAGCAAGAAATTTGGTTTAAGGCATCTTCAGTTACTAGCCACGTTTAGATCAGCTGGACTGAAAGGAGTGGAAACTGGAAGTGAGCGGTTATTATATCGACCAGGGAACCATTTCTGGTATCGGAATTTGCCATGAACAAATAGGTCAAGAAAACATAGTTGCCATTCACCGTGGTGTCGCCTTCCACCGGTAAGTATACTCCATTCTCTCCATCTATCGTTCCAGCAACCTGCTGCCATCCAATCTGCGGTTAAGTAAAAGTTCCTGTTTATTTCCTAAATTTCACATTTTGATTTTAGTTCCTAACGTTAAGATAAGGAAGCCCTGATACTCGTATTTGATTCTCCATCAGATTATTTGGTGTACGAATCACTCGGATTACGATTGGAAGCCAAATCATTGGTAGAGTCTTCATGCTTGAATTAAGAGTTTTATTGCAACTGGATGCTATTACGAATACGGAGAATATGTCCCATACTAAGAGGCTCAATTTGGGACATTCTGGTAACAAAAAGAGTCGCTAACTGCCAGCTTACCAGGTTATCTCAGGGGGCGCTTTTTATCGTATAGGACCTTGGTTAAGGTCTTCACGGCGAGACTCAAGTCAAATTCTTACAGGCTCTGTGAAGCGTAAGAAATATGCGTTTATGGAAACGGCTCGCTCTTCCACCCTCGCACAGTAACCAAAGGCATTAAGAAACTATTTCAGACATCCAAGGAACTATTTGTCATCACAGTTAGATGGCTGATTAGGAGACTATTCGTAAATATAGAAACTGATATTTATCCATGCGGGTGAAATTCATTCGGTTGTCTTGTAGTGACTGCTATCAGAATACAACAGATAATTTTCATAATATCAAAACTCATAGCGCTGAAGATAGAAA
Organism: Philornis downsi; assembly: GCA_019455685.1. Classification (NCBI taxonomy): domain Eukaryota; kingdom Metazoa; phylum Arthropoda; class Insecta; order Diptera; family Muscidae; genus Philornis; species Philornis downsi. The sequence goes on from JAHXMU010000534.1 coordinate 496,122, forward strand.
ATGACAGAAATAAAATTAGTTGCACGTATATTTCTCAACGGATGTAAGACAATACTTGTCGTATTCTCTTTTTTGAAATGTTTTTTAAGTTTAGAACAATTTAAAGAAGAAATCTACTACGATGCCAGCAGATGAGTGCACAACATTTTATAACCCAATCCGATATTAATTTTGGAAGGTCATTCTTAGAATAGGGCCAGTATTTGAATGTGAAAAAGACGATAGGTATTAAATTCGACTTGATGCATGGGTGCTTGCAAACTCTCTATTAAATACAGTGTTTCGCACCAGTTGCAATACAATAAGAAATTCAATTAATTTTTTTATCAATGTACTTTATTTATTAATTTTTTTTTTTTTTATTGTATAGAAAATTCAATTTTATTTTATATAACTAACTGGTTTTGAAGAGGAAAGACCGTAAATGACCTCCATGCTCATTGTGAGATCGCCTCAGTTATTGTTATAATGGACTGCTTCAATTCAGTCAAATTTCTTGATTTCGTTTTGTGAACCTCTTGCTTGACATAACGTCATAAAAAAAGCCGGGTGCAGTCAGGTCAGGTGATCTTGGGGGCCAGCGGAAGGAGGAGCTTCTGAATACTAATTTGTTTAGGAATTTTCTTTAGAGCTCTGCCATAACCAGTGTGGTTATGTGTGCAGTTGTTCCATTTTACTGGAACCAAATGTTGTGGAAGCGGATACGTCTTCGGCGCAGTTATGGGTAAAAAAAAACTACTTCAACGTTTTTGAATGACGATCTCCATTGACAGTTGACAGTAGCACGATTTGGCCGCCACCCTCTACACAGTGTGTTTGCAAAGGTACCAGAATGTTATTCTAAGGATATCTACAGAACGCCATCTTCATGCAGAATGTAGAGTTGTTCTCATGCTTTCTAAGCAGTTTATACTGCCATAGAGATAATCATATCATTCCCCTTTTTATGATGTCGTCTGCCCTGAGCAAACATTTATGAAAAAGTTTTTATGATCTTGATTGAATGATTTTGAAGACCATCACTATCCCTTCGAAATATTAATTTGCTCTTGCATAAAACAATACATGTGAATCAACCCATACCGACATATGGCGTTTTAAACAAAAAATAAAATTTAGTTGCACTTTTATTCAATTGGTCAAATAATCAATATTTTCAGAAGTTTGATCTTTGAATTAGCTAGGAACAGTGAACCAATATAAAATTAAAGAAGTAATACACACTTTTTACAACAAATATTACTTTTATTGTTTTGTATTATTAGTGTTTTTATTTATGTTTATATTTTTTTAATTTGTAAGAAATTTTGTTTTACATTATTTTATGTTAAGTAATGTGAATGAATAATTGTAATGAATCCCAGCTGGCATACGTCAAGTATAGTAGCTGTGTATTAAATAAATAAATAAATAAATAGTGAATTTGGGCAAATTTGTCTATTTCCACGGGAGATGTCAGAAGATGCGTAGTACAGACAAATTTTCGTTAGATAAGTCATAAATTATACAAGTGGTATTGCCAATTACGCTCTTTTCTCATAGGTACGATATCGACTTTTCTTTCTCCCAGCCAAAATTCGAATTCTATAGAAAGGCACATGAAACAGAAAAAACACAAATTGCTTTGCATCTCATGAATGAGATATGGGAGAGCTTCTCACATTCAGTGAGCTTAAACGCATTCTATACGGGGTTATCCATTTATAGGTTTCACAACTGCCGGTCTGACAAGACTGTCAGCTGTTAAATATGTGTCATCTGAAGTGTTATTTATTTAGTTAGGACCCTTTAACAACCGAAGAACGCGTAGAAATGGTTAAAACCTACCCAAAAGTGGTGATTCAAACGTGGGCATTTTCCGTGTAGTACGGGGCGATTATCTGGACAAACACTGGGCAATATGTGGTTTCAACAAGACGGAGTCAAGAGCCACACAACACGACCACACAATATCTGTTAATTAAGGCAACGTTTCCTGTCCTTCAATATTCCAAAGTCAACGAAAGTATTAATCAAACTTAAATCGGTATTACTCAGAAAACCTCACCATGGAATTAACCGGATACCAAATGACAAATCTATCTATCTATCTATCCATTTGCAATCTACTTTATTCACATCGACAAACATAACTAAAAAATATCCTCACATCAACAGCGTACTTAAATATCTGAAAAAAAAATAATATTCGGAATGTCGTTAATGAATGGTAAGAACAAAGCAGGATTAAAGTGACTACCTAGCGGTAGCCTTGACGGAGAAGAAATTGATCTCGAAAGTGACCTATCAAAAGACGCAGTCCTATTTTCATGGCGTAACGATTTCAACGTAATAGGCAAGTATTAAACCCAGTTTATACAGCAACTATTTATGATTTATTCTATTATTCTGTCAATGGGCTTACTTAAATCCGTGTAAATAACATAGAGGTCTAAGACCAAGCCCCTTAATACCAATTGAAGAAAATTCCCTTAAATCGATAATATTAGGCTTTCTCCTTCGAAAACTATGTTGATACAGAACAAAGGCGGAAGAAATGAGATGAGGTATAACATCCGTCACTATTTTTTCATACAATTTTGGAATTGCATTTAATTTGGCAGCTTCCCTACGATTTAACACATCCAAAAAACATTTCTCGTTTTACGAAAAGGATAATATACGAATCCTTCCACAAGATGGGGAAGTAAACAAATTTTAATGACGCATTGTTGTATTTACTATTTTGTTTTTGTTTTATAATTTTGTCAAGAAATTTAAAAATAAAAATTTTCTTGTAAAAAGTAGCCAAATCCACAGGATTGCAAACCATTTAGTGGTGAGCAATACAAATGTTGATAAGATCCAAGTATTCTCGTTTTCTTAAAAGAATGTCAACGTTTTACACTATTTAAGAAGGTTCACAATTATTTATTTACGTTATTATTGTTTTTTATATATTTTTCTAACAATTTCTCTTGCAGTAATTTGTATTGTGTGTTATTTAGATAGCTTATTTTCCACTTTGTTAAGAAAAATGCTATTTTTTATATATTTGCATAACTTCCAACTAGCCAACTTGTTTAATCTTCTGCAAAACACTAAATAATTAATTTATTTTTATTTTTCATTATATCGATTTAGCTCTTCATAAATCTTTATGTATATACATATATATATTTTTTTAATTATACTATAATTTTTTCTTAATAATTTTCATTTCATCACATGTTTTTAATATATTTTGTATAATAATTTTTATTCTTTATTTACGCATTTTAATAACCACAATTTTTACTCGCAAAATTTTACTATTATTTTAATAATTCTTGAGATTTTTTTTAAAGAAATTTAAAGAAAGTTTAATGCTCTGTTTTTTTTTCTCCACAATTATCTGCATTAATCCATTATGTGATCATGCCCGTTCCCGTGTCCGTGTTTTATGATTTGATTTATTTATTCGACGTGTCGTGTCCACCTTTGTATCGTGTTTGCTCACTTCTAATTTACCAAAGACCAAAATTTTACTAGTTATCCGAATATTTCTGAGGTTGGAGATTTTCCTAAATGTCCAATACATTCTCGTGCCCCTTTCTTTCTTTTTGTTGTTGCGCTTTTTTTGTTATTTTGGTGAAAATATCCGATCACTTGTTGTTGCTTTTTGTCTCGTCTGTAGTCGAGTAGTGTAAGTAGTTGCTTGTTGTGCTTTCTTAAGAGACAATTTTTTCCTGTTAATTTGTTGGTTTTGGTCACACTTTCATTTGATTTCGGGGCATGTGAGTACCCATACGTACATAAATACATATATTTCAATGTATATATGGACGACGAGTATTATCTCTCACTAATCTGTTTTGAAGAGTTGAAATGAGTAAGCCGCACACCAGGCAACCATAAAATGCGATGATGTAGAATTGGGCAAAATCATGCGTTCTCCACTCACATACGGAAAGAGAGAAAGAGAGTAAAGCGTGTGTGACATTTATTCACCTGGAAGATAATTGCTATGTAGGCCTTTTTACAGCTCAGACAGTTTTTAAGGTCATTTCACAGATTTCGCTTTGGTAATTTTCCCCAATTTGTGTTTATTATTTGATTTTACTATTATTTGTTTAGTATACTCTTCTCCGCAGAAAGGAGAATATTGCTAAGATTTTCATTCCATTTGTACCAACTAGAAATCCTTATCTGGGACCCCATAAAATATATATACATATTTCCCATCACTGTTAAAAGTTTTGTCGATTTAAGCATATCCGGCTTCCGCCTGCTCGTCTGTTGGGTCACATTATTGATTGATCCTTTTGAATTAGGAGGCGTGGAAATTCAGACAGCGTATTCGCTATTTATTGATACGCTTTGGCACTACGTCAGTATACATACATATATATGTATATACGTATATATTCACTGTTAACAATGATATGCGCATATATTTTTTGTAAGGTAGGGCAGACAGTATCTGATACGATTAGCTTTTGTCTGTCCAGCGATGCCTTTGTCATTAATTCGTTCGCTAAGCCCATAAAAACATCTAGCAGTTCGTAAAAGTGTTGGCCCCAGACTTGCGTCACATTCTGCGAATGCGCGACTAAATGTCCACAACCGACCTCCCACCTGTCCATAACCTTTTCCTTTTACTTTTGATAGAACTTTTCTCTATCTTCTTATCCATATATTTTCGAACCCTTTCACAACTATTTTTTCCATTTACAAAGACGATCTGCCTCTCTTGCCTACTCTTTACTGTGTTCCATCACAGCACAGCGTTGCCATGTGTGCAACACATGCGCATTGCTATATTGTTTGTCGGAGCACAGTTGCATAAATAGGAACTATATAACGATTTTAACTCCCGCTCGACTGCAAAATATAAAATATTGGACTAGTAGGTTTAATCAGATTTTTCGTGCTTGATAGAGTTTGCCGCCATTTTTATTTATTTATTATTATATTTATTTATTTATGGCTAATAAATTACATTAGAAACCAAAATTTACATTTTCTAGAAAATATCACAGAAATATTTCCAGCATAAATTAAGTCATTACATCACAAATTTTATGCGTTTAGTTTATTCGAACCTACAGAGAGTATTTGAGATGGGATAGTTATCATCCCGGTTGTCAGCAAATGTGTAAAAAGAAATTCCTAAGATTTACCAATTTCTGCGCTTATTCTTCAATTTTACCCTCCTAGCTCTGATAGCCTAAACATTTCAACAGAGTTTCGGTTGCCCTCTTCTGCGTCACCCATCGAATTCGTAATCGAACACGCTTCCTTGCTGGAGCCTTCAGGTTCATCCACGTCGTCGTCGGTATAAAGCCCATGATTCACTTGGCGCCGATGCTCTCCGTTGACGATGATGGGTCTATATATATTTTTCGAGGTACTTTTCTCTTGCATGCTCCCAAAACTGATTCGTCTGCTTGCTCATAGTAGCCAACTGTTTGCAAGCCCTATCTTCTCCTAAGTTCCAAGCTGACTGTTAGTTTTATTATCGAAGGATCCGAGACAGATGAATTCATCCACCACTCCAAACTTATATTTCTCAACATTCTTGCAGCACCCCAAACGAGTAGGCTCTTTGTTTGTCGAAACATATAAATTTGCTTTGCCCTCGCTTACTACTAGAACTATTTTTGCTATAACTATAATAGTTAAATTATATTGAATTGAACTACAGCTACATACAACAACTAAAGGTAAATGTGGACCTAAGAATATGTGGGCTACATTAGGTAATTTGTAGGAGAGGTATCAGAAAGAGCGTAGTTGTCCGGGCGATATTTTAAAATCTTAGTAAGCATCGTAGCATAATAAAACTTACAAAAACTTAAGTTATTGCGGCCTGCAGATAAGGAATTATAGGAGAAAAAATTATAATTCAATATAATTCTCAGAAGCAAATTTGAATGAATTCTGTAAAATATTTTTAAAAGATATTCAGATAGGAACATATAATCGAAATCGGTCATTCATATGATCGATACCGGGAGGTATCGTACCAAAAGCGTACGTACTCAGAAGTAAATTTGAATGAATTCTGTAAACATTTTTAAAAGATATTCAGTTAAGAATATATCGTCGATATTGCTCATTCATATGGACGATATCGGATGGTATTGTTACTGCATCCAACGAATTAGAAACTACAGAGGAAGGATGGAACAGATATTGATGTTGTTCCAATATATGCCACAGGGAAAAAATCGAATTTCGAAAATTTAATTGTCAATTTGTATGAAAAGATCCAGAAAAAGTGGATTCTATTACCGTGGGTCGTGGGTTCTATTACCGATATAACCATCATTCTGTATTTGAACGGCGGTAACCTCAAACCTTGAAATACAAAAATCGCTAAAATGTTATTATGCCCGTAACTGGCAAAAAAAAAGCCCAATCATGAAAATAACATAATTTTTCTCCTTAAATGTAATGATTTTCTGTATGGACGATTTTTTTTAATTCTTTGACTGTATGCGATGACCGTTAAAAGCGCGTATAATTATTTGAGCGGCGTTCTGACGACAATTTGAGCAGTTCTGTGATTGACAAGTTTATTATTAGAAATCGTTGAGAAGACTCACTCAAAATAGGAAGCAAGTAATCTCACTAAATGCACAAACTTTTGTTTCTTTACCAAACACTCAGCATTCCGACTAATTATTTCAAATTTTATCAAGCATTATTATAAAACAATACACAGGGCAAAAACTTACATTTGCTAATATTTACCGTTTAGGAGATAAAGGCGAAAAACTGAATTTCGAAAAATCAGTCAATTTGTATGAGAGATACTAGAAATGGTATGACAATATGGTCCATTTTCACCAAAACTAAGCTTATCAAGCGCATGATATGCGTCAAACTTTACTGTATTCAATACAATTGGTTGGAAGATATGAAGCAAAAAATATAGGATTAAAGCGGTTTGTATAATGGGTTTCTACGTAGCTATGTAGGTTTATATTGGAGGTACCAATGTTGTTGTTTTTTTCAAATTTTTCGAAGCATTATAGGGTAATAGATTTCGGCTTACTACTGTCTACCGATTAAGAAATACAGGAGAAATATTAAATTTCGGAAACTCGATCAATTTGTATGAGATATAACAAAAGGGGCCATAGATCAGTTATAAATCCCAGCTACGATCTGGCAAAGTGTGCTAAGTTTTGCGAAGTTACATAAAGATTTAAGACAGTTATATCGTCTACCAGCCAGATAGATGGACATCGCTCAATTGTCTTAAATAATAAATAAATAATGAAACACATTTTAGACGCTTCCTTTTAGTTGTTACATTTTTGATGTATCACATGATATATACCTTCATTCTATCAGGTAAAGATATAAAAACTGAAGAAAATTAAAATCTCCATAATCATTTTAACCAAAGTCAATGATTGATTCTCTTTTTCGCCAATGCCAGTTGCTATTTGACTACTTCTAACTACTTGCATGCAAATGAAGAAGTAGTTCGGAGTATTGATTAACAAAATATTGTTAAAATTCCGAAAATTATCTATTATCTAACGATAAGAGAACATAATTAAAAATCACACATTTGAACAATCGTAATTTTGATTATTGTTCCACAATATCTTGACATTTGTTAAATCATTGTCAGGTCTGACAACGACATGCAATTGAAATATGATCTGTTTTAAGGAGGGAAAGAGTAGAAGCCGGCGATCTTTCCAAAACAGAGCATATATAAAATGATTCGCCTTGTAATAAGAATAGTTTATTTTACTTATCGACGAATATGGTGGCAACTTCAAACCCTTCCGTTTTCTACCTTTTGTTGCTTTTATCTTTTACGGTCCGCTCCGTTAGTCCATTGAGTTATGTCTCCCATAAAAACTGTAATGGCAAGAGCAGAGGCACTATAGTACCTAATCCCGGGAATTGTTCACAGTACATTATGTGCAATGGTTTACGTTCAACATTGGGGGAGTGCCCTGCGGGATCCCACTACAATGCCGAAATGTTATCATGTGACAAAGGGAAACTTCAGTGTCCTAATGAAATCATCAAATTAGAAGTTAAACCTCTTAAAGAACCCGCCCAAGAAACCGAACCGATTGGGCAGTCGACTTCAACTTCAACTGTTGCATTTGTGTCGACAACAATGTCCGAAACTCTCCCAACAACAACCGCTTTACCTTTGTACATGGATGGCCGACCATTGTGTTCATTATTTCAAGATCTCCAGTTTCCTCATCCCCAAAACTGTGCCTATTACTATCAGTGTATCAGGGGATTTCTCACCATTCGACGCTGTTACTTTGGATACTTGTGGAATGCACAGTGGCAACGATGTGTAGTCAGTTCGGAGGCTCAGTGTCAGCCTAACAATGAAACCAGTAATCAATTGAGAAAACCAATTTTGTATTAAGGATGTTTTGATTTAATACTAAAGTACTTAGAATTCAAGTTTAATAAATTTACCAATTAGTTTTGTACAGATGGAATGAATTTCGAATTTCGTTCAAAGCTGTGTGCAGCACATCTAGATCAGTACACTGTATTTGCAAAATTATCTTTCAGGTCAAAATATGATACTCGTAGAAAAAATCTACTTTTTTCCTCTAAAAACTAAAGAAATGTTGTGTGGCCATTGTAAAACATTTATAAATAGTGTAAATGTTGCAACAATTTCGATTATTGCTGTAAAGAGTAATAAATAATTTTTACAATTAGAAAAAAATTTGTATAACTACGTAACTATGTATAACTAACTCCACCATCAGATAATCTTAGAGCTTTTCATTTTTGTGTAATGTTTTCATATTAACCGAGCGAAGAAAAAATTGAAGTACATCAAAAAACAAAAAAAAGTAAAAGTGATAAGGTGACATTACGAAAATCTTCTTTATTTTCAACAGAAGTGGTTCCAAATTGCTTCCAACAATGTAAATATGCACACTACTTCAAACTATTAGTAATAACGCTGCTTTTGGAAAACCACTAATTTGAAGTAATGAAATGATTTCCTTTCAATGGGAAGTTGTCTTTCCCTGGAAAGTTATGAGTAGTAGAAAAAATTTGCGGCATGAATTTTCAATAAAATGTAATTAATATAAAAAAAAGAGACATTGACACTTAATATGCAGATATACAGTTTCTGCCTATATATTATAACATAAGGTATAATTAAAATAAATCCTTTATTTTTCTAATAGATAGCTTTAGTAATCGGTATCTCGCGTTGCATGAGTGCGATCGATCTACGCTAGATAGTGTTAGAAAGATAAGATTTCGCATTCAAAAAACTACTCAGACAGTTTTGAACTTGCATAACTTAGTATTGTTTGAGCGCGTCACAGATGAACACCAGCAAAGAGAAAATACATCACATTTTATAGTTTTTCTTCGATGAAGATTAAAAGGCAAGCCGGGCGGCTGATAATGTAAATAATGTTTATTATCCACATACTAACATTTTCGTTTCGTTGAATACGCTCAGGTAATTTTTATGTCAAACATACACCACTTTCTAGGAGGCCAATTGTCAAAAATGTAGATAAAACAACGGACATCATCAAAACCGACCATTATGTAAACACTATTTTGATTGACCAGGAGCTAAAAATTTCACAAATTTCCTCTTGGAACCACTTGAATAAGGCTGAATACAAGAACCTCAATGTATAGGTGACACAAAACATAAGTCAACAAAATCTAATGGACCGAATTTTAATCCGAGAATCGATGCTGAATAGTAACAATCGACAAAAATCGATCCATTTTTAAAGCGAATAGTCACTTGTAATGAAATCTGAATCACTTATGACGTCACCAAGCGAAAATGGTCGAAAATGGCAGGCTGTGATTGACGGCCAAGAAGATTTTGGTATGTGTTTCATTAAATCGGCAGGCAATTATCTATTATAAACAAAAGCTCACGAGGGTTTTACAATGCGATTGCCAACGGCCCCCTGAGATAGCCAAATAAAACTTGGACTATCTAGGAAATGGGGCTGATGATTTTGATACTATCGCATATTGTCAACCCTTTATTCACAGTCAGGAGATACCAAATTGATTATGCTAGTATGGAACATAATCCTCATTGGCGGAGGTGGGGCCTATCTTACCACCTCTGCTACTCTATGGGTTTGTAGCACCCGGTTGCAATGCAACTCCACATTCGCGCACAAAGTCCCTACCAGCGATTTTAGTTTCAACCACATCCTGCGTGATGCTCCCACTAGGGGAGGGGATTCCCACCAAATGATCAGGCGGGAACTCAATCTCGGGGCCTCCTGATCCCCACGCTACCGGCCAAACTCACCGGTTGGAGCTGCGTATCAAAACAAAAAATGATTTATACACCTTACCTTATGGGATTGGTCGCTCTGTGGGAAAAGAGTACAGACTGAACTTGTTTACATACCTGCAGTCACGGAAACCCCAGGTAGATGGAATGGTCGATACTACATTGCAAGGATGCAGTACCCTCATCGGTGGGAGACGGGGAAAACTCCAAACCCCCTTCCGTTCGGTGACGGTGAACGGCAATCATGAAATATAGACATAGGAAAAACTTGTGCCTGTCCGTACCCCCCGAGAGATCAAAAAGATACAGATAGGGCAGGAACCCGAAACCTGCCCGTACCAACCCTATCACCTCCGGTACCAAACAAAGCCTCTGTAGCTAACCTACAGTTTCAAATCCTTGCGGTCCAGCGACTAGTTCCTCTGCCGCCTACCAAACTAATTGAGATCGTGAGATTAGCATCATCCCAACAGTCTCGCAGCCGATCAACCCTCAGGTCAGACTGCCTTGAAAAGGTCAGCAGATCCACTGCCCACAAGTACGTCGTAGTAGCCCTACGCCGAGCAAACGCTCTGAAAGGAAACACCGTTGCTCTAGCCAAAACACCCTTGGTAGAGAGCATATTACTGACTATCCAGTCATCCCCTGACCTAGTTGTCGCTAATCCCTGGATATCCTTAATAGCTGCATATAAGGGACATTCATCCAAAACGTGCCGCTAGTCTTCGACTGGCGCACCACAATTACACGACTCGCGATCGGACAGGGTTCTCTTATACAGAAAAGCATGGAGTGACCCATGTCCCGTCAGCAAGAAACCAAGACAGAGGTTAAAACCAAACTCAGGCAAACACCTAAACGTAGTACGTCCATGATGACTCTCTTCCCAACGTGTTTGCCATCTCGACAAGACACATTCGTCTAAGAACCCCCTAAACTCAGCCCTACTCATGCTCTCTACCCCCTCAATGGGCCAGTCCGTTGCCGCCAGTGCATACGCTTTCCTGGCCCTGAATTCCATCGCACGACGGATTGCCACAAGATCCAGCGGGGCAGCACCAATCAGTACCTGAAGGGCCTCTGTCGAAACCGTTCGACATATTGGCATTCAAGCCATTAACACCACTCTCTACCAAGAGACAATCCGAATGCACTTCACTGATTCCTACCACACAGGGGACACGTAAGTTGCCAGGGCAACAAACAGCCCCTCATAGACGATACGAATGGACCGCAGAAGGAACCCTGTGAACAGCCACGAACCACGTTGAACTTCATCGCACTATTTGCCCCAACTACTCTAGCTGTTCTGCCACAGAAGTAACTACGCCAAAGGCGCGACTCCGGGCACCCTAACTCCTGGAGACTTTCCAACACCCTCACCCACAACAGGTAGTCGAAAGCGCCCTTGAAGTCTACGAAAACAGCAAGCACATAGTTTTCAGTGGATTTCGTCACGCATCTCTGAACGTGGAGCCACATGTGATGGCACATGTCATCAATGACTCTCTCCCTAAGTCTTGGCGCCATTATTCTTTCCAGTACTTTTCCAAGGTCTGGAAGCACTACTCCTGATCTGTTCGAACGATTTTAAAAGCACAATGAATCTGGTTGTTTTCCACTGACGCAAAAAATAGCCAGCATGTACACAATGCCTCTACAAAGCCTCCAGGTAGTCCGGAATAGCCATCCAGATGCTTTTACATCTCTTCCGTCCATACCAGATGACTTACGCGACCTGACAAGCGTCATACTTTCCACGATCTCGGCTCTATCCAATTCTTGTGCACCACCTCCGAAGGAGGCGGAACCAGGGCATCAAAGAGCTCCCGCAACAAAGCCTGAACGCAGTCCGCCCTGGAAGTCAGAATGATATCGTCGTCCTTTATTCCTGAGACTTCGACGTTCTTTCCCATCTATTATGAACACTTGCCTTAATTTAGTCTATCAACATTTGGACCGTCTAAAGGAAGCAATCACCTAATAGGGGCCAGCTTGAGCCAATAGTAAAGGGATTGTATTCCACCAAGACAATGCCAGGCCGCACACACTGGTAGTAACTGGCCAGAACCTCCGGGAGCTTGGTTAGGAGGTTGTCACGCATCCACCTTATTCGGTCTGTGGCGAATGATTTTGTTGGTGAAAAATTCGCCCCAAGAGAAGCTTGTGAAAATTAGTTTTCCCAGTTTTTTTTTTTTTTTGCCAATATGGACGAGATTTTCTATAAAAGAGGCATAATGGAGCAAGTTATCGAACAAATCAATGAATATTTAACTGCATTATAACTGCACTAAATATAGCCTTGAAAGTGATGCAAAAATTATGGGTCACCTTTTTATTACAACTTTAACTATTTGGTGCTTTCCATTAATCAACTACACATTACTAGATAAACTGTTACATTCAGTATTCTTCTAAAATGCAAAAATGTCATCGCAGATCTACATAACAGCACTACGTATTACTTAATGTTTGTCATGCTGTAAGTGCTTAACTCCTATGAGAACCCAATATTCAATTTATTGATGTATCAGTAAAATTTACACCACTGTTGGATGAATATAGCTGAGTAGCTGTAGTGAATATAGTGATGTTTGGTAAACAGTGGTTTAACTGAGTACGTGTATAATAAGGATATCAATACTCGCATAGTAATAAATATTGAAAGAAGTCCATTACATCTCATGAATGAAACGTGGGAAAGTTTCAGGAAATATGAAACCCTAACGCCAAAAAATCAGCCGCAATAGACTGTACAGATTGATTGCAATTGAAGTGGGAATGGCGGAAACGTCTCAACCCTAGTTTTTCCCAAAAAAAAGTATCCATTACAAAATTTCGTGTAACCAAGCACACAATTGATCGGTGAATTTAAAAAGAATATTAAATTAGAAAATATTTGATAATGTCACATTTTTCCTAAATGTGGGTTTGTCCTTGTGTGAACAAGTTTTCTTTATATTAAAGAATTATCCATTTAGTGGTTTCAAAACCGTCGGTCTGGCAAAGCTGTCAGCTGTTAAATACCTGTCATCTAAAGTGTTATTTATTTAATGAAAGGTTTGCCATTTACGAATATGGATTGTTGTTAAACAACAACCGAAGAACGCATACAAATGTAACTTACTACATAGGTAATGATTCAAAAGGGCCACTTTTCGTGCAATCTACTGGAATTGGCAAGATTATCAAGAAATTTGAAGAGACTGGAAGCATTACAGATGTGGTCAGACCTGTGCACCATCACAATGTACGCACTGCCGAAAATATCGCTTCTGTAAGTGAAAGTGTAGCTGATAATCCGAATTTGTCAATTCCATGGCGTTTTCAGCAATTAAGCCTATCTTTCGGCTCACTATGGCGTATTTTGTATTTGGATCTGCACCTCCATCCATATAGAGTCCAACTCAACCATATCCATAACCAACCATATCCAACCATATCCAACCATAACCATCCATATAGAGTCCAACCGGATGACCCTTAACACTCGCCGTATATATGCTGATTGGGTGCTACAGGCTTTCAATGATAATTTTTCGGACAAAATTTCTTCAACGATGAAGCTCATTTCTCGCTCGGTGGTTATATTCACAAGCAAAACTGTCACCTAGGGGGCGCCATATGATCTGGAGTTGTCATTGAGTTGTATTTTTTTCGAAAAAGTGGCTGCAGGAACCGTTACCGTCAATTCAGAGCGCCATGGCCGTATGATAACCGATTTTTTGGACTGTAATTAAAGGTTATGAACTAGACGGTATGTGGTTTCAGACGTATGGTTGCACGAGCCACGCAACACGATCAATTTTGTCTTTATTGCCTGAGTAGTTTCCAGAAAGATCATGCGATTTGATGCCGTTAGTCTTTTTTTGTGGGGCTACGTCAAGATAATCCCCAAACGTGGAAGCACTTGGAAACCATCTTTCGTCAAGTTATCGCCGATCGAAAAAGTGGTCGAAAACTACCTCAAAGGATCCACTGCAACCAATTCAAAGACGACCATTTAAATGACATTGTATGTCGTATATAATGGCAAGGTTCAAGCATTATAATGACATGAAGGTTTTATCGAAGTCACAGCTTTATGTGTCTTTTATTTAACTTTACTTTTGAAACCAAGAAATGTATAACCCGTTACATCAATTTTGTCACTTGTTACAAAAAAGAATAGCAGTATATCGACTTAAAAACGAAAAACAGGGAGCGATCCAGACCTGTTTCAGCTCCTAAGAACAATTTGGGGCAATGAGTGCAAAGCCCATGATAGCATGAAAGATGAATTCATCTGCGTTCAAAAAAGGATGTCCTGGTGTATGTACTAACTATAGTGATATCATCCTTTTACTTATCGCTTATAAGTTTCTGTCGTATGTGAAGTACGAATAACTAAAGCCCATTCTATCTTATCTGATTGGGCCTTATTAATGCGGGTTTATACCTGATAAACCTACAAAAAATCCTACAGATAACCCAAGGAACACAAATCGGCACATACAACTTTTAATCGAGTATAAGGCTGTCTTCTGTACTCAGCTATAAAAAAAGGCCATGTTCGAGTTTGGTATTCCTGCAATCATTGGCAGAAAAATGGAAGATGTTATTGCAGCCTTCTCAAGTATTGAGAAGGAATCAGCAAAAATAGATGTGGAATTAAACGAGGGCAAAACGAAATCATTTATTTCGTTTAGGACGTTGTGTGAATGTTGACAATTATAATTTTGGAGGGGTGAGTGAATTCATCTACATCGATTCTATTGATTAATGACGCCAGCGTGGAAATTAAGAGGAGACTATTACTTGTTAATATTATGTATGTTATTGTGGACAAAACAAGCGAATTAATGATAATGATCTCTCTTGACAAACTGAATTCAGAATGTACTTGTCTTACTGTATGGCGTATGCGTGTCTTATTGTACGCATAGAACTTAAGACGGATGAATCAATGCTGGGAGTTTTCGAGAGAAACCATACTTCGGAAAATATTTGGCCTTATCATTGTTAACATCGCGTTTTCGATGGATTTTCCACAATGAACTGGATGCGCAGCGCAGAAGACGGTGACCTAAACTTCGTTGCAGGTACTATGCTTTTGAAATACTGTCAAAATTTTATGTGACGAATTGGAGAAGTGCAGAGGACCGAAGCGCTTGGGATGATTATTTTCTAAGTGCGACGTATAGTTTATAAAAAGGTTTATATATGTAATAAGTTTATATGTATATATGAGAAAGTTTTTATAAGTATAATAAGTTAATTTTCTTAACAAAGTCGATAATTTCTCCGCATCAATATGGATTTTTTCCTGGTAGATCTACCATTACAAATTTATGTTCTTTTAGTGAATACTGCATTTCATCTTTGGAACACGGCAGTCAAGTTGGGACTGTGTTCACAGATTTTTCTAAGGCTTTTGATAAGATATCACATCATGTACTGTATTTTAAATTAAAGCCAAAGGGTTTCCACTCAACATTTTTAAAGTGGACAAAATCATATTTAACCAACAGGCAGTGCAAAGTTGTTATTGAAGCGATTGAAACCTTTTAATATACCCAAACTTTAGGTGTGCCCCAAGGAAGTATACTTACGTCATTCTTATTCACACTATTTATTAATGGCATAGCAACTTGTTGTAATTTAAAAGTATTTTTAAAAGTTTCTACAGTTAATGATGTCTTAGATCTTCAAAAACACATAGAGAGTCTTAGTAATCAGCGCCTTTTAAATAAGCTTTCGTTGAACACCGATAAGTGTATTCATGTTTCTTTTTCGCGTTGCAGAAATCCGATTCGTGCAGTGTGCAAAACTGGTAATTTTTCTCTGAAATCGGAAATCGACTCTACTCGATTCGCTTTGACATTTATTCCACACGTCAATTATGTATGTTATTCCTAAGTCATATAAAGTTCTTGGGTATATTAAAAGGAATTGTTTAGAATTTTCTGACCCCAATAGGTTTGAAATCATTTTACATCATATGTTAGATCGAAGTTGGAATATGCCGCTATTATTTGGTGTCCTCATTCCAGTATTCATTTTACACGTATTGAACGGGTGCAGCGTGTGTTTGTAAAGTTTGCTCTTTCTTCATTTAGATTTGAAGAGCCTCTCTCAACGTACAATTCAAAATACTTATTACTTGGACTACTGACTTTAGAATATAGTCGTAACTTCCAAACAGCGCTTTTTGTTTGTAATATAATCGGTGATTACATCGACTGTTCTAATCTTTTGGCACAGATTCCATTTTACGTTCCTCCTAGGTCTCTCCGGCAAACACATATTTTGGATATACTCGTACCTCGGCACTTTACTTCTTATGCAAAAAAAAAGTAATCTGAATCGTGGATTTTATATTCTTAATAAAATTAACGAATATGCCTTGAATCAAGATTCCATTCAAATTATAGAGTTTGACTCATCTCAATATTTGTTTCGATTATATCTTAACAGATTTCTAAAATTAAATAATTCTATTTTAAATTGCTTATATAAATATATACTATTTTATTTACATATGTATAATGTACATACCATATATATAAATATCACATATAATGTATAATATCAAAATATTGTTAGTCTGTAAGGAAATTTTGTTCCATAGGCGTAAATAAACAAATGAAAATGAAATGAAATATAAGAGATAAGGATGTCGATAGTAAAAATAGTAAGTAAAAATTTCTATTTTAATCGTCATATAGGTGAATAGGCGACCAATGTAGTGACTTGAAACCCGATTAACCTACTCAAAATAAAGAATTGAAATAGCTTACTGGAAATTTAGCTCTTGACCTGATGTAAAAACTATTTATAAAGTTTTCAGTGGTAATTTTGATCATCCTCTGCGGCATCCGATGCGACTGATAGTGATGCAAAAGTTAGTACACGCGACTATCGTTCGCGTGATAGTGGGTTCAACCTCCGGTACAGTCACCTATCATTATTTGAGCAGCGATCATCTTAATGTGTCTGACGAACACTTCGAGTGGTCAAGTAAGCGATAAGTCTAGTTAATACTTCTCAAACTGTAACGTTCGGAATCGTCATTAAACTGGGACCTACAGTTGAATGAATGTGTTTTTTGTTTTATTAAAAAACAAAAAACTGCACAATAATTTTACATTAAAAACTACTCATAATAGAGCAGTTTTCATTTGTTTGCCTTCAAAGTCTGTATTCCGAAAACCCTTTTCCACCTAATGAGGTCATGGCTATTACAGAGGATTCTCAAGATTCTGGCACTTGCATTGTTGGCCCTCATAATGCACCACCAATGATCGCATCGTGATGGTTAACCGCGCTTTATCCGTTGTGTTGTTATTGTTTGTGGTTCCCTAGATGTTGCGGTAATTTTGAATAAATATTTAATTAGCAAATGTAGAATATTTTCCTAAACGCTACAGACAATTTGTCTAAATGTTTGTAAAGACGGGGCGAATAAATTCAAATTAATAAAGTAGATCATTTTGAGTTTGTAAAATTCACATAATTATGAGCGGACGCTATCATAAATATTCATTTTCCAAACAACTTGAAACCTACCGAATCGAGAATGTTCAGCCGCCTGAATGGATGAACGTAGTGAACGCATGTTAGATGGGCAAATTTCTGGCTGGTGCTGCCAGAGGTTGCTGTAGGCCGGTTGGCAAGGCAGACTGTCCCATGTGCAGGCATGATGACTAATGGCCAGAAATACCTTCAGCAGCGAAGAACAACAACAACAAATACCGCACATCCATACAATTGAATATACACCGATGTGCATGCATGTGTAATGTATGTAATGAGACATAAGTATTTCGAATCAAAAGCCCATAACAAAAAATCCACAGAATTTTTAAACATCAATACGAATACAAACCCCGAGAAGAAGACAACCGGTAATCGGGGCAAAAAGGAAGAAACTAAAGTCTAAAAACAAATGACAACTATAAATTCTAGACTTTCCACAGACCCCCAAAATATATCCAACCGCAGCAACAACAATAAATAAATGCCAGCACCAGCAAACCATCATTAGCAACAACTACAGCACAACATCAGTCTCACATATAATTTAATTAAATTCACATAAGATTTCAAAATCTTTTCATTTTTTTTTTACTTGTATTTTGTTGCGAAAAATTACAACAATATACTTAAGCACCAGAACTACTCACTCGTATAGAAACAACCCAGAAACGCATTCGATAGATAACCCCCGCGGTATCCAAACGCGGACCCCGGTGAAAAGAAATACGGCAAACGATGATGATTCTTTTCATTCAAAAACCCCTAAAAATAAAAACCCTAGCAGCGGCCATCCATCCATCCAACCACCTCCCTCCATTCGAGCAGTCGACTAAATACACACACACACATACACACTTACGTATAATCCATTATGCAGCGATATGTTTATTTAAATTAAAATAATTCTATATTAATGTCATTTAATTTATAATTAAGAACAAGTAAAACGATGGTAAATATAAAAGGTCAACAGTGATTTTAAGGATACCCTACAAGGTGGAAATGATCACATCGAAAATCTAATTCGTTTAAGAACTATTGTGATGGCATGACAAGTCAAGCTGATTTCATATTGTAATTTCAAAAAAGAACTAGAAGAAAATCGCAAATTTGAATGGCAAATTCACAGAGGTGCAGTTAATCTATTATTCCGTGCCTAAGATATTCTACCTATAGCTTAACAAAGACTGCACAGTTTCCAGTTCAATTTAACTGAAAATTCATTGAGGCATAGTTGAAGTGTAGTCGATCATATAATGCATATTTTAGGCACATATTCAAGCTTAGCAAAAGCTGTGCAATAAATGAGCAAATTTGACTATCTCGGAAAGTCAAATTTGTTGGCAAATTGTCAACAACGCAATTTTCCACTTACTCACTACTTAAAACAATATGTAGCAGTAGTTAAAAGAAAATGGAAAGAACAATTTAAACTCATATAGTTTTTTTTAAAAAATCGTCCCAAATATGGTTTTGTGTAGCGAAAAATACCACAGAATTGAATTTAGAATGTAGTAAGAAGTCACACAGTGCTAAATTAGGTCAATACGCAGGTTGCCGAACGACACAGTCTGCTCATAAATCCGGATCATGCAATATTCCTTACTAGCATTTTGTCGCGGCGGGAGAAACTCAAAATACGTAATACCCTGATAATCGAAGAAAGCTGTCAGCATAATCTTGATTTGATTTTGATTGATTTGAGCGATTTTGATGCCATCTTTTCGCTCTGGCTACACCTTTGCCACAGTATTCAATGAATTCATCGATTACTTCTGCATCATAGGTATAGATCGAAGTTTTATCTCTCCTAATAATGAGAAATCGTCTATTCGCCGATAATTTTGCAATTTTTTGTTAACTTTTCTTAGATTATAGTAATAAGAGGGCGGTTCCAAAACTAGCCGAACTGGCCTATACATGGTGCCAGTAGTTTGAGAGAAAATTATTTTGGTGAAAAGTGGCAACCTTATAAAACATATGTTTCAAGTTTCAAAGCGCCACGTTTTTATTTAAGCCATCAAAAGTAAACGATTTCAGCAAATTTTAAGCATGGGAAAATTGCTCATCGTTATGTAATTCAATATTTTCATTTGAAAGGTCTCAGTCCAACCAATATTAAAGCCGAGCTATATTCTACTCTGGGAGAGTCTGCCCCTTCGTTAACGATTGTAAAATATTGGATAGCAGAGTTTAAACGAGCCGTTGTCGAAGATCTGAATCTTGCAAGATAGCAAGATGGGTGTCACGCTTGCTTTCAATAGAGCAGCGTCATGAAAATATTTCAGTAGAATTTGGTTGGTTTGGCGATGTTTCACCGCAATAAAACCGAATTTTTGGGTCCGCAATTTCACACCTGAGACAAAGCAATAGTCAAAGCAGTGGACTGAAATGGAAGAATCATGTCTAAAGAAGGCGAAGACGGTTCTATCTGCAGCAAGATCATAGCGTCTGTTTTTTGGGTGCGCATTGCATTATTTTTATTGATTATCTTCAGGAAGGAAAACCCATCAGCGGCGAATATTATGCTAATTTATTACAGCGTTTAGATGATGAATCATGTGGTTATGGAAAAAGACCTAATTTTTCGACAAAGAAAGAGTTATTTCATCAAGAGAATGCTCCAGTTTACACATCCACTATCGCAACGGCCAAAATTAATAAATTAAAGTTCGAATTGCTTCGTATCGCACCTTATTTGCAAGATTTAGCTCCGTCGGTCTATTTTCTATTTCCAAACTTGAAAAAATCGTTCGGTGGTAAAAGATTTGCCAACTATGAAGAGGTAGACTCTGCGGTTGATGGCTATTTTAAGGAATTTGACAGTTCTTACTATAAACAGTACAGAGCTAAAAGGAGATTATGATGAAGGATAAGGATATTTTCCTCCAACTTTCCTGTACCTTCTTTGATAGGTCGACTAGTTTTAAAACCCCTTGTAAGCATTTGATATCAAACAAATCTATACAATCGAAGTTTCACATTGTGAAGGAGAGCACAGAAAAAAATTGAGTGTTTTTGGCATCAATCGAAATTTAACGCACGGCGGTCCAAAATACCTTTTAAAATGGTCTCCACTGATCCTCCTGAAATGTCAACATCATCGGCAAAGCCTGAAATGTCAAATTGTTAATCGTGTTCTTGTGTGTTCTGACCACCAGATTTCGTATTTGTTTAACGTGACTGACATGTATAGAGCTTGATGGTCGTTCGGGCGCTATTCGTCTTCAAATTGTTCTCTGCTTTTTTTTTAATTGTTAATGTCACTTGTAAAAAAGCACCATTCTAAGCATCTTATTCGTAAAGAAACGCCAAAAATATCTTTAAAAGGGTATTTTGTTATAAACTGTTTTAGAAATTATTGACGATTTCATGAGCATCGTATTCATAAAAAGTATTTTAACTATTTTGTTATATTCAGTAATAAAATATCGATATTAACAAGAAAATTAACCTTACACAATATCTTGCCTCATTTGGTTAGTATTTTAACTCAAAGCGACTTTGGATTTCAGTTTAGGTGTAATTTTTTCAGATTTCACCCCTGGTGACCATTTTAAGTCCATCATAATCCAATCATATTAATGTTGATGAAATGCATTCATCAAGAAAAAACACACATATCTTATTAAATTTAAAATTTTCAAATTTTTATAAAAATAACCTATTTGGTTTGGATACTCTAATAATAAATAGTAATAGTGTTTAAAATTCTGTCCTAAAGTAATTATATCTTATAGCAATAAAAGGAAAGGAAATGCTATTGGCTGGATGAAGATTACACTTTTTTGTAATTCCTATAAGCTCTAGAATCGAATTGAATATTAAATGTATATCTTATCCTACAAGAACTTTTAAAGTACACATTTTATTATTCGAAGGGAATCAGAATATAATCCTATTTATTTTTATGGCTTTAAAAAAGAATTACTTCACAAATATTGAAATTTAAAAATAAACTGTTTTATCGGTTTGGATGCTCTAATAGTAAATAATAATGTTTAAAATTCTAGGTTAAAGCAATTAAACCTTATGGCAAAAAAGAAAGCAATTGCTTTTGACTGAATGAAGATTACGCTGTTTTGTAATTCCTATTAGCTTTTGTATCGAATTGAATTTTTAATATATATCTTATCCCACAAGAACATAAATATAATAATAAATAAATATAATAAAAACTTGTGTAACTCAGTTCAATCTACATCACCTTTCTTAAAAAAAAGTTAGCTTTTCCTCTAGATTTCTTTTAACTGTTTTTCGCGAACGTTATCGCTTTTTCCATTATCAATTTCTGGCAACACTGTATGGAGGTGTTTTCTAGTTATAACATGCAAATTTCATATCTTTGTACGTTCAAAACTACCAAATTTTCAGAAACATATGGCAACTAATAGGAAATCTGCCAGATCAAACACATACACATAATTACCAAATGTAGGGCTTGCATTCATATTAGTACTACAGGGAACTATAAAAGGAGCAACACCAGAACAGCGGTGTGAATAATGAGTAACGAAAAAACTCTTGCAACATCGGTTATATCAATTGTAATTGTGGAATTTATGCATGCTACTAATACTACTATATCTCTACACAACATATAAACGTACTTAGATATTTTAGTGTGGGTTTGTAGTATTTACCCACTGAGTCCTAATATATGCGCACATATTTATACATACATATAGACTTATTTCGTACTTGGCGTAGATTTTATAACAACATTTAATTTGACGAAATGTTGTAATGTAATTTAATGATTTCAACACACATTTCCTGCTCTAATTTAAACAGTATGCATATTCAGCATATTTGAGGATCTTTTTACCTAATAATGGCTAAAACTGCGGAAAAAGGATCCTAAACACAAAAAAAAAAAACTAATAATATTACTGTGTCGAAAAAATATCGTAGTTGCTTAAAATGAGAAATCCGTAATTGATTTCTAATAAATTAAAATAACTACAACACTCATTGCCAATTAGTTTATTGGCCGTGATCGATAACATTCCCATCAATACGATTGTTCCTAAAATGTATTGTTGTTCTGAAACTATCATGACAAAAGCAAACATAAATTTATTTCAAATGCAGAGCAACTTTTTGTAGGCAAGTAGTAATATTTACAGTATAAAATAAGTTATCTAAGTAAATTATAGGTATTAATTTTTTAAAGCGTCGAAGGGATGGGCAATTATTGCAGAGTATCAACGGAAATCCAGTGAACCGTGAAGAGTATATTAAAGGAAATTTAATAATTTAACCAAAAATAAATTCCAAATGTCTTTTGTCTTTTCGTATAAAGAAGTGCTGTGTCTTGGAATACATTGTACGAATGAAGAAAGTTTTGGAACATGCTTTCATGCAGGAAAATGAATTGTAGACCAATGTTCTTTTAGAAAAGTTGTTTCCTTCAATAATAATCTCTTCCAAGACGGCTTCCTTCTGGAAAGCTCCTTTAAAGTTGTATTTCTTTATAAAATGTGTCTTTAAACCGCCTTTACAAAAATGTCGTCTTCCACGAAGTGTCTTTCAAGTTACTTTTACTGTAAGAAAAATAAATGTCATCATATTTCATCATAATATCATTCAATGATACTTTTCCACAAAGTAATTGTCTTCAATGTATAGAAGAAGTGTCTTCAATGACACCTCTATAGAAGAAGTGCCTTCAATGACACCTCTATGGAATAAGTGTCTTCAATGACAGTTCTGCATAATTCAACATTCAATGACACTTCTGCATAGAAGAAGTATCTTCAATCACACTTCTGTATAGAAGAAGTGTCTTCAATGACACCTCTATAGAAGAAGTGTTTTCAATGATACTTCTATATGAAAAAGTTTATTCAATGACACTTCTGCATAGAAGAAGTGTCTTCAATAACACTTCTCTATAGAAGAAATGTCTTCAATGACACTTCTGTATAGAAGAAGTATCTTCAATGACACCTCTATAGAAGAAGTGTCTTCAATGACACTTCTGTATAGAAGAAGTGTATTCAATGACACTTCTGTATAGAAGAAGT
>JAHXMU010000534.1:519942-550046 GCA_019455685.1 Philornis downsi
TCTGTATAGAAGAAGTGTATTCAATGACACTTCTGTATAGAAGAAGTTTTTTCAATAACACTTCTCTATAGAAGAAATGTCTTCAATGACACTTCTGTATAGAAGAAGTGTCTTTAATGACACTTCTGTATAGAAGAAGTATCTTCAATGGCACTTCTGTATAGAAGAAGTATCTTCAATGGCACTTCTGTATAGAAGAAGTGTCTTAAATGACTCTTCTGTACAGAAGAGGAGTCTTCGATGACACTTCTGTATAGAAAAAGTGTCTTCGATGATACCTCTCTATAGAAGAATTGTCATCGGAGACAGTCCAAGACATGAGTTAGGTATTAACGGAAATTCGGAAGACGTTTTACATCTGAAGGAAGATCTTGGGACACCCTTTCATATAGAAAAGTACCTTATAGGCCCCTGTTCATTCAAAAAAGGCTGTTTTCTTCAGTAACAATCGTTTCCAAGGCAGCTTCTTTGTGGAAAGTATCTTTCTAGCTGTATTTCTTTATAAAATGATTCTTCTAACAGCTTTCACTTCTCCATACAAAAAGTATCATCAATGAAGAAGAGTGTTCAATGGCACTTCCCTGCAGAAGAAGTGTCTTCAATGACATTTTTCTATAGCAAACGCGTTTTCGATGATGTTTTTTTTATAGGAAAATGTTTTTAATGATATAAAAAAAAATGTTTTATATGAAATATTGCCTTCGAAAACGATTTTCAATCAGAATAATGCTTTAAAATCGACTTCGAAGATGCTATTCCTATAGAAATAAATCTTTGAAGACTATTTCCTATTTCTTGTATGAATGGCGAAAATTCCTTCCTATATAAACAATGTCTCCCCGTATTGAAGTCGATTATAAGAACAACACGTTCAAAAACTCTTCAAAGACACTATTCGAAAATTTGTTCTACAAAAATATTGAAACTTTTCCAAAAATAATAGCGTCGGCGAAGACTCATCTCATTTTTATGAAGGCTGAAGGCTTCGAAGGCACTGTTCTTACAGAAATGTATCTGCGAACGAACGAATCTACGAATATTCCACTTCTTTTTTTCTAATCTTTAAGAAAGTGTCTCGGAAGACACTTTTCTATAAGAATAGCATTTTCTAAGACAGTTTTCTCTAATAATAGTTCTTTCAATAGTAATATTCTGTTAGAGCAGTGCCCTGAAGTCACCTTTTCTAAGAATAGTCACTTCGAAGCCGCTATACACATATCTCTTCAAAGGCATTTTCACGTAGGAATAACGTCTGCGGAGACCATTTTCTTTAAGAATGTCGAAGGTGCTATTATGTAAGAATATCGTCCCGGAAGGACCTTTTCTGGATAATAGCAGCTGCGAAGACTTTTTAATATAAGAATAGTGCTTCGAAATTTTATGAAGATAGTGCTTTCTGTGGGACTACTCTTTAAAAGTGAATCTTCGGAGTCACTTTTCTATAAGGATAATGTGCTTTTTCGGTTCCCCAATTTTTCAATAAATGTTGCCGAAATCAGATTTCTGTTTGTGTTTCCGAAAACACATTTCTACAGAAATGGTACCCTCGAAGACACATTTTTATAAGAAAGGCGTCGAATACGCTTTTCGCTGAGGGTAGTATCACTGAACACATATTTCTATAAGATTAGTGTCTTCGAGGACTCACCCCTATAAGATCAGTGTCTTCGAATGTACATATATTATGCTACACGATTGGTCTCTTCAAAAATATTTCCTGTTTTATAGATGTCTATGAAGATATTTACTATAAAATGAATATCTTCGAAGAAAATTTTCGATTAAATTAGTTTTCTCAAAGATATTTTTCTATATATATAATTTAATGAAATTATTGTCTTCGAAAACGTATTTCTTCCAGGTTGAATGTGGTTTCTCAGAAACATATATAAACTCTGTTTTACGGAAAAATATGATGTAAATTTTTATTTAAAAAAAAATAAAAACTGTCCTCAGACACACTTTTCTATACGTATATTCCTTTCGAAGTGTTTTTCCCAAAGGAGCAGCATCTACTTCGTTCTTTGTTTTTACTGTATCTCAGTACATTGAATGTGGACATTTTGTGACAAATAACTCCTCTATGCAACTAACTCTTATTTTGCATGGATGTAAATTAATTTCTCTTATTATTTCTAAATGTATATCTTATCATAGCAATACAATTAAGTTTCTAAACTATTATTTATGTAATTTCCTCAGCTTAGAATTCAGATAACATTCCGCTTCCTTTTGGGGTACACACATTTCCTTGCGATAGTCCCAGGCATAAAAGAAATTGCATCTCAGAATAGTCAGGAATCCGGCCACACATTTGTAGTAGTATTCACAACGGTCATGATGAGGATAGAAACCATCCACATGCCTATAACATGTAGGTCTAGGTGTTGTAAAATTCACAAAGTGATCAGTGTATCCAGATGAAAACGAAGTTGACGTTGTAAGTGTTGTTGTAACACCCAATTCCTCTGGTTTTGTGGTAGGGGCTTCTGTATCGACTTCTTCTTCTCCAAAGGTATCTGTTATTCCAACATCGTTTCTAGGGCATATATTATGCTCATCTGTAACACATTCTAGTGAATTTGCCTCAAAATAGGTGCCACCAGGACATTCGTCTTTATAGGTTTCATCTTCGTTGTCGCTACAGTGGATATATGAATGACAGTCATTATTCACAGGCACAAAGGTATCATCTGGCAAACCAAAACACTCTTCAAAGTATTCACTTTTAACACAGCATAAATATGAAATCAGTACGAATGCTAGAATCTGCATTCTGTTAAGACTTGCTTCAAACGCACTAAATATATAAACTAAAACATACGGGGTTTCTTCTTGTATTTATATTCCAATTTTTGCCTATGTTTGCTTTTGTAACTATCTAAAAAATCAAGTTTTATGTTGTCTTTAAAACATCATTCACATTTTCTTTTCAAGAGGGGAAGTGTTATCAATAACTGTACATCTTTAATTTTTAAGAAGAAATAGGTCAATGGAACAGTGCGATATCTTATATATCATTTTCAGGTTGGTATCTATTTGATGTATAATGGCTGTTGGTTACCTCTTAAATGTCGTTTACCTTTTCAGAAGGTGTATCTTATCAATACATCTCACAATTATCACTAATTTATTTCTAATAAAATATGGGTCAATAGAGCAATAAGTAATAAAATATTATTTACTACGATGCATGTTTATCCATATTTATGTCAGCATCAGTTCATTTATTTCCTTTTTTATTTTCGGTAATATTAAATTCTTATAATAATATTAGATGATTCGATTATATTTTTGGTAATTAAACCTGCAGCATCGGTCTTTTCTCTTTGCCCTCCAATTTCTCATTCGTCAAAGCGTAACCAGTGCCACCCTGAAAATATAAAAAAAAGACAGAAGAATTTGCGTTTTTTTCCTTCAACTTATTATAATCGGTATTGTCTTACCCTTTGTAATGGTATAATATCCTTTTCTTTTAGTTTCTGATTTGTCAAGGGATGAATCATGTCTTTTTTAATTAACTTCTCCACGCACTCCATGGTGACAACATCTCCGCTAAAAAGAACAGAACAGATTAACAAACTACGCAATTTTCTTAATTAACACTGCGCTAGAAACAGGTGGTATTTCTATATGACTGTCAAAATGATTGTAGCACAGAAAAATAATGTCCTCATCAAAAAGAATATTCTTGTAGAAAATTCTTATGGCAAAATGTCTCAAACGGTTCTATGGAGGGCACTATTCTTACAGAAAAACTATTGTTAAAAGGAAACTATATTCTAAAAAATGTTCCCAAAAACACAATTGTTGTCCAAAAGTACTTCTGAAGACAATATTTTTGAAAAAACGCTTTCTCGAAGATATATTTTATATGAATTTAAATTTTTTTTTTAATCAAATCGGCCTTAAGATTTAAAATTAAACTCCTGAATAAATAAATTAAATTAAATTAAAAAAAATAACTTTGAAGACGTTATTCCCGTAGAAAAGTGCCCACGAAAACATTACGTGCATAGAAAAATGTCTCCGAAAACAATATTCCTATAAAAAAAAACTGACCCATAAAGGAGTGTTATTATAAGAAACTATCTCTGAGCAGGCAGTTCTTATAGAAAGGTGGTGCCGAAGACTCTGTTATCGAAAATTGTCTCTAATAATACATTATTCTTACAGAAAAAATCAAATCATCTCAAGATCATTATTTGTATAGGAGAAGGTGTCAGAAGACACTATTCTTAAAAGTGTCTCCGAAGATACTTTCCTTATACAACACTGTGCCAAAAGATCCACTACTTATAGAAATTGTTCACTTTTCCTTAAAAAATGTTCACTTTATTATAGAAAACGTTCACATTTCTACAGAAAATGTTCACTTTTCTATAGAAAAGTGTCTCCAAAGGCAGTATTCTTATAGAAGTGTTTTCAAAGACACGATTCTTATAGAAAATTGTCTTCAAAGACGTTATTCCTATAGAAAAGTTTCTTTAGAGACAATGTTCTTGTGGAAAACTGTCTCTTAAGACACTGTTCTCTTAGAAAAGCGTCTCTAAAGAAACTGTTCTTATAGAAAAGTATCGGTAGACACTGTTCTTATAGAAAAGTGTCTCTAAAGACACTGTTTTTATAGAAAAGTGTCTCTAAAGACACTGTTCTTACAGAAAAGTGTCTCCGAAGTTTCTTCAAATTCATCTTTCTTACTGTTTCCATAGAAAATTTTTTTATAGAAAAGGTTTTATTCATAAAACTCTCCTGCAGAAAAATAACTTGTATAACAGAAGCGAAGGGAATAAAAGCTAAAAAACAATTTTTTTTAAATTTCTTCGATGTCACTACTCTTGTACAGGTCATATGCTATTGCAAATATTCATTAAAGAGATTGTACATTACAAAAGCGTCTTCGAACATAAAGTGCTCATAGGAAATTGTCATCCAGGACACGACTCTTATACGGAAAGTGTACTCCTAGGGATTATTCTTATGGTGTATGCCCTTCTGTACTTACGTTGGCCGTAACACTGCACATGGCACCGCATTGCTAAGAACATCATGTGTCACCGGACACATATACCTTGCCTCTTTGGTTATCAACGATTTACTATCGCCATCTTTTAACAGTGTAAATTTAACATCTATCAAATCTTTAGCTTTCAATGGTTTTTCAGAAACAGGGCAATATATGGTAGGGTCTGGTTTTTGCGCTTTAGCCTTGCCAGCATTTGGGCACTCGGACGGCAACCAAAAACTAGGCAATTTTTTTTCATTGCCGTTGGCCATATTTGAAATAGAGCTTTCGTCACGCTTGCCAACTTCTTTAGAGGTTGACGGTCTCTCCACGGTGCCATTAACAGGTTTACCGGACTTTACAAACTGCTCCACATTCGCCTGTTGCTTGCGATTGAACTCACTGGTTTGCTCATCATCTTCTTGTTTCTTTAGGCGCTCGTATTCCTTTAGCTTACGGCTGTATTCATTTTTCTTGGTAATAATATATTGCAAAATTGCCTCCTTGTCAAAGAGGTAGCCATCTTTGGTAACCACAGGATTGCGGCAAGGTTGTAGGGATAGAGAACAACAATCGAAAGATTTCACGGAATCTTTGCCCAGCCGTTGGGCGTTTGTACCGTAACCCGATTCAGCAGCATCTTTTTTCTTTTCATTGTATGTGTATACAGCTCCTGCAGTGCAATTTCGAGCGTGACGGGTCATATCTTATAAATATTTCACAATTAAGCAAATAATTATCGAAATTGTAAGCAAAATGTTGAAAAATTGTCAAAACAACAGAATATTGTTTACTATTTGTAAAGCAGCTGAGACACTACAATGTTGCCGGACAGCTTGGAAATAAGAAAACAATATTTGCTGAAGACTCATATACTCTATTGTACTTATTTGACAAACGTACTCACTAAGGGAATGATTGATTGATCTGACAGATTTAATCACATTTGTGAATAATTTAATTAAATTTGTATACTAAACATTTGCCTTTTTGTTAAATGGAGTTAAATCTCGTTACACTGGTTCGTAGGTCCGTTACTCCCTTAGAAATTTTTAAAGATTTTCCTTTGTACAGTAAACAAATACTGAGCATATTCAATTTCGACAATTTTTGATTATAGATACCCCCTGTTAATTGATTACAAACTGTTAATTGATTTTACTGCACGCTCTGCTAATTGATTCTACTATTTTTGCAATTAATTTTTTGAATTTACTACTTAAGCCTAGAATAATACAAAAAAAACAGCCCACGAGTTATTTGCATGTCAATTAATCGTCTGTTTCTTTTTTTTAGCATCGAACAACCAATATTATTTAAAATATTTCAAAAACGTATCTCGTTCAAAATTCTCCTCTCTAAGAACAACTAATTAAAGTAAATAACAAATAATTAAACAGAACTCAAAAAATAGCACCCATAGGAAATATTTCACATATGCAAGTTTTCGTCGCACCGGAATCGAATTGTTTTAGGAACTTGCGAAATAATGATGCAAAATCTTTAGAAAACATCGGTTTTAAATATCACAAAGAACAAGCCAAGGAAGTTATTTTATGTTTATACTTACTTAACTGCAGTTTTGCCTTTTATAGCCGAACGTACAAAAGAGCTCCACGCGGTTAGGCTTTGATCTCTCCCTTCTTGTCCACCTACCGAGGTCGTTGTCAAAGATTATTCATAGTGGAGTATTTCAAACTACCAGCAAAGTATATCCCAGCCAGCGCAATTGTTACACTTTGGTGAGCTTGATCATTGCGGTATCGGTATATGCATATAGCTTCTGACTTACACGACGCCGATATTCTTCACAAACGATGACGGACATTCCAAAACGAGTATTACATTTCCGTCGTAATAAATAACTTTATCTAATGTTTGATTATATCCAAACTTTTTCTTACTCCTTCACAGTACTTGAGCCGACTGCAGTAACATCTCGAAGTTTTTGACCAATTTCATACAGAAAAGTGTAATTGAATTTGAAGATACTTTTCATATAGAAAAACGTAGTAGAAGACTCTTATCATAAATCATATAGAAACTTAGATATATGTAGATATATCATGAAAGCCGCATTTCATATAGATATTGGCAAGAAAGAAAGATCTCTATTATTTAAAAGCATCATGGAAGTCAATTGGTATGTGGAAAAGTCCATTGAAGATATTTTCCATATATGAAAAATGTGATGTAAGACACTTTTCATATAGTATTATGGAACACATTTTGTATATAGAAAAGCGTCAATTTCCATACGGACTTTTTATACAGAAAGAAATTAAGGATGACAGTTTTTTTTTTGTGGAAAATTGCAATAGAAGATACGTTTCATATTGAAGTTTTGTGAAATATATTTTTCATATAGAAAAGTATTATAGAATATACTTCTTACGAGAAAAAGCATTCTGGATGACACTTTTTACGAGGAAATGCTTTACATGGGAAAAAATTATATGGAACTCAATTTTCATGCAGAAAACAGTTACATATTTTTCATTTAAAAATTATCTATCGGCACACTTACTTATATATAAAAATGTCTTTTAAGGCGATTCTTTGCATAAAAAGTATCTTTTTCATGTGAAAACATTCTTCCGAGATGCTTCTTCGCCTGAAATACATTTTCCACAATACTACGACATAGGAAACGTTTCTTCTTCTTCCAAAATATTTCCTCCTGCTAAAATGTTTAAACCTACTTTAAATCTATTACAACAATGGTTCACATACACTTCGATGCTAAAAAAACACAAATAATTTAGATAAACATATTTTATATTATATTTTCATTTATCTTCGAGAAGATGCTCTGTTAAAGAAAATATGTAATGTTTGCTTTCATC
Source organism: Philornis downsi (assembly GCA_019455685.1). Taxonomy (NCBI): domain Eukaryota; kingdom Metazoa; phylum Arthropoda; class Insecta; order Diptera; family Muscidae; genus Philornis; species Philornis downsi. Next base: position 527,794 of record JAHXMU010000534.1, read on the forward strand.
ACGACAATTTCGAAACAATACTAAAGTTTGCTTACAAACCCACCAATAAAAGCTTGATAACAACTAATTAGAATAAGTTAATTAGTAATTAGAATAAGTTAATTGAATTTCATGGAAATCAATTTTCGATTTCCTCAATTGCGAAAGTACGATATTTTGTTCGGTGCAGTGATACTAAAAAGTTGTTCGAGAGTTCGACGCTAACGCCGCGGTTACACTTTCAACTTTTGTTGAAGCGACTTTTACATATACTACTTGTCAGAATTCGACAAAATCGACAGCTGTGACGTAGGCGACCCGCAACCGGTTGAACAACTTTATTTGTGAAGATGTCGTCGGCAAGGAAAGTAATTAAAAAAGTAACATCGGCGTTAATTTCTTTTTCACATCTTCGGTGGACATTTTGCATTCGGCCGCAATATCGTCATAAGCCTTCACTTTTAAATCATTTCGCCTGTATATTGGCGAATTCATATTCCACAACGCTTCACGGCTTCTATAAAACTCTATAAAATGCAATAAATCTGCTTGCTTATTCATTTTATAAAATTATACTTTCAGATAAACCAAACAATTTTTAAGTTTCACAAAAAACCGCGCTTTATTTTACAAACAAACCACACGATTTATCGCAATCAGCTGTTTGGTTGAACCATTCGTTGAAACAGTAGTTGAAAGGAAAAATCGCAAGCAACCGGCGTTCAACTAGAAAATGTGTGAGTGTATTAGTGAAAAAATATGAGTGTGTTGGAGGTTGCAAGCGATTTGTTGAAAGTGTAACCCCCGGGTAATGGGAAAGTCGCGTTAATAAATGATAGCACTGGTATATTGCAATTGTGTACTTATTTTGGTACGAATGGCAATGTTTTGACGTGGCAACTCTGCAGAACTTTGTAAGCATGGCAATGCTACAATAAAACATAACTGTCTACATTTGGCAATGCTTTAAAAAAATGCAGACGCATCCGTGTATTACAACAAGTGTTTCAAAACCCATTCCATTGCAGTAAAACTCGAATTGTCTACCATCGTTTTTGTTTATTGTAACATACAATTCTTTATTATTCGTATTATTTCGTGTTTCCCATTAATATGTGTATATGCATTTATGTGTATATCCATTCCTTAGACAATTATTTATTCGTATATGTTGTATATATATATATATATAGATTTCACCTTATCTAGCATTCAACATTTACCTTTGGTTTTCCTTAAAATGAAAACATTTCATCCAATTGTTTTTTTTTTGGTTTTTGTTGTTGTTGGTTTTTTTCGTTTTACCTGCTACATTTAGAAACTGAATAGATATAGAAAAAGAAGTGGTGTGAGTGTGTGTTCACATGATATATCACAGAACATAAATGATAGTATTTGAAAGTCTAGACGAAAAAAACATTTTAATTTTTTAAATTGGATTCCCTTTAGATGATGATAGACAGAGTTCTTAGATTAATATGTATATATTGTATATATATATTTAAATGTAGACATATGTTACATGTTTTCTTTGAGAGTTTAACTATGTTAATCTTGTTGGTTTTTTTTTGTCATATCGTTTTGTTACCAATATTTCTATAAAAAAAGTGAAGCAAGTTGTAAAAAAGTTTCGGGAGATTATTAAGAGTATTTGTTTGGGGGGTTTTTATAGAAAAATAGAGCATTAAAGATATGCTTACTAAATTTTATAAAGAATTTACTTTGTGCTTTTTTGTGTTGTTGCTTTTCGTTTTTATATTTCGTCTTTGTATTTCGCTTGAAAAGACGTTGAAAAGTGTCTTTAGATACATAGTTTAATTTTTACAATCTTGTATTCAATGTTAATTTTTTTTTATCTTAAGAGTTAAACATATTACAATGTTGGTTATAATTAAGTCTAAAATCTTTTGCTAGCAAGAATGAATTTACTATTTGGGATTGCGATTTTCGATAGATGAAATATGATTTTCTATTCGTTTACGCAACTCGATCGGTTTGTGGTGTAGTCGCTCCAAAATGATACGGCGACACTTTGAACAACAGGTAGGGTGTAGAACTCGGGAGGAGGTCGATACTGATTCGTTCTTCCAAATATAAAGTATAATGATTTGTACGGTGTTGTTACAAAGTAATAAAAACAATAACATTGTCTTTTTTTTATAAAAAAGTAACTTTTAAACCCTCAAAATAAGAACATGTAGGAAAGAAAGCCCTTAGGAGAGGAAATCCAATTACCGCATTGGACACCTGAGTTAAACAGTAACGCTGAAGTCTAACCAATGTAGCCAATTACGAATCTTGTCCGGTGGGGCTACAATTTCTATTCTGCCTAGAGAAAAGTTGTCTCAAAATTGTCTAAATAACCCAAATATAAAATATTTGATTGAGAAAATGTGTATAAAGTTAAGGTTTACTCCTCCTATTCACATTATAAAGGCTTTGTAAACATACTCGTACACGGCATTCGAGTGAGTGTTAGCGGTTCAGGTATGCGCACTTTGAAGTTTCGAGAGATCCCATTTTATGTTGACAGCTATTGGTTTATAAACAAATTATTTAATTTACATTAATTTGATGATCGATTCCTAAATTAATTTAAGGAATCAAAAAAAAAAAAAAAAATCAGACACTGCCTTTATAGTTTACAGATTTGTATTTACCTTTAAACAACATTAACAATACTACTGATGCTCTCAAAAGGCATTCGCAATGGAAGCAACAAATTTGTAAAGATAGTTGATTGCTTATGCTATATTCGAATACAGGAGAAGTAATGCTCTCAAGCTGTCTTGTGCTAATCCGTTTTACATTATTCCTGCTCAGCGAATAAGTCTATGATAAATAGACGACATATACACCTTGAAACATGGTCCTATGTTACTTTCACGGCGGAAAAGTTCCCCGAAGCAATGTTTCCTCGTATCCAACACTAAAATTGGAGGAACGTATTTTTGTAAAATTGTGTCATTTTGTATTGCAATTTCACATTTAAAACCAGCTTTAGTTAGATACTATGTTCTTTTGACGACCAAAAAATTCAATTGTTTACTCGTGCAAAGTTTTCACGGCATTACCAGCATTTTTGTATTGATTTCCAACACTGAAATCGGAACAACTTATAATTTTACCCCATAATGTGTTCGATGATATATTCGCAAAACTGGAAAATTGTGTTTTTTATTACTATTTCAATTTGCAAGTTTACAAATGTAAAATATGTTATTCCGATTTCAATATTGGATACCAACAAAAAAAGGTTGGCGTTGCCACTTGAGAAAATTTTTCTCGCGAAAAACAACACTATTAGGTGGGAAAATTTAGCTTCAAATTCCATGACCATGAGCTTCCCATTAGTTTCATCTAAAGTTTATAGGAATTTTGAGAGCAAAGTTAATATTTTATGGGTTCTTTTATGAGAAAGTGAAAAGAAATGATGTTTGATTGATTTGCTATCCACCTTTATAGGTACATAAATCACAGTAATATCTACCTTGTTATAATGTTGAAAATATCATTCTAATGCTTTACCGTAAAGGTATACCATTTAGGAGAGGGAAAATATAGACAGCGTGTAAATCAGCCTTTATTAAATATCGAAGTGGTTGGCGATTGAGAGCGCACCAAATATTAGTTTTGGAAAACTTTTCTCTTCAGTGATTTCAAAGCTTTTATTTTAAAGTTTCAAATCCAATTTTCATATATCTGGAATAAATATACAATAAAATGCAAAAGGACCTAATTATTCTTAAAAATTTGTCTTCGTTTTAATTTTTCTTTTTTTCTTTCTTTTATAGTTGCTGACAGTAAGTTTACAATAGTTATGAAAGTAACTGGAAATATTTTATTTATATTCACTGCTTTTCATATTAGCCCGTATGCAATTAGTTAACATAAATTAGCAAAATTTCAAACAAGAGTACAGGGAGACAAAGTTCAGTTAGGAAGCCATTGCTAAAAACTTTATCCTAAGAATAGAATAATGTCTTCATATCACCACCTACTTTCTGAATTTCCATCTTATTTTCAACAAATTAGCCGTCTTTTATACAAAGCAATCTGGAAACACAAGATTTAGGTTATTAATTAAGCTAAACTTTTTTTATACTCAGTTTATCAACACTGCCGGCAGTACTAAGAAATTACGCCTGTTGTGCGATTTCGTCCCATTCAACAGCTGATTTTTCATATATAATGAAAAAAAAAAATTACTTAATGTCGCTTCTACTAAACCGAATGAACTATTAGACATATAAAATCAGTCACCGTTTTGTTTTATAATGCAATACTTAGATTAAATACAAATTAAAATTAATTTATATGATAAAGTTTTTGTCGAATCAATACCACAAATCCCGGACCTATGTCGTAAATTTTTTGTTATGTCCCAACCTCAAACTAATACAATCTTTTAAAATTCTCTAAGGAAGACTAAAAAATATATTAGAAAAAGAGTAAATATTTGTCAACTTATAAAATAAATGTTTACGAGTATCTCGTCTCCTTAAAAAAAATCTTACATTAGTGTGTGTATATATTTAAGTATGTATGTATATATATATAGGTATATAGAATACGTATTACATAACCTAAGTTATAATCGCCTTACAATGCATAACTTTAAACAAATGAATGGGCCGCCACGATCCATAGGCAGCCACCGCAAATTTAAATCAATATCTTATCGTAGGACGGTGGTGGTGATTCTTCTAGTTGTTCTATATCTTCTTTAGCTTTTGATTCTGGCAGCAATATAGCTATATGATATGGTGGAGGTCCAGCCTGAGCTTGTTGTGTCACATTGTTGATCTGCTGCAATTGTTCCTGTTGCTGGAACTCATGCAAACCACTGACGACAACATCATCAATCGAATTAACTACTGAACCTCGCGTTTCATCCATACTGCAGCGATCCCGTGCTGTTTGATCCCTTGAACCAGATCGCGATGATGTGGAAGAGGCAGCAAACAGTATTCTCGGTACTTTACATATTGATACAAAACAAAAGGCGAATACAAAGGTGGCTGTGAGTAGCCAAAAGAGGCCCACTTCGAATTTGGTACCGTGATTATCGAAATAGACCTTAATGCCGACAATAAAAGCTATAGCTAAGACTAGGGAAGCAAAAATACCACATTTCAAATGTAACGGAAGAAATTGTAGATCGGCACTCTCAATGGAGCGCGTTACGGTGCGACGTCTGGGATTCCCAGTGTGAGTGGCTGTGCTGGCATACATTGTGCGCGGAGCGTTTGAAATATTTGTTGCGGTCGTTGCAGTAGTACTAACGGTATGATCACATGTTGCAGGCGTCATAGTGGAAGATAAATGTCGGGGGAATACTGATACAACTCTGGGTGAAGATTGATAGAGTTCCGCAGTTACAATATTGGCAGTTTGATTAGGGCTGAAAGAGAAACGCGGAAATAAGAAGAAGAAGAAAGTAAGAATTGTAATTTATACTTTTCAAGACTCAATTAATATTTAATATTATATTTTAATAAAAAAAAAATATAATAATATTTAATATTTCCTGAATTGGGTGCGCTATTTTCGGAACTTGCATTTGGAATACAAATTTTAGCGCGACAGTTGTGTCGCACCCGAACCTCAACGACATATTTAATTTGGAACAAGCGATATGAGAGCGAAGCAAGTTTTATAAATTAGATTTTTAAATCTTTAAGCAATCTCGTCAACTTCAACGCCAACACCAATTTATGTAGACAGGACAACTATTGACATTGTCGAAATCACCTGGAAAACTTATTATCCAGGCCTAGACATAGACAAGCCTGTGGAGTGTAGCTAAAAGTCAGCACAAGCTTTGAGATAACGACTACGTACAAAGTGTTTTAAAAAATAAGGGGAATTTTCAAATTTCGCGGGCTACGTACATTCGACTTTCGATTATTATTTTTTTGTATGTTGGTACACTCGTCTCGAAGATATGTTGACGGTTTTATCCATATAGCATGTTTAGTTTATTTGTGAGAGACATAAATAAGACAAGTGTTTTGCGTGTTCGGCGATTTTCTGCTATCGAAAAAAATGGCATCAAAGAAGTGGCATCAAATTTTGTGTAAAAAATGGAATTAAGTGCTCAAAACACTTGAAATGTTGACAGTGGCATACGGTGAGAGTACTTTGAGTCAAGAAAATGTTTACAAGTGGTACAAGCTTTTCACAGAAGGTTGAGAAAATGTGAATGACGACGCTCGCTCTGGACGCCCCAGGACATCAGTAACCGATGAAAATGTTGAAAAAGTGAAGAAAATTGATATGAAGAAAAGTTGCTGAGGATGTCGGCATGTCGGTTGGCTCAAGCCATGCAATCTTTTCGGAAATTTTTGGCATGAAGCGTGTGCCGCGAAGTTCGTTCCAAAATTGCTGAATTTTGACAAAAAACAACGTCGTATGAGCATCGCTCAGGAATTTTTGAATGACGTCAACCATCGTTGACCCAGATTTGCTTAAAAGGTTCATTACTGGTGACGAATCATGGATATATGGTTATGACATCGAAACCAAAGCCCAATCGTCCCAATGGAAGAGTCCAGGAGAGCCAAGACCAAAAAAGCACGCCAAGTTTGATCAAATGTCAAGGTTTTGCTCACTGTTTCCTTTGATTACCATGGCGTAGTGCATCAGTAGTTCTCGCCACAAGGTCGTACGGTAAATAAAGAGTATAACCTTGAAGTTATGCGCCGTTTGCGTGAAGCAATGTGAAAAAAACGCCCGGAATTGTAGAAAAAAAATTCATGGTTTTTGCATCATGATAATGCACCTGCTCACTTATCTTTGCTTGTGAGAGATTATTTGGCCAAAAATAACACCGTTATCATGCCTCAGCCACCGCATTCACCAGATTTGGCCCCCTACGACTTTATCATGTTCCCAAGATTGAAGTGACCCATGAAAAGACGGCGTTTCACAACGATTGAGGAGATAAAAACCGAATCGCTGAGAGAGCTCAAGGACATACCAAAAAGTGCATATCAGAACTGCTTCGAGGATTAGAAAAAACGCTGGCACAGGTGTATTATACCTGAGGGGGACTACTTTGAAAGAGATAAAATAGAAATTGACGGATTTTGACGATGCCCATTAAAAGGCAATGCATCCGCAGAAAGTCATCGCCAACAGTGGGATCTACCGATCAATGATATAAAATTTCTTTGACCAAAATTGGGTGATATAGATGTTAATGGCACGTGCTTACAACGCGGCAACTCCATGTACCAAATAGCTGGCACCACAATTAATATTCTGAACAAGATTTCAGGACATGGTTGTCTTTGAACAACCTTGGTCCTGTTAGACTTTTTCTCACGGAGTTTCCTTAAATCTCAGGTCTATGCCAATAAGTCACAACGGATTAATGTCGTCAAAGTCAACATAACTTGTGTCTTTGCTCAAATTCAACATAGTCTTGGGTCAGAATCATCAAAATTGAATGATTGAATCATCATATTTTATCATAATATCAATTATATGCGTTTCAAATTAAATAAGAAATTCGTTTTAAAATCTCTTCGTTTCTATTGGAAATCTCTATATGAAAAAATTTGGAATTTCCGTACCAAACTATATACATACCATTGGATCGAAAAAAATTTGGTTATGTATAATTAGTGTGGAGACAAAATTAGAGATCAAATTTTCATTTATTAATATCCGTTCCAATTTAATTAAAAATTATTGAATCGGCTTAGATCTGAGCCAAATCATCAAATAAATTAAATTAAATTTAAATAGCTTAAATCTAATCTGACCCTATTTAAAATAACCATCTTTCGGATATGATTTCCAATTAAGTCTATTTCAAGATCAGCTGATGTTTCGAAACTGCGTTTTCCGTCAGAAACACAAATATTTTACTATCCCACATTCGAATCCTCACCTATCGGACAGTCTGTTCGGACATTAGATTCAATTTAGCAAGTTTAAAGATAAATATGTTAGTCATAAGAGTCTGTATGTGAGAATCTAATGTCATATTTGCGTTTTTAAATCTATTAGTTAGCCTAAGATAGCTTTCGACTATGTTATATTCTGTATATTTCACCAATTGTGACCTAACACCATTATTAGAAGTTCTCCCCAATTCTAAGTGACAAAATGTCACTTTGTCAAGACTTTGTCTTTATTTATCTACATTCAGTTTCGGATAGATAAGCCAATTAGCCAAGACGTTGGTTTTATTGGTCAGCTTTTAGGTTCGTATTGGCAAATATTGGTTTATCTCATATCTCCATGCCATATCTCACCAACTATCCGATTGTCTTTAAGTGAAGTTTGTCCCCAACTTAAACGATAACTTACCTTTGAGTTTGTAACGAATTCTCGTTTAATGCATTCAATGATGATTCCAACGATTGCTGAGTCGGACCTACTGTCTGTTGCTGGGATTGCTGCTGCTGCTGCTGCAATGTTGGCTGATAGGTTCTAACCGACATATTACCGAATTGTGGGTGGCGATAACGTTGCTGCTGGTAGGGATGCTGTTGTTGCAAATGATGGGTCTGCGACGTTGATAAGGATTGCCCAGCTGTTACATTATTGCCAGTAGGTGATGTGACATTCTGGGATACTGCCGTGGCTGTGGTCGTGGTGGAGGAATGATTGTTATTGCTCGAGTTGGGAGGATTCGCTTGCTGTTGACTTCCGGGTTGATATTGACGATTATTGTTGTAATAGTGATGAGCAGCATTAGAAGATCGTGCGTAATTGCGATTGGAAGGCGTGTGGTTTGTCGATGCTGAGGAACTGCCACCAATGTGGCTGTTGTTGTTATTATTGGAGTGAGTGTTACTGGTACTTGTGCTGGCATAATTAGATGAACGATAATTGGTATTACTACCACTGCCACTGGTGGCGACGCCGCCTACTCCGGCACTGCCAGCTCCAACTGCTGTACTTGATCCATTTCCGCTGACGGCATGTGGATGGTATTGTGTTTGCTGTTGCTGCTGCTGCTGCTGTTGTTGCTGCTGGCGATGCACTGCTATGCCTGCATTGCTGCTAGACGATGATTTACTGCCGCCACTCCTTCGTGGTGGATGGCCAAAACTCACACCCGCACCGCCAACGCCGGACAATGAGGCTGCCACCCGAGATCTTCCAAAACCACATTGTGGCGAGCGTTTATCTATCCAAAAATGCATAACTTTTGGCTAAGTCTCTCTGTGGGAGCCGGCCACCTTTGAAAGAAATTACAAACAATTACAAGATTTACTGTTTTTCAAATCACACGAAAACTGGCAAATGAACGACGATGCAAAGAAAACGAAAAACAAACACAATAAGAATCGGTGGAAAAAGGTCAAAGCACTTGAGAAATGGCAAGCATTTTGAGAAGATACAGGAAATATTTCAAAACTTAACACACACACATACAAACACAAGGATGCACACAAGCAGAAACAATGAATTCTCTAGTTCTTTGTTACTTGAGCACAGGAAGTTTTTGTCGCCTAACAAAGGATATTCACCGAACAGTAACGTGATATTCTCATACACACACACGAATGTCCTGAAAACCTTATCTCCATACGAATGTGTCAATGGATGGGCATCCCACATACACTTACATAGACTGTGTAACTAACACGTTCGCAGTGGATATGTGCACACATCCTTAAGTGTAAAATGTTGTCATTATAAATTACATAGTCCGGAAAGTGAAATCCTGGGGAATTTAATAAAGGGCAATTGTTTTCAGTTACTGCAGGACAGCTTCCTCATTTCTTTGGCAAAAAAAAATATTTTACAAGACGTGCATTCTCATTTGGGTGTGGTGCTACAAAATGAAGTCTGAATTATATATTCGCCGAAAGGAATCTAGATACATATGTCTTATTATATTTACATACATAAATATAACATCCTGAAGGACGCCGAGTAAAGTGCTGAGTATATTTTTACCAAATATATTTCTAGGTAGATCGAATCTGTTTGCCTGGTTGATGCTATAACTGGCGTAAATCTTCATGACACATTTTAAAATTCGCCCTAACACAAACAAACATCTATGACGCCTAACGATAAGATTATTCCTGAGTATTCCTGATTATTCCTGATTATTTCTGACTTTTACAATCGAATTAGGATTAAAGCATAAAGAATAATAATTTTATTGCCTCAACTCTTTCAGCTTAGATGATCTCCGTATATTCGAGCAAATTAAATATCTCCAATATTTGATGCAACAATATTACGCCTGAAAGTATGTTGTGGCAAATAGCGTGGACATAAACCAAAACATTGTCGAACTGCATTCACTAAGTGCCATATTGAAAAATATTCATTGATCAAATCTATAAATCAAATTTTCATAGCAAAAATCTCCTTCAAACATTCGCTTAATTATTATAAATAAATTATTATGAATAGAAAATACTGGTGGAGACTACTAGTTGAAACTTCTCATCTTTTGGAACCCAGAAAGAGTTCAAATCTGTATATAATCCCCCTCTATACTAGTAGTTGAACATTTTATCTTTTGGATCCGGGATACTTTCCAATATATCCCTTATAAATTAGTCGATTTTCCAAAATATAATCATTTCCTCTAATCGCTACTTAGTAGCTTGCGATAACATACAGGGTTGCCCATATTCGACGGACCCATCTGGCAACGCCATAACTTTTGACAGAGATGTCAGATCGCTTAATGACATACCGCGTTTGAAGCGTCAGTCCAAGCAGATTTTTACCATGGAACAATACACGCCACGCGAGCGCTCTGAAATAGTTGAAATTTACATTCAACAGAAGAAGTCAATTGTGAAAACTCAACGTGCTTTTAAAATATTAAAAAATGTGAGAAGTGCGCCTTCTAAGAACACCATTAAGCGTTTACACGAAAAATTTTCGACTGGTGAGGCTCTTTCTAATCCGAAGAAGCCAAATAAAAGTCGACCAAGGCGATCGGCCGAGAATATCGCTGCCGTACGAGCCAGTGTTGAGAGGTCCCCAAGAACATCCCAAAAACGCCGTTCTCAGCAGTTGGGCATGGTTCGGTCCACTTTACAACGGATTATTCGCGTTGATTTGCATTTGTTCCCGTACAAAATTCAATTGACGCAAAGATTGTTGCCTGCGGACAAGCCTCGTCGATTGGAATGGGCCCAACGAGTCATCGAAATGGCCGATGATGACGAGCAATTTTGGAACAAAATTATCATGTCCGATGAAGCCCATTTCACATTGAATGGGACCGTATATAAGCAAAATTGCCGTATTTACGCCACTGAAAATCCTCAGGAGATTCAAGAATTGCCTCTTCATGACGAAAAAGTCACAGTTTGGTGCGGCGTTAGTGCGAAAACGGTCATTGGGCCATTTTTCTTCCAAAACGAAAATGGCCATGCTGTTACCATCAACCAGGAGCGTTATCGCGACATGATGACCAATTTTGTGATGCCAATTATTCGTCGAAAGCGTATGAGGCAGTTCTGGTTTCAACAAGACGGCGCTCCACCGCACACAAGTCGCATAACAATCGATTTTCTGAAGAATTTGTTTCCGGGCCGTTTGATGTCGAAAAGTGGTGATTTGGACTGGCCACCGCGTTCGCCCGATTTGACGCCCGCTGACTTCTTCTTGTGGGGACACTTAAAGTCAAAGGTTTACGTTAACAAGCCAAGGATAGAAGAGCTCAAGGACAACATTCGTGAAGAAATAGCCGCTAATCCGGCCGAAATGTTGGCGAAAACGATGGAAAATGCTGCAAAAAGGGCACAATACGCCATCAACGCCAGAGGCGGCCATTTGAGAGATATCATATTCAAAAATTGATGTAAACAAATCTACTTGGAACAAATTAAATGAATAAGATTGCCAACCGCCAAATTTTTATTTTTTTCTTTGATTTTTTTTTAAAAAACATGGGTCCGTCGAATATGGGCAACCCTGTAGATTTTTTTTATTTTGTCTGTATTGATTTGTAACGTCTGGTCAGTCAAAATTTGATCTACATTATGCATTTAATAGACTGAGTTCAAAGAATGGGAATGTACTACATTGCTATGCCGATTCTGGTACTTCCATATAAATTGATCGTTTTATAAGAATTTTATTTTTGACTGCAATTTCTAATCCGTACGCTTCGTTAATCGAAAAAAATACAGTGTAAGTATTTCGTGTTCGGGGCAGAATACGCTGAAGATGACAAAAAAATCAAATTGTTTACAAAAAAATAAAAACTGTTCTTAGTTTTTGGACACATTAGTCTTAAGCGCTTTCCCTTTTTTCACATACATTAATTCGACAAATGTCTTCCTTTTAAAAAAGCATAAAAAAATAAATTGCATTGCTTATATCGCAATACTACGGGTTATCCATTTAGTGGCATCAAACCCGCCGGTCTGGCAAGGCTGTCAGCAGTTAGATACCTGCCATCTAAAGTGTTATTTATTTAGTGAAAGGTTTGCCATTTACGAATATGGGTCGTTTAATAATCGAAGAACACATACAAATAGCTAAAACTAATTACAAAAATGATGATTGAAACTTTTCGTGCATTACGGGAAGATTATGGTCCGTCATAATCGACGTACTATGCAAGGAATTGGTAAGATTATAAAGAAATTTGAGAGACTGGCAGCGTTACACATGTGGTCAGGCCAATGCATCATCGCAATGTACGCACTGCCGAAAAGGTCGCTTCAGTTAGCAAATGTGTGGCGGATAATGCAAATTTCCATTCAAAGTGCTATGGCCGTGTGATAACCTACTTTTTTTCCTGCAATTAAAGATTATGAACTAAAGAGTATTTAGTTTGAACAAGATGGTGCCACAAGCTACACACCACGGCCGATTTTAGCTTTATTGCATGAGAGGTTTCCAGAAACCATAATTTCCTGTTTTGGCAACATCAAATGGCCACCAAGATCATGCGATTTGTCGCTGTTAGACTTTCTTTGTGAGATCACGTCAAAGGCCTTGTTTACGCATATAATCGGCAAACGTTGGAGCATTTGGAAACCAACATTCGTCAAATTATCTCCGAGATACCGCACAAAATGTGCGAAAAAGTGGTCGAAAACTACCTCAAAAGAATGCACTGCTGCAATCAATCCAGAGGCAGTTATTAAAACGACATTGCATTTCGTACATAATGGCAAGGTCCAAGCATTATGATGAAATAAAAGTTTCACCGAAATCATAGCTTTATGTGTGTTATTAAACTTTACTTTTGAAACCGGAAAAAATGGATGACCAGGTATTTTTATATAGTGTAGGTGGCATGCAAGCCAAACATTCATAAAATTTGCCTACAAACCAGTACTGTTTTACAACTTTTTCCTTACTTAATTTCCCACTGCATCCTACAAATTCAAGCAACATTATAAATCAAATAGGATTTCTCAAGATACCAAGGTCAATGAGCATCTTAACAAGAGCTTCTTCTGTGCATACGAAAATATCAAACATAAAAACGCAATTTATGCACAAGCGCGTGTTTCACTGGTTTTGGATAGAGAAAATAATAAAACCAACACTTCACTATTAACCTCTCCCTGCCTTAGCATTTTCACACCCTCCAGTCCCCCTAATCATTACAAGAAGGAACGAAAGAAATGACCTCCCCCGTCCACAACCACTTTTAGTGCTGCGAAAAAGTTCAGCCAACTATGGGTGGAATAACGTAATGGATTTATGGTGATGTTTCCTATTTGGAATGTTGAATAAATAAATAAATATCGTAAAACTTGTGCCTATATAGGTTCAATAGAAGAAGATAGAAACTCGAAATCTGTGAGTAAAATATACAAAAAGTTGTCAAACTGGAAATAATGAATAAATAACCACTGCGGAAGTTTTAGTCAAATGAACTGACTGACACATATCTTCTTCTAACTTGTTCTTACGTTGGTCTAAGGTGCGCGGGATGACGGAATTCTTCTTCTTCGTAGGTGGCGATTGGAATAGACATCCTTATCTATTATACGCCGCCCGTAGATAATAATTGCAAGCGCTTCGATCTTTTGCGCTTCTCCAATTCGTTACACCAATGCAAGAAATTTTTCTTTTAATCTTTAATTAATAAATGAAAAGAATGATCATTTTGTATGATAATAAAGATTACCCGATGTAATTGAGTTTTTTGAAAGTTTATGACCAACCTTGGCTCGATGATTAGTACACAAGATTATTGTTCGCATGATCGTGGGTTCAATCCCGCATACAGCCATTTATCATTAATTTAGTAGCGATCACTTCGACGTGTCTGATGAATGCTTCGAGTAGTCGAGTAATCAACAAATCTGGTAAATGTTTTTAAAACTGTAACTGTCGGAATCACCGACAGTTGAGTAAATCTAAAACCAGAATGCCTGTAAGTTCACTGAATGTGGGAAGCTCTCCCATATCTCATTTGTGGGGTGCAGAGGAATTTGTTTTTCCCCCACTATTTATGAATCACCCTATATGTAAAAAGTTGTTTCCCAGAGCCAACATATAAAAACTGTTGTCCGAAAACCGAAATAAACTGTTTAACTGTTAAACTGTGTAACACACAGCCCGAATAGGCCGCGTGGAAAAGGCAACTGCATAGTAAGGGGTTATCCATTTTTCAGTTTCAAAAGTAAAACTAAATTTAACCCTCATAAAACCATAATTTCGATGAAACTTTTATTTCATTATAATGCTTGTATCTTGCCATTATGTACGAAATACAATGTCATTTAAATGGCAATCAGCATATCTATGGCAATGAGAACGGTCTTTAAGTGTTGCGTGATTTAGACCCTATATAGATGGCGGTGCAAATCAAAATGCAAAATACGCCCTATAGAGCCGTAAGATAGGGCCAAATGCTGACAACGCTGTGAAATCGACAAATTCGTATTATCTGCCACACTTTCACTAAAAGAAGCAATATTTTCGGCAGTGCGTAAACTTGACACTTGATGACGCTTGACCACACCACACACAGTATCCACGTTTGAATCAACACTTTTGTAGCAAATTTTAACTATTTTTACGCGTTCCTCGGTTGTTAAACAATCCATATTTGGAAATGGCAAACCCTTCACTAATAAATAACACTTCATATGACAGGTATTTAATAGCTGAGAGCATTGCTAGACCGGCACTTTTGAAACCACTACAGAGACAAACCTTCAGTTTGGGCTTCATTCAACTATATGTTAAATGTTTACTTTTACAGTCAGCAATATTGACTATAGATACAACAACCGTCGAGCAGATACTGATAAAATTAAGTCATTATAAACGATATTCGTTGTAAGCAATATCAATTACAGTATAAATACGAAATCGGGGATTTGAGACTTCGCATTGTCGTCGATACGTCGTTATAATCGATGCCACTATAAACGTTTTCGATTGTGTTTACCTCTAGAAGATTGTGATTGTTGCCAACCATATTCATATTATGCGGCGATGCGTTGATTTCGTTCAGTGTAACCTTCTCCTATATAGGGATCGAAAATAACGCATTTAAGATTGCATCATTCCAAATTCACATATTTTGCGTGTTTTATCGTAAGTTTCAATTCGTAAATAAAAGCACTTCGCAAGCATAGATGTTGATTACCGCCGAAATTTGAATTCAAAAGCATTTCTATAATTTAATCCCCGTCTTATTGAAAATTACAGGCATAATTGCTTTATTATCAGGCAAACCAAACGCACTGAAAGTAATAATTTAACATTTCAACTTTGACTGCGGGGTCACGCAAACATAAATTCATCATACGGCCACAATTTCTGTCTCCCTCAGAATATTCCCCTAATGGAACCACAGATCATTGTCCTACGCTCGCTAAAGCAGCGTTTACTAATATTTTTCCTAGCATTTCTTGACACCTACAAAAACAACAAAAGAGGCTGATAAACGCCAGCACCAACGACATCCCACAGACATCGCCATCGCCACCATAGGATCAATTCAAAACATCTCTGGCAGGATACGATGTCGTCAGTCTGTCGTCTGTCCGTTGTACAAAGAAAGTGCAACTGCAAGAAGAATCGTTAGCATTTTGTTGTTAAGGATAAGATTTGCAAAAGATGAGGAAAGCGAAAGGTTATTAAACCACACAATTTCACAAATTATTAAGGGAGCGGCGAGTAATACACGAGATGTATACACATATGTATGTTAGGGTGTCAATTAAATTAAAAAAAAACGCAGTTTGAACTTTAAAATACACCAGGTCTCATATCTAATAAGATTTTTGCTTATAATGCTTAGCAAAATTTGGACAAAATCGACCGATTAACCACAATGGCTCTGGTACTTCACATGCAAATGACCGATTTAATTTAGAAATATATTCTTGGGTTTATATCTTTTATTTAATTGTACTAAATTACATACTTTTTGTTTAAAATATTTGCAGAAGTAAAAGGTGATATTTTTATTTTTTTATTTTTAATTTCTAATTGAAATCGATAAATTGGTCTTTGCCATTTAATTTTTAGAGATAATTTCATGTAAATGTTATCCGCGGCTCCGTCTCAACATGTCCATTCGGAAGGTCCAATTTTTCGTCACTTTTTTGAGCATTTCGGCCTGTATTCCACGAATAACGCGTGTTATGTTATCCTGTAAGGCTTCAATAGTGTTCGGCTTGTCCACATAGACTAACGACTTGACATAACCCCACAAGAAATAATCAAGAGGCGTTAAATCGCAAGATCTTAGGGGCCAACTCACAGTGACAAATCGAGAGATAAGCTGCTCACCAAATTCATCCCTCAACATATCATTGTTTCATAAGCAGTGTGGCATGATGCGTCGTCTTGATGAAACCACATGTCAACCAAGTTCAACTCAGCCAATTGGGGCAAAAAAAAAATCGCGTGTCATGGCTCGATATCGTTCATCGTTGACGGTAACGTTTCTTCCACGGTCGTCTTTGAAGAAAAATGAACCGATGATGCCACCAATCCATAAACCACACCAGGCTGTCGTTTTTTCGGGATGCATCGGTAATTCATGTATGGCATGTGGCTGTTCATCATTCCAGATGTGACAGTTTTGCTTGTTTACGTATCCGTTCAACAAGAAATGAGCCTCATCGCTGAACACAATTTTTCGATAAAGCAGCGGATTTCCATTGAGTTTTTGTAAGGCCCATTCACCAAAAAATAGACGTTGTAGTAGGTAATTCGGCTTCAATTCTTGCACGAGTTGAATATTGCATTTTTTCAAACCCAAATCCTGGTGTAAAATTTTCCTTGTGGTTGAGTAACACATGCCCAATCGCTGAGAACGGGGACGAATTGACATTTCACGATCGACATTAACACTGGTCGCTATATTTTGGCTGCAATATTTTCTTTGGTACGCACTTTACACATGCAACTCGATGGTTTTATGTCCAACAAAGTAAATTTGGTGAGAAATTTGGAAGTAACATCCAAATTTGGAGCACATTATTTGCTTCGTAAATTTGAAGTGGATGGCATTGCTACAATCGTTCGGTTACCCCCCATAAAAAATTGGCAGATTTTCCGAAAGTGAACCTATCTCCTGTAATTTTTAATTAATGGACTACAATAGCAAAGTTAAATGTAAAAGTTGAGAAAAACGGACTATGTAAAAACCCTCCTATTGCTTACAACGAATATCGTTTATAATGACTTAATTTTATCAGTATCTGCTCGACGGTTGTTGTATCTATAGTCAATATTGCTGACTGTAAAAGTAAACATTTAACATATAGTTGAATGAAGCCCAAACTGAAGGTTTGTCTCTGTAATGGTTTCAAAAGTGCGGGTCTAGCAATGCTCTCAGCTGTTAAATATCTGTCATATGAAGTGTTATTTATTAGTGAAGGGTTTGCCATTTTCAAATATGGATCGTTTATCAACCGAGGAACGCGTAAAAATAGTTAAAATTTGCTACAAAAGCGTTGATTCAAACGTGGATACTGTGTGTGGTGTGGTCAAGCGTCCTCAAGTGTCAAGTTTACGCACTGCCGAAAATATTGCTTCTTTTAGTGAAAGTGTGGCAGATAATACGAATTTGTCGATTTCACGGCGTTGTCAGCATTATAGGGCGTATTTTGCATTTTGATCCTACATAAAAAATTTAAAATTTTTAACCGATACGTTCTTAGCTTCATACCCTTCAAGCATGTACGAGTACATGCTTTTCAATCACGGTTGCCACCCAACACATGTTTGACAAATTTAGTTTTGAGAATGAAAATTAGCGGTATTGTCTCTCCACTTCCGCTACTCCTAACACCAACATTTTTCCCATTGTGACTTAAATTTTTGTCAGTTGTTTTCTATTATAATGATTGGTAAGATTTGAAAAAATCGACCAGATAATTACGTCGTCCCTGATAGCTTCCATACAAATGGTCTAATTTATGTCACATATTCCAAGTTTCTCATCTTTCATTCAATTTTATTAAATTATGTATAATTTAGCATGCGAGACGTCAGACGTTTAGTAAAGTGCGCTTAGAGTGCCACATATGCAAATTGGATGATTTAGGAGAAATGAGTCATCCCTCTATAGTTTGTAAGCGGAAGACTATAAAAAATCCTAATTTTTTATGATTTAAAGTATTTTTCTCTAAGAACAAAACGATTTGATACTCCATTTGTGACACTCCACACAATTTTGCATCACCCAAAATGACATTGAAATTTTCATATAATAAAGAGATTAAACTAGAGTCATTTTACTATTTTCTTTAAATCCCACCCAAAAATCTAATAGTGAAAATTTAATTTTTGTCAAAGGCAACCCCTTTTGTATTTAAGCAAATGCAAACAATAGCCAATCAACTGTTTGTTCGAACGGTTTCTATCAAATTTTTTACTTACGTTCGAAAGTCTACTGCCATTGTAAACCTAACTTAAAAGTTTTGCCAATTTTGTCTAAATTTTAGACGTAGTACTTTTAGACCAAAGACCACTTGAACTGTCACCCTAGAGTGCATGTTTCTTCGTACATACACACATATATACAAATATATATGTATATTCACATATGTAATATAGATTTTAATTCATAGTATGATTTCGCATAAGCACGATTGTGTAACACATTGCTTTGTAACGCCAATTTCTAGTAGTTGTTCTCTTCGTACAAAAGATAAGAACTTTGACCTCTGACCTGCCATAAAAAAAGGCGAGCATTCAAAACAAGGACACTGCTAGGGGGTAGCTGTGATCCAATAAAATCATATGTACTATATATAACACATAAATATATATGTACATGTATATACTAACAATGTATACAGGTTATTCATTTAGTGGTTTCAAAACTGCCGATCTGGCAAGACTGTCAGCTGTTAACTAGCTGTCATCTGAAGTGTTATTTTTTTTGGTGAAATACTTGCCAGTTACGAATATGGTCGTTTTACAACCGAATAATGCATAGAAATAGTTAAAACTTTCTGCAAATGTGGTGATTCAAATATGGGCTTTCAATCGAACAAAACTTTCTTCAGCGATGAAGGTCATTTATCGCTCGGTGGTGGTGGTCGGGGTCGGAAACTCCGGACGTGATTTTGGAAGAGCCATTGCATCCGAAAAAAGTGACTGTTTGGTGGGCCATTTATAAGTCAAATTTGTGGTGCCCCATGGTATGTTAGGAATGATAACATACACAAAGATTTAAACATTCCTTATATTTCCGAGGAAATGAAAAAATTAAGTAGATCATATGTATCGAAGTTGTCCTCCCACTCAAACCCACTCGCTCAAAACCTTCAGCATTTTCCCGGTCATACACGGCTAAAAAGAAAGGACACAGTAGACTTGGTCCGGTGATAAACAGATCTGTTCGCCAAAAACAAGATCCGGCAATGGCAGGATACTTTAGTTTAAGATAGGATTAAGATTTGAATACATATTGTAAATTTCGTAAGAAAGATCCAATAAAGAAAATGAAAGGCAAAAAAAAAAAAAAAATTATAAGGGCGGCCTATAACAAAGCATGGATCGATATAGCTCCTTTCCAGTAAAGTTTTCTCTGTTACAACAAATTTATATGGCATGAATATAGTTAAATTGTAATGAAAACTGTGTCTTGTAGAAGCGATAAAGCTAAGCTTGGATTTTTTTTTTTTTTTGTACGATGGCTAAATCAAAACATGGACCAATATGCTCCATTGGTGTGCGATTTAGCCATAGAATATAAGGCAATAAAAAATCACATTCTTATAAAAGTTGTGCCTTGTAAAAGCGACAAAGCCAAGCCTGCCGTATACATTTGTATGGAGGCCGTATCATAACATAGATCAATATGGCCCATTTTCATTAAGGAACCTTAAGTAAAGTAAATCATGTGACAAGTAAATCATGTGACATAAATATAATCGAGTTCCAGAAAAACTGCAGTTTGTTAACGTACTAAAACGTAAAGATTGGTCCCATTGTAGAACGGCTATACAAAAATATGGCTCGATATGACCCATTTTCAATAAGATCCGTCTCTGCCACAACTAAATTATATGTATTAAATATGGAGTGATTCAATTAGAAGTAATTTTTTAATTACGAATTTATGACAAATCAAACTGCTATGATATTGTTGGTCAATATTATTGGGCATTTTATCATGGAGGAACGTAGATAGACTGAGGCTCGAGATATCCTGACGACATTTGGTTCTAGCAAGACGGCACTACTTGCCAAAAGGCCCGTAAAATCATCGCATCACTGCGAGAACTACTCAATAAACAGTTACGCTCCAAGCTGGTAAATTGGCCGTAGTATGATATCTCCATAACTGTTTCTTTGAGGCCATATAAGACCAATGACTACATGAAGGAGACGGCTAAGATGTAGGAATTGGAAGCTAATATTACTCGCGAAATTCGTCAAAATCAACTTGAAATGTTCGAATGTATCATTGAAAATTTAAATGTCATAAAGAAGCCATGATAGACGGAGTTGCGGCCAATATTTAAAAGAAATATAACTAAAAATAAATGAATAAATGTAAAGAATACTTAAAACTGAATTTATTTTTTGTTTTTTTTTTTCGTGCCTATAAATGAAGCACGTAAATTTTGGATGAGAATAAGCCCCGAATTTTACGGGGCTATATGACAACATGACCCGGCATGACTCAACCAAAAATATGTACGCAAAATTGTCAACTTCGATAGTCGATTATATTTTTGGACCTAAAAATATATATTTGCCAATTAAAAAACTGATTCTGAGTCAATTGGTATATATTTTGTCTTATTTCTGTATTTTGCTGGTTTAAAAAACATCAGCACTAATTCTATACTTAAAATCTGTACCGCATCATGCCGCCCAAGCAGCCATCAATAGTAGAAATTAGGATTTAAGCTGCGTTCACAATGATAGCAACAATTTCGCTTTTAGTCAATTCTTTCCCACTCTAAACATTTCATATAAAAACCTTCCGAGAGTTATACAGAATTGAAATGAATTGCGCAAAAGTAGAAAACGTTCATCTTCAGCTACATTTTTGTTCGATAAAAAATACTGCAAACGAGAACTAGATAACGCTTTTCTAGAATTCCATTTTGAAACTCGGAATTATCAATGAAAATTTCAACTATATGTTTCAATAATAATACAATTTCTAACATCCAAAATATAGCAGTGGATGTTAAATTCGAAGATCTGTTAAAACACCACCTGTTTATTGCAAACAAACGTAAAACAACACACCAAACTTCAATTTTGCTAATCAATCAATCAGCTGTTTGTATGAACATTTGCAACTAAACTTTTAAAAAATTTTAAACTTTTGCGTAGAAAACTGTTTTGATATATTTTTTGTTTTACTATTTTTTTTAATATCGATCTTGCTTGCAAATTTCGATCTTTTTACGAACCGAATTTTGTTTGAATACTAATGCTGAATATTTTTATTAAAACTTAACTGTGTTGTGTCTTACAATTTATGGTATCTGCACAATTGTTAGTGTAACAACTCCAGGCTAAAAGGAATTCTTCACTTAATCGATATATTGCATTTTACACAGGCTGCTGTCACAGCACAAGAGCAACAGTTGCTTCCAACACATACCCGCTTGCTTTTAGATACACATACACACACATTGAAACATACTATGAAAAAAGGGTTGAATGTGTTAGAAACAACTATTACTCTTGTGTTGCGACAACAACATGGAGAGCGCATCGTATTTTGTGAATAATGGGTAACCCACTCGCAGAATGAATACCCCACGCACATCGCAATGGAAAATGCCCAGAGAAATGATTAACGGAATGTGCACGCTACCCACGACGGAGAGTAACTAACCACCCACAAACACAACTCATTACTC
>JAHXMU010000534.1:550056-688273 GCA_019455685.1 Philornis downsi
AAATGCATTATTTTCCCAATATATAGCTTTAGTAAGTCGTACCTCGCGTCTATAAACGCGGTCGGGTTACGCTAGAAAGAGTTAGAAAGATAAGATTTCATAATCAACAAACACCCAGACTATTTTGTGATTGCTTGATTCAGCATTGTTTGAGCGCGTGACAAAGATGGGTACCAGCAAAAAAGAAATACACCATATGTTGCAATCTTTCCTCTATAAATGCGAAAATGCAAACAGACGTCTGAAAATATGAATAGCATTTATGGTCCGATAATCCTGTAATAGCCAATCGTGCGCAACTTTGGTTTTGTCTATTCCATTCCAGTAATGTTGATAGCAAAGATGCACCATGGCTCTAGAAGGCCATTTCTCGAAAATGTCGATAAAATAATGGAAATTGTCCAGTCCGATCATCACGTAGGCACAGTTTCAATTGCCCAGAAACTAAACTTTGGACAAAAAACCCGTTCAAAAAAAATTTAAACCTCATGAACCGCATCCCCATCAGTGAATCGCTGTTAAATCGCAACAAAATAGACCCATTTCCGAAACGGATGATGAATTGTGATGAAAAGTGGGTCCCTTACGACAACGTCAATTGGACATAGTCGTGCCAAATCGAAAAGAATCGCTGCATACGGAGATTAAGCCAGGATTTTAGTTCAGGAAGGTTTTGCTGTGAGTTTGGCAGAAAATTATCTACTAACAGCTGTTTCCTTACGGCCAAACTCTTAATTCATATTTATACTGTCAACGATTGGTCCATCTGAAGGAAACAACTGCCAAGAAGTGTAAATCTTTGGCCAATAGGAGAGAAAATGTGTCTCATCAGGACAACGCCAGGCCACAAACATCAATATTGGCTGGCCAAAAGTTCCAGGATTTTTATTAGAAGATTCTTATGCCTGGCAAAGAATTTCTATGAGAGGCGCACAATTGAATTGCCTTCAAAATGGCAACAACTTATTAAACGAAACTGTGTATCAGATCATTCTAACTATGCCTTCAATGTCACTCAAAGATAGTAGATTTATTTTTACTACACCTTATATATATCATGTCGGTGGTTCTAAATTGAAAACTCAAGAAGTCGTATAATTTTACTACATTTAATTTTTACCACATTTTATCTCTCGAGAAAAATTTTTAGTATTTTCTCATGGTTTCTGGCGTAGCCAGATGGACGATCACTATTTTTGGTATCCACACGAGCCCATTTATAACATCAGGCCATCGATAAATAAAGGATTTTGACAGATAAGAGTTATCATAACTCTTTCCGAGCACTTGCTGGGATTGAACTACATTTTATTCCAATAAAAAGCATTCTTCAGTTTTCACACGTTTCATTTTTTTCATGGTACACGAAAAAGCTAAATTAACGTCACCTAAAGCACCGAAATAATATGACATGTTGACACAGGTGGTGTGAATGTTGTTACATTTAAAAAATATATATATATTTTTAGGTGCGGAATCTAATTATTTCAAATATATATATAGACGCATCTAACATCCAAAACATATTTTGTAATATGGTTGACTGATCTGTTTAAAATGTCAATATCGTCCTCAAGTCCTAATCGCCGCTTGAAGGATTTTGATCACCAAATCTTGGGTTTCTTGGAAGCAGCTTTCATCGATAACGATTGTTTGTCGTCCAGAACGGTCTTCTTCTTCCAATCGTTTTGGGCTTTTTTTCGACTCGTTTAAAGTCTATTTACTGACCTCCTTCTGTAATATTCCAAATGTTTCGCAGCAGAAATTTTATCTCGTAAACGAAATTAAATAAAAATAAACATTGCACAGAACCAAGCGTAGCTCAAACACGAATAACATTTGTAACACCAAATTTGGCAAACATATCTGTCACAATGCTACAGACTTAAACACAAAATATTTCTAATTTTCCATACAGCTACGTAATTTAGATTGGAAATTGGTTTCGCTTTTTAGACACAGTAATATTTATAAATCATAGATTTTTTTGCTTCCATAAAAAGGCGGCCCACCTTATGTACATATGCATTTAAGTACCAACTTATGTAGGCTGTCAGCTGTTAAGTACTTGTCATCTGAAGTGTTATTTATTTAGTGCAAGGTTTGCCATTTACGAATATGGATCATTTAGCAACCGAAAAACGCGTAAAAATAGTTAAAACTGACTACAAAGGTGGTGATTTAAGCGTGGGCTTTCAATGGAACAAAAGCCATTGCTACCGGAAAAAGTGATTGGTGTGCCATATGTTCTGGAGTTATCGTTGGACAGTATTTTTTCGGAGGTTCCACTTCTACAACCAATCCAGAGGCGGTCATTTATATGGTATTGTATTTTGTACATAATGGTAAGTTCCAAACATTATAATGGAACAAAAGTTTCATCGAAATCATAGCTTTATGTGTTTTATTTAACTTTAGTTGAAAACGAAAAATGGATAGCCCTACTTTATATTCTATAAGAATGTACAAATAAATAATAATTTGCATTTAAAAGTAATAAACTTGAATCACTTTAGGCAAAAGAATAACCGGAGCAAAACTGCAGTAATTACAACAGAGATTGAAATGACATCTCTAAAGAAGTTGGTAATCTCTTTGGAAATTCTTTTGTATGGGGAAATTCTCAATATTATTCTTCTAATATTCATAGGATTGATAGCGAATATCTTGCAATTCGAAGTAAGAAATTCGGTCTCAAATGCGAAAAATTGATCATGTGCAACTATTCCGCACAGTTTTCCATTGATTTGTGTTGAGGAATTGCTTCCCAAGCTTCAGATTGCATCTTTTCGATCAGCCATTCTCAATTTGTTAACATGCATTATTTGTGTCTCTTCCGGCTGAATCGGTTACACCGAACAACTGTCTATAAAATAACCTAACAGACGGACGTTTTGCAATCGAAAATGTTTGCGGGATATAGCTTCTATATACGTTTAATGGGTGTAAATTTGCAAACTCAAAGAAGCAGAGGACGAATTAAAAACAATCATTCGTCCTTTAATAAAGAATGCATTCAAATTAACACACACACGAGTATTTTTTCACTGTAAACACAATTTAATGCCACACATGCACCCAGCAGCGGAAAAGTTGAGGCCTTATGCACTGAGGGCATTTTGCAAATGCCTTATATTGAATTATTTAAACCTGGTATTCATTTGCGTTCTCATATATGTTTTTAAAGATTCCTGCAATGTGCTGCGAAAACCCCCTTCTTGTGAGAGGATAGCAAATTATTCGCCCATTAAAATTCAATCATCGGGCGTAACGAGAAACCTTGAAAGCACCAGACATTTGAGGTACTGTTAAAACTTGGTGTGACGAATCAACGAGGATAGGCGTAGAAGTGACGGATGTTTATCCTAGTCATCATTCAAGTAAGTAAGATCTGAGAAAGCAAGTGTGTCTAACAACCAGTTGGTCATGAGTTCAATTTCCAGTGGCATCGAGGTGCAAAGTTGTCAAAATTTTGACCAGCCCGAAGTCTATGAAAACTCAGCCATGGAGTCTAATGTCATTCCAAAAGACAACTACGCAGAAATAGCCTTTATGGCTTTAAATATATTTTGCCGACTCGGTCCGTCGAAGACAGTTTTATAGATGTTGGAAATATGTTTCGGTCAATCAGTTTTTCTTGGTTTTCCCCAGATCAACTTATCGCCGTGTAATATCTGTTCAATTATCGATCCAACACGTCCAAAGTCCGGCTGATAAGGTCTAATCAGGACGGTTAAAACAATCTTTTGTCTTTCAACACACTGATCACGAGATAGTTGATACGCACCCTTTTCATTTACCTTTTTGAAAAAATTGAAGGCAATAAACTCATATTCCAGTTATACAACATGATTTCGTTTAACCAATTCTTTGTTTAAAAGTCCGGTTTTCAAAAGCTTTTTCGGGCAGCCACTCTTGGGTCTTCTTGAGAATTTAAGGCAGCGTGAAAATCTGAACAGTTGTTGATTTGACAGGTCCAATGCAAAGAATATAAGATAAAACAGGCTTCGGGCGTTCACATAACTTATTCGGCGAGATTTTATATGCAATGTATAGAACATGGATACAGCGCAATACTTGCATCTAAACAGAGAATATAATACTTACACTTAGATTCCATTCATTTAGCCAGATTTTGGTTAAAAATCCATGCAAGCCCAAGACCGATCTATGAAAGCTCTGACAGGACATCAGCACTACCAACGTCGTTACTCATAAGCCTTGATATTTCTATTCGATTTAGCTCAGTAGTGATCGATCTATCTCATCATCGATAATTGGCGCAACTTATTCTCTTGGGCTGCCATCCGAAACTTGTAATTTGTAAAAGTATTGTCTTAATAATTACAGCACTCTCTGCGTATGTATGACCAGATTTCTATCGCTGTCTCTACATTAGGAATGTTCCATTTCACAAGCTTTGCTTTTAACTTTTATGGAAGAATTTTCGCTTTCGTGCTCCTTGCAAAACAGTTTCTTCGTTTTAAAGAGGCAGTCTGCCATATAACAGTGCTTTTTCAACTGTCCGCAGTGTGGGAAAAAATCGCACAGATAGGAAAACAACCTGACCATTCAAAGAATGAGTGCAATCCTAGAATAAGCGGGTTTTTTCTTATAATGTTTCAACATTTTTAACACCCAAATTCAAATAAATTTATAAGGAAACATCCTAATTTGTGAGTGGTTATTGAACAACACTAAAAACACACATTTTTACTAGAAAAAAAACGGACTACATTGTTATAGAATGATAAAAATGAATCACCTAGTCAGCTGGCGCTGGCGTCCATACAACATCTTCTACACTACGGAACCAGATGGAACGGAACCTGCCTATACAAGGGATTGAACTCGCAGACGATGGTTTAACACAAATCCCTCATTTGAGTGGGAAAATGTCAGCTGTTGAAATACGTTAAGGCCAAAAAAAGAAGATGTCGTGGCTACTACTACTCGATTCCATTCCCATTCAACTTGGATAAAATTTGCTCTAAAAGCACTTTGTTGCCATTAATTTGATGAATTTTCGATTTATTTGTGCGAAAATTTGTATGGGCTGTAAGATAGGAAAACATGAAATGTGTTCCCGTTTGTTTTTTTGGTAGTCGATGTATTACGATGGGTGGGCGCGAATGATACGTAAATACTAATGTAACACACATTCATTGGAAATTCCCTTGATGGGGCCGCTCTCTCTCTCTCTATCCCTCTCTCTCTCTCTCTTCATTGATGTTATTGTTGGTCAGGCTAAATTTTTTAGACTAAAAATGCATTTACACTCAAAATTTGACAATAAGTTTTGGTTCGGTAATGATTCAACAGCCCGCTGTGAACAATTAGCCGCATGGTCCTTATCCACAAAGAAATAAATTCTCCAGTAAAAATACACAAAACTGACACCTGAATTTTCTTGCCCCTTTATCTCAAACTGTTCATCATGCGAATCAGCTGCCAAAGAGTGGACTGCAAAAGCAGCAACGACCTAACAAATGCAAAAATACTCATTCAAATTGGCTTAATGATTGCCGAAATATTGTCACTGGAATGCAAAAATATATCCGTAATGTATAGAAAATTGATACATTTGTCCCTTGATCTCAGACTTTCCTCTTTCTATCCTGAATCCTGCTTTAGTGACAAATTAGTGACATTAGTGACAAAGTGACAATTTTCGATGTTCTATTCTAAAAATTCGTTCTAATCGTTAAATAAAAACTATATGATATCAGTTAATAGACACCGGAAAGTATCATCCCAGTTCATAAACTTATTAACAGACTGTTCTAAATGTTTTCGAAATTATTGAAAAACATTTCATTTGAAAAACTCAAAGTTCATATTTAAGATATAGTTTAAAGAAACCCAATAGGCGATTTTAGTAATCTGTAGCTCGCCTCATACAATTGCGATCAGGTTGCGCTCGATGGTGTTTGGAAGGTAAGATTTTGTATTCAAAAAACAGACAGTTTTGTAATTGCTTGATTCAATATTGTTTGATTGCGTTAAAAATTGGCACCAGCAAATGGAAGATATGCCATATCTTACGGGATTTTTTCGATATAGTCGAAAACACAAGCCAGACAGCTGAAAATTTAAATAGTGTTTATGGTCCTTATACTGAAGCAGCCAATTATACGCAATTTTGGTTTCGTCGATTTCGTTGTGGTAATTTTGATGTCAAAAATACACACGTTCAGAAAGGTCGATTGTTTAAAATATTGATGAAATAATGGAAATTGTCAAGTCTGACTATCGTTTAAGCACTGTTTCGATTACTCAGAAGCTAAACTGTGCACAAAAAATCGTTTAGAATCGCTTGAATAGGACTGGCTACAAAAAGAAGCTCAATGCATGGATGGCACACGAGTTAATGCAAAAAAAAATATCATGGACTGAATTTACATCTGTGAATCGCAACAAAATATATCTATTTCTGAAGCGTATGGTGACTGGTGATTAAAAGTGAGTCACTTACGCCAACATCAAGTGAAAATGAGTGTGGCGCAAACGGTACCAAAATTCTTAGTTCTGATCTGTACTGACAACAATTGCAAGAACTTGTCAGAAAGCGGCCAGCCTGGGATAGGAATTGTGTTCCATCAGGATTATGCCAGGCCACATCCATCAATAGCGACTCGGCTGGAGCTCCGGTAGCATGGTTGGGAGGTTCTTATGCAGCCACCTTATAGTCCGGGCTTGACACCAAATGATTACTACCTGTTGCTCCCTACGGCAAATGATTTTGCTGGTGAAAAAAGAGGGTTGTAAAAATTGACAATCCTATTTTTTTCCAATGCGGACCAGGATTTTTATTAAATGGGCGTATTAAAATTACCTTGCAATGGCAGCGAGTTATCAAACAATATAGAGTATATTTGGCCCAAATCGAACCATTTTAACCATGCTAAGTAAAGTCTGTAATATCA
Source organism: Philornis downsi (assembly GCA_019455685.1). NCBI lineage: Eukaryota > Metazoa > Arthropoda > Insecta > Diptera > Muscidae > Philornis > Philornis downsi. Next base: position 556,983 of record JAHXMU010000534.1, read on the forward strand.
TGCAGAAATAATTTCTTTCTTCATTTATTAAGAGACCCTCCTAAACATGGGCGAGATCATTACAAAAAATTTCAGTCGAAAAACCGGCGTAATCCATATATGAAAATTCGGTCGTCTTGGGCACGCCCAGTCATCTGGCGATAAATTCGTACGTCGTGCATTACGCTATGTCGCGGAATAAATGCAATTATTGTGGAATTACCTTTATTCTGAATTTCTCTTAGCTTTTATACTTCGATTAAAAGTAACATTGGACGGACGCGGAAAGGAACTACCACAATTTATATTCATTTGTAAGAGGACGATTTAGTTGTGGGCATGGTTATTAAGTATTATCAAAAAATTCGTTTTCACAACGGAAATATTACGTATGGGAGAAATACGCTTCAAATACGCCCACTTATATTACGAGGAACTTATATAACGCCCACTACACTTTGGACCGCAATCCATGGTGGTGTATGTATAAATAGGGTTCAGCATCTCCGAACATTTGGCGCCCTTCCAACTTTCCTCATTTCTACTTTCTTTTGAATTGACCGCGACCCAGCCTAATACTCATGAGCATATACGGCAGCGTGTGTGTGTGTGTGTTTACGCAGGAAACATAATAAAATTCACACAGAAACACGAGCCCGAGTGTACTCTACCTTTATAAATGTAAGGTTAATAAGTACTTCATATCTACATGGCAGAACTGTATGCGAGTACATGTGTGTTTGTAGGCACTTATGTTTGTGTTGGGATGAATGTATGCAAATAGTAAGTGCGTACATGTACTCGTACACATTTGTTTGCTGTTATGATATGACTTTATTACTAAGGTAGAAATATCATACATGCGCATACATACACACAAATATACACACACGTTCACACGACCATACACATCCCCACTTGCATACACAGGGAATCAGCAGTTTAATTGAATAAGGCAGACAAGTATCCAACACTTAAAATGATTCGTGACATTTCCATACCAAATAAGAAAAATTGCGAAGAGAGATTGAAACAACAGCCAACAATAACATTTTACAGCAGCGTGTTTAAAAAGCATGTTAATCTTAAGGTATATATGATTATACACACACACACAGGCACACATAAGTGAATTTATCTAAAACAGTGTTGCATGAAAAAGTGGAAATGTCGTCATGACATACATATATGAGACCTGATTAACTTAACTAAGGAAACTGATACAAACACAAGCGGAAAAGATCAATAAGCGCAGTTTTTGCAAATCACAAAGCAAAGTTTTGATAAAGATTCGTAAATTAGGTTCTTCCAATGGTCGAACTATTCTACACCGCAGAAATAATTTTAGTGCTGAAGTGTTTTGTCCAGCCGTACAACACGTCCCGACCAGATCAATCGTTGTATTTTCATATGCTTGATCACATCATCGGAATCGGTGCTGGAAGAATGTAAGACCAGATTAGGAGCATAAAAGCTTTGCATTCTATATGTTGTGAAACAGAAGAGTGAGGGTAGTTCTTAATTAGTTTCTCAGAATTATTATCTTATAACTCATACGTAATGGAAGACTGGGAGATAGGGTATTTTTCAATTTGGGTTCTCAGCCGAATACTGGTAATGGGTCCTTAGCATTTTACTTGGTAATACGAGTATAATCGGATAGTGGGGTAACCTAAATAGCATACTACCAACGATGGGTCTTAGGTAAGTAGATCACAACCGCAACTGGAATCTGTCTTTTATACTAGCCTAGTGATTATTGGCAGACTGAGCAGCGAGATTGAGATACATTGTCATGAAAACGTCAGAGTAAAGGAAGAAATTTTACTCCGAGCTGCCTCAACCCGATTGGAGAATGCCCTAGATTAATATAAGGTTGACATCATAGCCTGGATAATGATCAACACGATTTACATTTTGAGACATCTACTGTGCAGGAAGCCATAAATTTTTATTTGAATTTCTAGTTTGCAGGTGACTACATACATTTTTTTCGGGTTAAATCTGCAAGCGAACAAATCTTCGCCGCAAAGGGAATTGTTTTCATTATCCATTTTATGCCAAAATCGGAAGAGAAAATAATTTGAGTCCAACATTCGACAAACTCACACCATATCAACAGCTCCGATAACATAATCAGACGTGTTAGTTTCGCCGCTTCTAGGAATAGTATAGTAAGTGGAACCAGATCGCACCACAAGGTCATCACCAAGGCAACTTGGCCATTGCCAAATCAAAAACGAGACGCAAGATTATCCACATGATAATGGATGGAAAGCGGAGTTCTCATTTAATGGACGTATATGTGATCGTGACCGACCGTAGCGCGATGGTTAGTACACGCGAATGTCGTTCGCTTTCGCAAGTTCAATCCCGCAAACAGTCAGGTATCATTATTTGAGCGGCGGTCACCTCAATGTACCCGACGAACACTTCGAGTGATGAAATAATCGACAAATCTTGTACGATAAATGCTTCCCAAAATGTTAAACTGTAGGTCCCGTTCAGTGAATCTAAAAATAGAATGCGGATAAGCTCACTGAATGTGAGGAACTCTGCTATGTCTCATTCATGAGATGTAAGTGAATTTGTTGTATGTAATATGTGATCCGTGGTGCTGACATGGACTCAGATCTCCACATGGTTGCGGCTAGATAATACAAAAGATGGAGTAGGGCGGAAAATATATAACGGAACGCAAAGCAGCATACCTAACAACGACACTGAAGATTTTATGGCGACAGGTGTCATTCCGTAAAGACGTACTAACTTTGCAGGGATAACAAACTCAGCCATAGGTTTAAATAATTTTTGCCCAATCGAGCCATCGAAGGTCGAAAGACGATATTTGTTAATCTGTTTTCTATTGGTATTCTCCTGGATTCGTTGTTAAGCATCTGACCTGTCGTTGGTTTACCAGGCACTAAGGCACTAGCACTATGATGCAGTCTTTAGTATTTCATATAACGCACTCAACGGGGTCTTATACTTGGGTTGCATTTTTTTTTGCAGACCTTTAGCATGCATTTTTTTAGCCCGATTGTATTTAAAGCCTATTGTATTGTCATTATAACTTCATCGCCAGCGGTCATTAGTTAGCCTGTCGACACTCGCAAGCTTGTTATTCTTATGCCGTGATGTTGATATTTGGATCTCTTTTTGATTCATTGAGCACTCTATGACACCGTAGATAATTGGTCTGATTTATTTACTTGAACTGCTACCAAGAGCTACCAATTTGTAGAAGTATGCTACACCTCTGGGTATTTGTTAACAGATTTCCATCACTGTTCTTACGGAAAGAGATGCTCTTACTATAACTTTTATCCTTAACAACCAGAATTTTAGAGGTCCACCTCTATCTCTGTACATTTCCATATTCTTACTCTCCACAACTATTTCTTCCATTTAAAAGAGCTGACAGCCTCACGTTTTCCCCCTCGTAGCATTCCCCTGCAGCATGTGTTACAACTGGCTGAAGCGGTGCCTGTATTCTGTATACTTTTCCTTAAACGGAATGTGACATTTTTCATCGTACCAGAGTTTGTTTGAATTTTCGTACTCAATTGTGGTTTCTGCCGCAGTTCCCACCGATAGTTCAATGCATTGTTTGTTAGGATTATCCGGGTTAGAGTTTTTTTTTTTTGTCGCAGAAATTGGAAGAGTTTATTGGGATCATTCATGGTTGAAAAACATGCCTTTTGCCTATTACGAAGTAATCAATTTGGTTTCTCGTGTTTTAATCAGAGGATAGCCAAGCTGGCTTGTGGATATCTCGTTACATTTACTACCATGTTTCTCGTCGCTGGGACGAGTCGTCTAATCTGTCTGAATTCGTTATCATTTGTTTGGATTAAGAATGTCAAGACCGGCGCAGCGATCATACATTTTTCTCTATAAGCCCGTAAAAGGTATCTGTGGTCCATTATCATCACCTTCTGTTGGAACGTGCAAATAAAACAGTTTGTGAAGAACATTTCGCCTTTAGACGGATTGTGGCTATTTGATCGCTTACTGGATCAAACCATTGGCCAAGACATGCAAGTCTATTTTAAACTATATACAGATGCGTTCCTTTTTGGAATGCAGCTACAGCATATATTATAGTTTTTACGTCATGTTCGCCCTCCGGCGTTGATTTCAACCTTGCATTTGCTGAGGATATCTATCAATTAGGTAAATTCACCTTCGCTGCAAAAAAATCCGGACATTCTAGGTTAATATCCTAAAAATATGGTTCTTATGATGCTTGTAAAGGTCACCAAAATTTATGGATTTACGTCTCATTCCTTTTCCTTGTATTTTCGTAATACGTTTTTTTCAGATGATGGTTTATTATTCCTCTGCATTCAATTTTAGTGTTTGGGCACATACCCACAAGTGTGGCATAAAATGTGTGTCAAAACCAGACATTTCAGACCCCACATTCATAAAATACAATATAACTGATGTTGAGACATAGGTTAACGAGTTTGACACGCAAACTAGTCAACCAGCATCGTAATGGCGTGTTCGAACTAAGCCTAAACCGAAAAAATCACGTCAAAGTTGATAAAAAAATTTCGAGTTTGACACGCAAATTAGTCAACCAGCATCGGAATGACGTATTCTAAACCAGCATCGGAATGGCGAACCGAAAAAATCACGTCAAAGTCGATACAAAAAATTAGGTAACGTTGACTGTTTTCTTTAATATCGCGGTATTGTACACTAGGAATTCTTGCCAAATGGTCAGACGGTAAGAAAAATAAATTTATCTGAGCGTCATTGATGTTAGATAGAGCAAATTCGTTGGGAATTACGTGAGGAAAGAAACATTTGAGATTTTGCATCACGATATTTCATTAATCTGTCATTGTGAACGAATTTCTGGTCAAAAACCGTACCGTACTACCACTAATATAGCTCCGGTTAACTCTTTTCCAAAGCTATTTTTGAAAGATCAAATTACAACTTCAAGTCAAGTCGTTTTCGGTCGATAGAAGAAAGAGAAGAGAATTCGCGACGAGAATTGAAAAGTTTTTCAGAAAACGCGTTTGGAAAATGTTTTGACGATTAGATTATCCGTTAGCATAAGTATTTCAGAAGGGACCTGCTTTGAAGGCGATAAAATAAATTTGTAGATTAAAAAATAGTTTGTGATTTATTGGCATGTTCCCGGTACTTTTTTAACAGAATGTATGGACATTTTTAAAATTGTGCCTTTCTGTATTACGGTTTCGTTATTTAACTCAAATCTTATGAAATGGCAGAAGCAATCAGTTGGTTATAGAAGCTGGCTGTTTACAAATCAGTTGGCTTCAACTTCCACGACCATTTTTTTTAATCAGCATAGTGCCAGCCTTAAGCAAAGAAATATGTTGCCTTTATTCACAGTCAATAACTTTATTCTTTTAAATTTTAAGATATCTTCTTATAAAACAATTTATAACAACAATTTATAATTTAAATGCTTGAGAACAAATTGACCTTTCTAAACATTTATGGCTTCAGTGGTTACAGAAATTCACTATGGCAAATGGCAACACTGTTTCATACCTTTCCAGTGCTTGTCTCACTATAGATGTACGGGCAAATGTGTTTGGCTGTGTGCGTTTGTGTGTTTCAAGCAAATATAGATGAATGAATACGAATACGAGGGACTCCGTGTAATGCATGTGGCAACTCAGAGTATGCGTGCATGATATGTCCTATATGTACATATATGTAAATGTGTGTCTGTATGGGTTTGCAATTCTAAAGTGTTACTGCTTGGTACAAGGATTTGTTGTCGTTTTGCTGCTGCTACTTTTTCTAGCCTCATTGCTGGCGTTGTTGTTGTTATTGTTGCTATTGTACATTAAGGGCTTGAGAATGAACTTTTGCCAAAGCCTTACCGTTTTGTGTGTGTGTGTTTTTTTAATCAGCAGCACTTTCAGGTGGTGTCTTAATCACTTTTTGAAATCAATGCATTTTTATTTAATTGCACCATATAGGCATCATCGTTTTGATTGATTTAGAGATTTTCTTAATTTAGGCCCAGGTAAATTTATTCTTAACACTCAGAACGCAACTAACACAAATGTCCTTGATTAATTTTTTCTAATGCATTGACATTGTTTTGTTTTGCGCACAAAATTACTGCACAATTTTCATTTAGATTTTGTAGCTTTTCGCTTAAATCTTTACATTTTGCAAACACAAATTATTTTTCAAATCATTTTCGGGCCAACTTCATTTTTTAACTTTCACTTACAATGAAAATGTTACAGGATATTGGTCGTTTTTCGTATTCAATTTCACTTTTCATTGTTCACTACACTTCCTCTCAACATTCACTTTCATCCATTGCACATGTATAGTGGAATACATCATGTTGTCCTGTTGTGTCCTGAAAAAGGGAACCAAGGACACCCAGACACACGACGACGAACTTTATCGTTATATGATTGATACACGACTAACTGAAGAGACCCTCATATGGACAACTCCGAAAGCTGGACACCTACTGGCTAGCAGTAGTTTGTATTTGTGTTATATTGAGTGGCTGTGGCCAGTGGACGCGAAGATGGCTCTTCAAAATAGTTGTGATGCGACGGAATGCCAATAAAGCCAAGACTGAGAGCACGACGATACCATCGTCGTTGTAGTGTACAATAATAATTGTATAGAAGCACATTTGCTTTTGTTTTGATTTGTTTAGTATACAACATGCTCAGACGAAGTGTTGTTGTTGTTTTGCATTCTAGCAATTCGTTGGTATGCCCGATTAGGAGAGGAGAGAGAGAGAGTGCAATGACTTGCGCCTTAAGTATGTGGCAAAATATGGTGTATGGTTTTGTTTACATTTGAAAAGGCAGTGACCGTTACATTGAATGGCGTACGATTGGCAGCAATAAGAACAGCGTTGCCAATCCCATTGAAATTAATAGAGGGTGTAGTCAGTGCTTCGCAACGTGCTGCTCACTTGATGCTAAAAGCTGCGATAGTCGATACGAACTAAATTGTCAACTATGTATATCTTAGGTGATATAACTTTAACTAACACATAGTTTAAATTAGTTGATGTTCTCTAATTATACACAAAATACACAGTTTAATTCCGATTTGCCATATAGTAACCTGCTGCGTTTTAAATGTTTATTGAAATTTGAAATTGCACAAGAGCTGTTAAAGAAAATAACGAATAATTAAAAAACAAAACATTTTTTCATATTCAGAAACATTTAGGTATCATCCAAAATCAGTCATGGTACATGATTTACATGACAGTGATTCTCTAAGATTTTCTCCAAGACATTTCTCCGTATGAAAAGTATCTTCCAGAGCACTTCTTCAAAGGAAAGGTGTCTTCCAAGACAACGTGCCTGTCAAGACGTTCTTCAAATGAAAAGTATCTTAAAAGACATTTCTTCATATAAAAAATATTTTCCAGTCCACTTTTTCATACACTGAAAAATATAGTAGTTGCGTGGTTGATTTCCAACAATTTTAAATAACTATATTAGTTACTTACAATTGGTTTATAGATTGCGATCGAGATTTTTATTGGTGGGATTGTTCAATAAATTTATGGTTTTGGAACACTCTTGATAAAAACAAACAAAGTTATTTCAAACGCAGAAAAACTTTCTGGATATAAATGATAATATTTACAATATAAAAAATTACCAACGGAAATCCAGAGAACTGTTAACCGTATTTACAATAAGTAAATAGTTTAATTACTATTTACAATAAGTAAATAGTTTAACCATAATCAAAGTCCTAAATAAAATATTTAGGACGACACTTTTCATATGATGGGCTATTTTGGATAAAACTTTTCCTTTGAGTAAGGGTTTCGGAAGACATTTTACGTATGAATAAAATTATTGGGACACATTTTTCATATAGAAAAGTGCCTTGTAGCCCCCTATTCGTTCAGACTCTGTTCTCTTCAGTAATAACCGCCTTTCACGAAACTTTTCTAAAAGAAAAAGAGAAATGTATTCCTTGATATTCTTCTGTCCGAAATATGCTTTTCATTTTCTATACGAAAAGAATATTTCATGACAGCTTTCTATGCGAAAAGTGTCTTCTTTTCTATACGTAAAGTGTGTTCTTTGCCTTTTCTATACGAATTGGCTTCCACAATACTCTTACTAAAGGAAACGTGTTTTCTATGATACTTTTCTATAGAAGCGGTGTCTTCAATTCTATAGAAGCGATGCTTCTAATGGCGCTTTTCTGTAGATCCACTGTCTTTAATGGCAATTTTCTTGCTTCAGTGGCACTTTTCTGTAGGAAACGTGTCTATAATGACATTTTTCTGTAGGAAAAGCGTGTTCAATGACACTTTTCTATAGGGAAAGTGTCTTTAATGGAACTTTTCTATAGGAAAAGTGTCTTCAATGACACTTTTTTATAGGAAAAGTGTCTTCAATGACACTTTTTTATAGGAAAAGTGTCTTCAATGACACTTTTCTACAGGAAAAGTGTCTTCAATGACACTTTTCTATAGGAAAAGAGTCTTTAATGACACTTTTCTATACGAAAAGTGTCTTCAATGACACTTTCCTATAGAAAAAATATCTTAAATGTCACTTTTCTGTAGGAAAAGTGGCTCCAACGACATTTTCTGTAGGAAAAATACGTTGAAGATACATTTTTATGGGAATAGTGTCTTCAATTACACTTTTCTATAGGAAAAGTGTCTTCAATGACACTTTTCTATAGGAAGCTTAGGGGCAATAAGGTGTGTTCGTTGTTAAATATAGGGTTGTGCATTTAATGGTTTTAAACCCACTGGTCTGGCAAGACCGCCAACTGTAAAACACCTGTAATCTGATGTATTATAATTTTGTAAAAGGTTTGCCATTTACGAATATGGATCATTTAAGCACCGAAAAACGCCTAAAAATAGTTAAAACTTACTATATAAGTGGTGATTCAAACGTGGGCTTTCAATCGAACAGGGTTCCATCGTAATCATAGCTTTATGTTTGTTTTTTTATTATATCTACAAAAAAATGGATAACCCTGTATAATATAAAGACTTAAACTCTCTCGCCTCAGATAATCTCCGTAAATGTCTCCAATATGTGATATAAAGGCTTATGTTACCCCTGATACTATGGTTTTATTCAGAAGGATATTGCGATTCACTTCTTATAGTTAATACCGCCGAGATCGTTTGTAGCGACGTCGGTTATAGCCACGATATTTCAAGTCCCGATTTTACACTCATACTAGTCCGCACAAAATGATATCACTACAAAATGATATAGCGACTTATCGCCTAGTATGACATTTTTTCTTTAGATTTTTTTTGCGTCCTACAACGACCAAAATGTGACTATCCTGAGTTTATAAGGAAACTTTTATAAATGTCGAATGACAGCAATGATAGAAGCTTCCAGGAAATGAATACGTTAATATATTCATGTGTATGAACATGCCTCAGTATAGAAGTGTCAAAGAAAGATTTTTGAATTTAAATTCCAATGCCAGTATTTTCTCGGCAGCTCTTCCACGGAATCGTTTTTACATGTTTTCTTATTTTTAGCAAACAATTTTAAGGTATAGTTGGAAATATGTACTATGTCGCTGAATTTCTTATCAAACACTAATAATTTTGGCAGAAAATTAAAAGTTGCACATGCCGCAGTAGATCGGTTTATCGATAACGACTCAATCAACAATTTATCAGTCAAACTGAAAATAGTACAGCTTCAAAATTAAGACTGAATGCCATTAATATAATTGAAAGGCAAATTATTGTTCTGATGGGACTATATAAGAGTATATCGAAACTTCAAACGAGCACGACTGTTAGCGGCAGAACGTTAGTACGAGTAAGTGACTGACGGCTAAGATATTTCAATTTCAAACTGGCTTAAAAATGTGTACATTGCATTTCTTTTCAGTGAAATTTTTAATATTCGCCATTGCGGCATTCGCTTGTTTGGCTTTAACGACAGCAGCTGATATCAATGTGTGCTCCGGAGTAGCGGACAATGTTTTTTTGCCCGTTGTGGGCAACTGTTCGGAATATTTTATATGCCTAAGTCAAACGTCCATTAAAAGAAGTTGCGAAAAAGGTTATTTGTTCAATGCCAACACGCAATCCTGCACCCTGCCTGAGGATGCTAAATGCTTACAAAATTGTACTGCAGCTTTGTCATCTTTCTGCTATGATCGCACTTGCACCAAATATGTACTCTGCTATGCCCAGACACCGGTAATCCGTGAATGCAGTGATGGTTTACAGTACAATGTCGAGACAGATCGTTGTGATTTTCCTCAATATGTGGATTGTGTGGACAATATGTGTACCATCTTCAATGATCCCACTAATATTACATTTTTGGCCAGCAAATCGACCTGTGAAAAGTATTATGTGTGTATGGATGGCAATGCTATTGCCCAGAGCTGTGCCAATGGTTTGCAGTTCAATAAGGAATGTGATTGCTGTGATTTCCCATCGAAAGTTAATTGCACGGTAAGTAAAATCAAGTGCTCGTCTTGCAAAAGAAATTAGTCTTTTAGAAATGCTGCTGCTTTTAAAAAGCTGCAGCTTTAAGTCGAAAACTCTCATGAATAACATTTCATTTTTTTCGCCAAAACATTGCAACCTGCGCTCAAATGCCGCTGCAGAGTGTGAAAAAATTACCGCTTTCTTTTCAATGATCTAGTTTTTTCCAAAACCGCCCACTTTCATTCCAGGTTTCTAAATTACAACGTAATATTAAGCCATTTTCAAAATCTCCCCCCAAAACGGCCGACATTAAGTGCCCTAAGGAAGGTGTCAGCTTTCATCCCCACAAAGATGCAGCAAAATACTATTTCTGCATGGATGGACGTGGTGTTGTTTTGGAATGCACTCCTGGTTTGGTGTATGATCGTCAACTGGAAACATGTCGCGAAAAGGCAAATATTGGAAAGGAAAACTTATCGAGATCCTTAAATAAATCATAAATAATTTCATAGAATTCCCTTAATATGTAGGTGGATCAAGTTCCAAAATAAACAATTTGGCTTAAACATTTGAAGTATACAATAAGAAAATTTCATTACATTGGATAGTAATCAATACCATTGCGGATGGCTTGGTAAATTCCAACATCGGTATGAGATATATCTGGATAAATAATGACTTCTCATATTGACTATCAGATTAGTTATTGAATGTTCTTCAGTAAGAACAAAATTATTTTTTTTTTTTTGAATTTGAGAAAATTTCTATACTCCATTTATTTTATGGTGGAAAGGAAATAGAAAGTGTTCTAATATAAGATGCGGTAAATCGTGCAGTGGGCTGAAATGCAAAACAAAAAATATAGCAATAATTCTTTGAAATTTTTCGAATAGCTAATCCGATTTGAATGAAAATTCTTAAAGGCTTTGTCAAAGTACTGATAAACTTAAGTCCTAAATCTAAGACATTGGCTCTTAACAGAAGCTACACAGTGGATGGTCCAAGTTAGTAACTCCAGCCATTTGTCGACAAAACTGTCATAACATGTTCCTCACTTATTAATTGTGTTTTTAAAAGAATTACGTTGTTTTTTTTAGAATTTTGTTACTGCTGTCCACAATTTTAAATGGGTTAGCAAACAAAAGTATCTCGACATTTCGCCTACTCTCTAGAAAATGTTTTAAAAAACATACGTACATATATATTCAAATGCCGTGAAAACTTGAGGAATGCCAGTAGCCTGAAGCTGATATTTTCTAACAATTTTAAATTATCGACAAATAAGCAACATTATTTTTTGGCCAATACATTCGTGTTTTTTAGTAACATATGCTCGTATACATACTTAATGTAATTTAAATGGAATCAACGAGGTATTGATCCTAAATAAACTTTGCTTTTCTAGTCTCTATATTTATCACTCAATTTTCTCAATCTTTTCTCTTATTTAAATACGACATTGTAGCAGAATTAAAAAATCGTTAAGATACAGTAACAATTTGGGTAAGCAAAAAACAACTGTTAACTTAATACGTGTTCACGCGATTAGTCTGCGGTGAGCCTTAAGTTTAAGTTTTCGATGAAAAGAATTTGGTCAATAGATACTTTGCACTTTAAACGCCTCCTTGTGGTGTTACGTTAATCCATTTTACGATTTCCAAAGTAAAGTTAAATAAAACACATATAAAGCTATGATTTCGATGAAACTTATAATGCTTGGACATTGGCATAATGTACAAAATACAATGTCATTTAAATGACTGACTCTGGTTTTGTTGCAGCAGTGGCTTCTTTTGAGGTGGTTTTCGACCACTTTTTCGCACGTTTTGGGAAGTATGTCGGCGATAATTTGACGAATGTTGGTTTTCAAATCCTCCAACGTTTGGGGATTATTCACGTAAACACGATCTTTGACGTAGCTCTACAATAAAAGGTCTAACGGCATCAAATCGAATGATCTCGGTGAAATTACACTTTCTGGGAACTTCTATGCAATAAAGCCAAAATCGGTCGTGTTGTGTGGCTCGTGGCACCGTCTTGTTGATACCACATATCGTCTAGTTCATAATCTTCAATTGCAGACCAAAAAAAAAGTCGGTTAACATACGGCCATAGCGCTTTGAATTGAAATTTGGATTATCCGCCACACTTTCACTAACAGATGCGTTATTGCCGGCAGTGCGTAAATTGCAATATTGTATAGGCCTGACCATCTCTGTAACGTTTCCAGTCTCTTAAAATTTTGCCAATTCCTTGCACAGTGGTTTTAACCATTTTTACGCGTTCTTCGTTCTTCCGTTGTTAAACGATCCATATTTGTAAATGGCAAAACTCTCACTAAATAAATAATACTTCGGATGACAGACTGCCGGTTTTGAAACCAATAAATGCATAACCCAGTACTTTCGTTCGTCCGGTTGAAGGCATCATGATATTTCAGTTCTTATTTTATTGGAAAAATGAACTACAGTAGAACTCCAATTATCCGAACTCCGATCAACCGAATCGCTGATTATCCGAATCGCTTTTGTCTTTCGTTCCGCGAAGCTAGGACGATAAAACAGCTTACTTTGACCGAGATGTATAGGAAACACATATATTCTTTTTATGTACTTTTACTTCTTTTTACTTTACTAATGCATACAATGCCAAAAATAAGCTCTTTTACTTTAAAATCCCCTTTTTTTAGAAAAAATCCAATTATCCGAATTTTTGATTATCCGAATGTGGTCCGGTCCCAATTGATTCGGATAATTGGAGTTCTACTATATATCGATTTGTTAAACATGAGAAGAGGACCCTTTCGCCACGCCCATTTATTTATCTTGCCTCTAATTAATTCATCATCCAACACAAGGCACCTCGCAATCCAAAGTAGTGGGTATACAAGATATGTCGCGGTCGAACTTTTAGCGTCTGTCTCTCTTTGTTCCGTGTCATTTAAAGATTCTTTAAGAATATATCAGCTAACCACTTTTATTCCAAAGGTACGACATGGTTTAAAAAAAACCTTCATGAGTCATACTTTTGTTATTTACAAACATACCCACGTTAAGTTGCATTGAATCATTATTATCACTTATAGAAAAATCTGTGCTGATGCAAAGGTAAACAAACGCTCTTCTTCTCTTTTCATTCTGTTCATCCATTCTAAGAGAATATCGCAAGAGCATGAGATTTTATTACACAGCATTGTTCTCAAGTTTATGTGCGTGAAAATTTGGGAAAACGAATTTTCATGCCGTTCTTATTTTTAGTATTAGACAGTTTTCCGAGTTATAAACAACACACGATAATCTTCAAAGATTTTAACAAGAATTTCAGAATTTCAGGTAGGATCAAAATATCTAAGTGAAACAACAAATTGTAAACGAAATGTTTTAAAATAGAATATCGTAGGCCTTCAGACAATAGACATTTATTAAACAAATGATTATTGTATTGTACAATATCCCAACAATTGTGTATAATTGAAGGAATATAAATCTATTTATAAGAAAACGGAAAGAAACCAAAATTCGGTGATGCATCTGAAACAGAAAGAAACAAGCAAATGCGTAAAATTCACATACATTTTTGGCATGAAACGTTTATATACCCGGTAGTGAAAATTGTAATGATAAAAGTAATGCTGATGATATTAAAATACATTTAAGGAAGTTCTACAGACGGCAATCATACAAGTGAATTTTGCAACATACGTATACAAGTGAATCATGCATGCAAGTGCATTTTGCAACATATATTTACCAACAATTAATGCTGTGAAATTGGGTTAACATTGACTTACTGTGGTTAATAATCCACCCTGCCCATCAATTTTGTTAGATTTCATACGCATCATTATGTGACTTATTTTGGTAAGATCCCTTCTACACCCCCACGTACATTTAAGTGTGTCGGTATTGAAGCCCGATACAACTACAATCAAAGTTGTGAAATTATTTTGACAAGACAATTTCGCAAATTCTATTATAGCCGAGGACTCAGTTTGAATAGTGGAATGTGTACTTTTGTTTTTGCATGGCATATAAAGAAAAAGCACATTCCGTTCTTAAATTCTAAAGCGAAATAACAATACCACAAATTGTGAACAATGTGTGACAAGTACAGCGTGTCTACAGTATTCCGGCAAGGAATTATGAAAGATGGAAGAAAATACATGAAACATGAAGTTTGGAAGAAGGAGTGAAACATATTTACTTTTCAGATATAAAAGCAATATTTTATTCTTTAGGGCATAAGGCTTTAAAAAATCCGCTCTTAATTCTATTTCAAAATTTTCTTTCTATGACAAAAATTTTGATCTAATATTGGCAATGTACGTAAAGTGAATATAAAAAACAATTCTGAATACAAAAAACAATTTGATACTATTTTACTAAAAAAAATTCAGTAAAATGTCAGACAATTGGCCGAAATTTGTTTTCTAACAGGAAATCCACATCTCTGATACCATTTTGGCAACAAAAAATAATATCAATGGAATTTTTTTTTAATATTTCTAGAAGGATTATCTATTTGACAGTGTAATAAACAATTACATATGAAAACGAGTGGGCAGGTGCAAAGCTGGACAGACATCAAGATTTTTGGTCATTCCAAAGTTTATGTAGCATCCGCCATTGCGGACAGACACCAACCAATACACCCATTTGCCATAATACAAATGAATCCAACATAAAAACGTCTCCTTTTCACACATAATATATTGAATTTGCTCTTTTTTCCAATAGAATATCCATTAAAATATATTTTTAGTATTTCACAATAACCACTCTCACAATTAGAGTGGTGTGTGGAGTGTGAGTTGAGGTGAGATGTTGCTTTTAATTAACGTATTAATGTCAAAAAGTTCAGCAAAAATTAACTCTATCGGGCACGAAAGGTAAGAATAAAGTTGGAGAAGCAAAACCTTCGATCCCCAGCTAGTCTTGAAAAGGAATAAGCGAGGCTAGTGAGCCCAAGAGGAACCTATTTCGATATCCCTAAGTCTCCATGGGCGTATGCCCATCTTTGACCCTACTTTTCGGCTTTAAATTGTACTTAAAGCCAGTTGGCTCATTTTTCGCGCTGTTGTCGTTATATTGCATTTTGTCAGAAGTTTACGAAAATAATAAAAAGCAACATATTTTTTTTTACTAATTGAATTACGATCCATAGTCCAGTTGATGATATACGGATCCATCATTAGATGAGTGAGCATGTCAAAAACCCTCCTTCTCAATCGAAATATATTAACTTTTCCGTTTTTTCAGTGAAAATACAATTTTTTCCATTGTTTTTCTTTTCAGTAACTACACCCACAATTAGGTCTGTATCTGAAAAAGTTTTTATTCCTCTTATTTTATATAGTTAACGGATAAAGTGTAAAATTGTTGTATAAATTCAACAAAATTCCAATTTTTTTAGATGTGTTTTCAGTCTCTGCATTCGCAAGTTTTTTCATACTGTTACTATATTGTCACTTGTAATCACAGTCTATAACATCGTGGATGATGAACTGATCATCAGATAAGTGAACATGACAAAAATGTCCCCTTTCCGCAGGTAATACATATTCTTTGTGCGTTTTTTCAGAGAAAATTGCTTTCTTTTTTCGATATTTTGCAATTACTACTGGCATAATTGGGGGGGCCCTTAGATAGTGGTCGTGTTAGCTCTTTCCTGCATCGATCAATCACCTCCATTTTTACTTTTAGTTAACGAATCGTTGAAAAATATTGGTAAATCAGTGTAGAAATTACAGTCAGTTGAACTAACTTATATTTACCTTTATCCAACGTCCTTTTGTTTGATGTGAAATTGTGAGAGTTACCAGAAGCAGCGCTTCTTATCAAAAATTGCGCCAAATTGAAACGCCATAAAAGGAGCAAAATTATAACTTTCTGTAGTCCTCCTCTTGCGAATTATAAAGGCACGGCTGATTTTTCCTAGATCGGTCAATTTTGTACATATGACACCCTAAAGGGCAGGACAATGCAGTTCATTTTCTTTAGCAGAGTAAAGTTTACTAAATAGCTGATGCTTGCTAAATTGTGCCGAATTTAATGCAATTAAATTAAACATATGAACCATGAAATATGTAGCTTAAATTGGGTGATTTATATGAAAATGACCTGAGAAATAGTGATTATTCGGCTGATTTTTTCACATTTCACAAAGCATTATAATGCTATATAATTGACAACAATTAAAGCAACTGTAGTTTACGAATTAAGAATTAGAGGGAAAATACTTAGTTTTAATAAGTCGTTCAATTTGTTTGCAAAATACCAAAAGGGGAGTTACGTTGCCCACTATTTTCATACTTCATTAAATGCTCGATGTCTGTCAAACTTGCCAGAGTTCAGTACAACTGCTTGAATGATATGAACCTAAGAACAAATGGATTAAATCGATCATTTGCATGGGAAGTATCAGAAAGGGCCATGCTTACTTGGCCGAATTTTCTCAAATTTTACAGATTTTTACAATCAATGCAATGGGCAAAAATTTTGGCTACGGCAGCTTAATAGTTAGAAATTGGTAGAGGAGATATTGTTTGTATGGGAGGTACCAAAAGCAGTGCTGTAATGCAATTTGTCTGCATTCTCTAACATTACTTTGGCAAACTCTCTACAAAATTTCACAAGATTCAGGGTAACACCATTTCCACTGCTGGTACTAGAAATAGAAAAGTTAATCACTCGATTTTTTTTTCAAATTCTACCATGCATGTACCATTAACCAACAATATGGATAATAATTTAAATTTCTGCGGTCTACGAATGCGGAGTTACAGACAAAGATTGAATTTCGGAAATTGGTGGATTATTATTGATTATTTATTATTGGCAAAATATTAGTGTCAAGTTTTAAAATACTTCGCAAAGTTCTACGCCACTTATCGCGCCCAGACAGGCGGACATCGCCTATTCTTTAAACCGTACTTTACACGCTTCCTTCTGGATGTTACATTTTTGGCCGCATCAACTGATATACCTTCATTCCTTCGGGTAAAGATATAAAAAGGGGGTAATCATGATCATGGTTTTGGGCCGCAGACACATTTTTGACAGCTTTTTTTACGTATATAAACGCTTTCCGACAGCTTTTTTATACATAAGTATGTGTATAAATTCGCATTCTATATAATGCATACTATCAATATATACATACATACATACAACTCAATATGCTTTCTGTCAATAAATAAATAAATCTTAAAACTTGTTTACAAATTTTCGTTAGCGGTCTCAAGCATGGGGAAGAAGTTACTAAATTGGTTTATTCTATAAAAAATTATGAGCAAACATCTAGCTTTATCATTTGGCTGTAGTGTACTGTACAAACATTATTATACATACCGAGTAAAGACAAATCTTTTGCGAACATTCTGGGACATCCGAGCAGACACGGAATTCAATCTGAATCGACAAGTGCACTTGATGTATCCTACAAAACGATAATTCCCCATCAAATATATAATACATATGTATATGACTATGATTGACGTGCCATCTTATGTTTACTATATGGCCATACAATATGACCCAATTCCTTCATTGTTCTGTTGAGTTTATCATAATTGTACAACAAATTTCATTATCTCCTTTGTCTAGACTAAAAAGAAACGTTAATTAACACCGAAATCATAATGCCGCATTGGTTCGCAAAATATAACGAAAATTAGTTTAAGAGAAAATGTTCTATCTCTCCTCTCCTTCTTCAAAACAAAACAATTTCTCTTTGACCTGAAATGCTATTCGACCATTTTTTTATCACGAAAGAGTAATCAATCAAACAATAAAATGAGTAGAGCACATTTGATAGATCACAGTTGGGCAAAGACTAGTCTCTTCAATCTAAACAGAGCTCTCGGCCCTTATTACTAGGACATGAGTCAAGATTGGTTCATCATTTTGTTTTGTATAATAAATATGATTCATAATCCACAAGTCACAGCCAAATTTCGTCACTAATAATTGTGAGTCATTAGTTGTAATTCAAAAGTAATTACGCGGGGCCTACAATAGAAACTATTACTATTCGAGGTGCCCATCACGTAGAAAAGCATTCCTAGCACTATGACATCTGACAGAAAATATATATACGAGTATATATGTAAACATATATCAAAGTTATTGTATTACACGATAATATTCGTCCACATATTGCGGCGTCTATAAAAACCTACTTAGAAACTCTTAAATGAGAAGTTGTGCCTCTACCGCCATACTTTATGAACATTGTCCTTTCCAATTATCATTTCTTCATATATTAATGAAAACCCCAAAAATCAGATCGATACCTGTATAGTTCCAAAGATGAAGATAGACCCTTTTTATTCTCGTAACCGCAATTTTTATTCGCATCAACCGAAACTTTTAATAATACTCAGAGTTCGTATTTGATCGCCCATAAGTATCTCATGAATAGAGTGGATTACTCACGTCAGGGGCGTTACTCGCCGCTCATGAGTCTTGAGCAACAGTGTCTATCCATGAGTCACAGCCGATGAGCAACGAGTGGCATCTAGTTTCTCATGAGCTATAGAAGTGAGGAATGGGTAGAACCGTCTACCTATTATCTATGAGAAGTGAATAATGGTCTCCTACCCAGGACTAATGGACACGACTCATGAGTTACTCGTGAGTAGGGAAAATTGAAAGAATGTGTGAATAGCAAAAAAAAAAAAAAAAAGAATGATAACACATGTATTAAGATATTAGAACAAAATTGTATTAAAGAACGAAAGACCGTCTTAAGTAGTACTAGTAAGTTTGCCATGAGTAGGCAAACCTGAGCGGTTGGTGACTGAGCTGGCTAAGATGGCCTTTAACCATTTCTCAAGGCGCCACTTGCGGTGAGTAGGTGTTTCAGAGCTACGTTAAATCGTACGTGTTTTGCCCAAACCTGGAGTATTTATTTTAACGCCATCTTTCTTCCAATAGTCGAACGATTGACAAGTCTTATAATTCTCTTCACAAACCGACGTTTTGTAATTTTATTAAGCAGTTGGTGTCTTTCAATGAATCCAAAAATTGAATGTGTGTAGACTAGCTGAAATTTTTTCGAGGTTTTCGGAGCAGTGATCTGTGGTATTCTCTGATCGGGCTTGATTGACCATAATACAATGTAAGGCTAATTTGAAATTGAATTTAACTTACTAAGGTCGGATTCATCCAATCGAAGTTGGATTCATCCAACCAAGGTGCTATTCAACCAATCAAAGTTGCATACCAGCAATAGAATTAATTAAACAATCGAAATTAGATCCAACCAGTAGGTTGGATTCAGCCAACCAAAGTACGAAATTGAAGTCCAATCATCATCTTAAACAACCAGAGTTTATGCAACAAATTGAAATTGGATTTTCAGTTCTCAAAATATTGTTTGTTATAAAATATTGTTTGTAATAGTTTTCTTTTTTACAATATTCCACTGCCCTCAATGAATTCATTTCGTTTGAAATTTTTTCGCATTTATGTTTGTATTTTGTTTTTAGTTCCCCACAAAATCTTATTAATGCATTCCCTTTGATTTTTCAGTTTTCTCCAATCTATCCAACATGGTCAATGAAATAAACAAACCTAACGAACCCGCCGACAACGCACAGTTGGGCCAACGTTTGACTGCTTCTGGCATTGCTCTAGCTGAAATGCAAGTTGAACATCAACAACTTATGGAAGAAATGGAACAACTACGTCAGCGTGCGGAACAATTGCAAATGGTGAGGCAACAACAAGGCCATGTCGAGCAGATGAGGAGTGAACAATATGAGCAATCCATTGAGCAAACCGCAACATCCTCCATTTCCAAATCAACAGCTGTGCAGCAAGTCAGCAGCAAATCGTCGAGCGTGCAAGAATTTAGCAGCACATCCGCTGGCGGCCTACAGGCATTAACTGATGAAGACGATTCAGAAGAGGCTGAATTTATTAAACAAAAACTAGCAGAAATTGCCAAGTTGAAATCGCAATTCAAGAACGTGCAAAATATGATCAATACCACTGAAATGATAGAGCAACATTTGTCGAAACATTCAGCGGTCTCGGAAACAATTCAATCGGAATCAGTAAAAACAGCCTCCTCCTCGATGAAGCAACAATCTATCGAAGTTGCGCAGCAATCGTCGACTTCCACCAGCAAGGCTGTCATGGAGGCTTCGTCAACAACAAGTCAGGCCATTATGGCAGCCACTTCGTCATCAAGCACGGTTAGTGTGGAAGAGGAAATAGAACAGAGCATTTCGTCCACTAGCAGTACTGGCACTCTGACTGCTGGCACAGGAGATGACAAAGAGCAATTATTGGCTACAATGTTGGATATGTTTCGAGATTTCAATACGGATCTTAAGACACAAGCTGAAACTCTAAAAGCCGAAAGGGAACGTATCAAGGCTTTAAAAGAGAACATAATAAGTAGCAGACAAGCAAGCAAAGACGATGAAGCCAAGTAACTTTGGAGTGCATACGAATTGTGAAGAGCTCATATCAACCATAGAATAAATGTATTAAGAGCAATGTTTTAAGAAAAGTTTTAAGCAAATAAATTATAGTTTAAATATGTCTTTCTTTCATTCAAGAGCTAGTAGATATTTGTATGTGGAAACATATTTATAGATTATAAAAAATAAAGAAAATGTCCAATTTCCTTGCATTCCAAGAACGAAACATGGAAGAGCTTCTCACATTCAGTGAGCTTTAACGTTCAACAACAATTCCGTGACGTTCGGAAAGCATTTACCGGGCACATCGAGGCGACAAATAATGATAGGATAGGAAAGGATACAGGATTGAACCAAGGATCATGTGAATGATAGTCGCATGTACTAACCGTCAGGCTGCTGTAATAGAATGCGGAAATTCTAGCTTGAGCTCTCTGACTGTTGTTATACACTTGGGAATAACCAGAGTCCTTTGTACAATTCTCCCAATAACTCATGAACAATAATATCTTTGAGCAAATATTTCCTGATAATGACATCGGACATTCAGCTAATAGTGCCAAAAGTGAGAAGTCAATTGGTTTTGAGGTACCCAAATGTCACGCTAGCTTACTGATGCAGCCCCAACACTCGTCTTAAACAAAATTATTACGAAAGCACAGATGAAAATTAATAAACGAAATATCTCACATTTTATTGATCCCAGCAAATGTTATAAAGACCATCATTTAAGGACATGAACCTGAATGTTCCCATTTTTCACAGAGAAAGTGCCTCCATCCAACTGGCAAATGCCTTTGAGATATGAAAAGCTGAATAAAGTTATGATATGCTCGATGCCAAAACTATGACATCTGCTATAACTGCTATGTGGAAAGGTATAAACTCGGGTGTGGATTTTTAGTGGATAAGAGTCCTACGTACGTTTTCTTTTGGTATATAACAGTAAGTACAGTTTTATGATACATATTTCTAGTGGATAAGAAACCTGGATACATTATCTCTTGGTTTAAACCGGTAAGTATCTGGTGAAATATTTTTGTATCACGCCATTAGGCCTAGAAAAAGCATACGACCTGCCCTGGCAACGACATTTGAATTGTTCTGAGAGATTTTAATGTCAAAATATAGTAGGAATGGTGGATGTCCCTAATTTATCGGCTTGGTATTACAGATTCTCGCGTAAAGATATATCCTAATCATGTGGTAATATATGGAAGATGAAGAAAAGAAACACGCCAACGAGTTTAGAAGTAAATATTGTGAAAGAGCGTTCACCTCCTACAAGGATAAAGATGAAAATTATGTAATTAATACACAATTATGTGAAAAACAATTCTATAAGCCGGCATAGCTAGTGATGAGCATGCATCAGCTGTTAAACACGATTTAGCTTACCAAATGCAAGCCATATAATTAAAATCTAAGCTAGTGGAATCTGTTGCATCGTATTTTGTTGCATTATTCCTATCGATTGTTAGATTTTGTTGTGTGTTATATGTGGAAGACTACAACCTATTCTTTTTACAAGAATTTTCCCCTGTCAATGCGGCTTTAGAAGTCGTAAATGCACAATCTACCTTATATTCACAATACAGCAAGTACTGGGAAAGGTCTACGAAAAAAAATCGACACATATCATTTTTTCGTTAATTATAGATTTCGATAGGCTGATAAATAAAGATTTTAAGTAGACATGGGCGAGTTTGGAATTCTAATGCAAGATATACAAAAAAACGAGATTTTAGCTAAAGCTACTACCTATCGCGCGGCTTCTTCCACATGCTTTTGGAAATGATTATGAGAAACGTTGCAGTAAATAAGATTTGAATCATCTTCTATTAAAGCTATGTATTACATAAGCTGGTGTTGTAGGCATCTTTGTCCGTATATTGTGGGACGCTACTGCAGTTTTCTCAAGAATTGGGAGGGAGTAAGCGAATGTTAATATCGAATAGTTATTTCGACCAACAAAGAATCTACTCTTGTAGAACATTACGTAAATTTGATAATTGTCACTTTGGCGTGGTAAATGATGTTATCTTTCACGGCTTTCTCTTCAATAAAGTTCTGGTTTTTGAATCAAATTTTCATAATAAAAACGCTCATTGAACATTTAACAAATTATTATGAATATGGTTCTGATATATTATTCATAATCTTAGTATGAAGGTAAGATTTTTTTTTTTGTATGAATATACCAAACCGGTGCAGTATGGCAGACATTTTGTGTTCTAATCTTAGTGAAATGATTGTAAAGCTTTCTATAAAGCCATTCAAAGAGTATAATAAGACAGTATAAATAGCTACGACACAACTGTCCATAGTAGCTTAATACCAATTTATACCAGGGCGACATGACGAAGCCTCTCAACTCCAAAAATCAATCCTTCCAAACAACAAACGGCAGTGTAGTCAAAACATTTTTTGGCGCTATTTGTCACTAAATGTCAAATTTGAGATGAAAAATTTACTATTTTCATATGTTTTAGAATTTTTTACAACAGAGATTTCATTTAAAATGACAAGATTTCTTTACGTATATCATATATATTTTTATTTTTATATTTGTGACAAAATGAATAACATGAGTTGTTGAAAACTTCCCGAAAAAGGTTTATATTTATGTCGCTGCGTTTACAATTCGTATCGGTCTATTGAAAATGCTTTAATAGGAACCTACATATGTACAAATTTTATATATTTAAGTGATTTTTGTCACTTTAAATAGGCCCTTGAACGAATTCGCAACCTTTGACAGTCGAATGTTTGAATGTGCCGCCAAAAACCGTTGTATATGATTACGCCACTTTTCATTGTTAGTCGACTTGGAACTCTTATTTCTACGGCTACATTACAACAATGTAAATATATGGCAACTCCATGTTTGTCATTGTCAGCCGGAATTTTTTATCAACTTTTCGCAAGTTGCCTGAGAAAATTATGTTTTTGCATAAAAATCAACCGGAATTGCATTAATCGCATAAGAAATACTATGCAAGCAAAAATGAGCGGCTATTTTATCAAATAACATGAGATTTTTTGCAAATACTGTGAAATAAAGTGGCGAAAACGACTACAGAAAAAATAGTTATTCCCAGAGGGGCGTGTGAATGAAAATCAAATTACTTTGTTTAACAAAAAAGGTTTTCGGAAAAGAATTTACAACTTTAAAGGAAAAAAAAGAGTTAATACTTACAATGGCTCCACCTAAGAATCCTAATACTTCGAACAAATTTACAACCAATGCTGTTCCAACTAAAATGAATTCATCAGCTGCTGCTCAACCCCCAACCGCAAATGAAAGTGCTAACACCAGCACATCTGCCGCCAGTGCGACGGGACGTAAACAAACGGGTACGGTACCCAAGACAACAACAAAATCAACGTCGACTACCAATAGTATTAGTACGGAGATGGCTGGTAGCAATACACAACATGGACAAAAGTCCATATTGCAGCCACCTGGCGTGGCGCAATTGGCAAACCGTTGCAGCCCATTGAACATAGTGGCATCGATACAACAGCAACAACATCAATCCCGTACGCAGTATCAACAGCAACAGTATAAAAATACTGAGATTGTTGCTCCCATAAGAAGGGAGCTGAAGGATTTGAATGTAAGATAAATGGGGATAGAATTAGTGATGTAGGAAATCAAAAATTTTTACCAGCCACATTTGAATGAATGAATGAATATTTTGTAACAAAAAGCGAAAAAGACGCAAGGCCATGTCAAGATGTCCTAAAGCCAAAAATATTCAAAAGTTATTTTTTTTGGAAAATACGTGAGAAATATAACATTTTTAATAACATCTCTCTAATGCTTAATGTAATATAACGTCTTTCTAAGGCTCATAATTTGAAAATAGATAGGAATATTGTCATTTCCCATCAGAGTGGAATATAGCAATGGTGATACCTGTAAGGAAAAAAGACACATCTGGCCTGAACTGCTCTGATTATCGGCCTATATTCATATTGCCAGCTCTTTCTAAAATCCTGGAAATTTTATTAAAGGATCAGATATGTGAACATCTTGAAAGATTTATGTTATTACATCCATGCCAGTCGGGATTCCCCCGGTATCATAGCACAACCCCCTTATAATCGGCCTCACCGATAGCATAAGACGATCGCTGGACAATAAGCGGGCTGGAGTGCTGGCTGTTTTAGATCTTAGTAAGGCATTTGATTCCATAGATCATTCCATTCTCTGTGAAAAACTATACACGAAATTCAACTTTTCTTATTATTCATGTAAATTGATTTCTTTCTTTTTGTCTGATCGTTTCCAATATATTGTTAAACATGAAAATTGGTCTAATCTGAAATACTATCTGATGTACCTCAAGGATCAATACTAGGTCCTATCCTGTTTATGATGTATTTAAACGATATTAACTTATGTGTTTTTAATTCGTGTCTCAGTATTTATGCAAATGATATCCAAATATACATGTCTAGTAATACATGTTCCGTTAACGACTCTATCTCAAGACTTGACAGCGATATAGGCCGAATTTGTCTTTGGGCTTCGAGAAATAATATAACTATTGACATTGCCAAACCAAAATGTTAAATTTTCCAACCTGGACGTGAACAAACCGTTATTGATCGTAACATTATTATGCAAAATACTGTTGTCAGTTCTACGCCTTCGCTCTGTTGTTTTGGTTTTGAAATTGATCATAAACTAAACTTCAGCAAGCACATTTCTCGAATATGTTCAAAAATAAATTTTGCTTTGAGAAAACTTTACAATCTTAATGTTATTTTACCGGTTAACATAAAATATACATGCTTTTTTATTACCACATATCATGTATGGCGCAGAAATTTATCACAATGCAGACAGATCTCAACTGCATTGTCTTAACACATGTTTCCACAGGATCCTAAGATACATATATGGTTCCCCTTGTGTCCGAGATTACCAAACCTATGAAAAGTACTTTCTTGGATGTTCCTTTCTATCCTTTTTGAAACTGAGATGCTTGTATTTATTCTTTTGCATTATTAAGTTCAACCAACCGGGATATCTTGCATGCTGCTACCGATTTCTTTCTTCAAATAGAAACTCTCAAGTATAACTCATAAATTGTTATGCTATCAATATGTAGTCCATAAATGGACATTGATTGATTAATAAATATATATGAATATGAATATATCTGATATTTCCAGGAAAAAATCTGCCATTTACAGCTTTCAAAACCCGCTTAACCATCCCATTCCCCCTTTGGTTTGTTATTGAATTAGTTCTTTGTCAAATGATCAACTAAGTTCTAAAGACGTTCGTTTATAAATGATAAGAGTAATAGTATTATGCAAAAAATTCGTTCGCTTATTAAGGTGTTGAAAATTCTTTGAGTCACGCCCTTTTGAAAATAATCGAAAATATTCCACTCACACTCTATTTTAAGTAAGCACAATTTCTTACTGAATACCGTTTTCAAACAAAACCATTTACAAATTTTGAAGCGTTTAAAATTTTAGGTTGTCGAAAATTCAATTTTTTTTCTTAGAATTGCGGGATATACCATAAATTCAAGTAAGACTGTCAATTATAATATACTATTATTTTAGTTTTTCTCCAAATCGTAGTTCTAATAGAAGACACAAATGCCTTATAATCAGAATCTTAGATTATAATTGCTACAACTGAACATCTTTAAAGGGCCTGCCAATTTTTTACCATCATTTTTACCGATTCTAGCAAACATTTTGGAGATCCGGCTAACTAATTCTTGTAAATCAGATTTGTTGATTTTGTGCTTACATTTATTACAAAGATTTAATTGATACTTTCACACATTGGTTTACATGTACTAGAGCGGTTTAACATTTACTGAACCAAAAAAAATCGCAAATATCCGTCCAAAAATAATGACTGCACATTATGTTCTACAGCGTTTTCATGACATGACCCATTACGAGTTTCATTAAACGATGTACTCGGAATTCTAATTCTCTTACAAAGAATGATCCAATATGACAGAAATACGACATTATTTTGACTGCGCATAGAATTGATGTTAAAATTTGTATTTGTATTCGAGATTTTACTATTTTTGTGCTAACTTTTGACATTTTTATCGGAAGGATACAGTAAATGCAGGGTGGGGCACCAGTTGTGGTACAAAAAGAAATTCAAATAACTTTTTTTTAATCAATGTATTTCATTTATTTTGTTATTGTATAGAAAATCCAATTTTATTCTATATAACTAATTGGTTTTGAAAATGATGGACCTTAAATGATCTCCATGCTCATTCACGCGACACGTAACCAGAAAATTATTCATTGGTTCGCAATGTTTTAATAGACTGCTTCAACTCAGTCAAATTCCTTGGTTTCGTTTGTAAACCTTTTGCCTGACTGAGGTCAGGTAGGCATTTCCAAATTGAAAATGTTTTTCATTTCATTTCATTTTTATTCATACATCGTGATGCTGGAAAGCCAAAAAGGCCAATTATATAACATCACAAAAAAAAATACAAAAATCTTTAATACAATATTAAATATTCAACAAAAATAATAATAATAGTAGTGAAATAAAGTTAAAAACGATATAAACTCAGATGTTAATAGCAAAGTTTATACAGTGCCGCTCACTTGAATATTTTTCTAAGCTCGATTTTTTCCAAAATAATAGTTATAACGAACTGGTTGTGCTTTTATAAATCATATTTCACGTATGTGCTGCAATTCTACAATATAGGATTTCTTTAATTTCAATGAATCAAGAACTAAAATATGAAACACACAAAAGGTTAGAAATTCAATTTCAGTTTTTGATTCTTTTGACAAAAATTAGATTATATACAAAAAAAAAATAAATTGAAGGTATTATTGTTTGCTTACTTCTAATTTAAAAATGAGTATTTTAAGTAAAATTTAGTAGTGGATGCTTCCGCCGTTGTTGAGAATACATTCATATATTCTGTTCTGTAAAGAATCTTAAGTTTTTTTATTATTTAGATTTTTTTTATTTGGTCTAGCGAAACACACGACCATGCCTGTTTAATTCCATTAATGAGTTCACTTTTGCTTGAATATTGCTTGCCTGATTCGTACACCTTGCGTACTAGCCATCCCCAGACGTTTTCAATAATGTTTAAGTCTGGAGAGTAAGGCGGGTTCATAACCTCAGCATTTTAGCTTTCAATCCATGATTTGACGACTTTTGCTGTGTGGATTGGCGTATTGTCATGCTAGAATTTCCATTCCAAGTTTCCGAAAACGTTTTTAACTTCAATAAAACTTTTTCCAGCACGACTTTGTATGAAGACGCATTCATTTTTGCAGAGAGAAACTGCAAAGACCCATAATGATATATTGCACTCCATACCATAACTCCATCTTCTCGGCTCTGTAATCGATTGAGTAGATGTTCCTCTTTTCGAAAATCGTGGAAGTAGTATATATATCTATCAGGACTCTCTAAATTTAATTTTTTTTTTTCGCCGGAAAATATATTTTCATTCCTCTCTCTACTCCACGTCATAATCGCACGTTCCTTACGGAGATTGTCTAGCTGTGGTTTCTTTTAAAGTCTCAATCGTTGCAAGCGTACTGCTTTGAAAATAACTCTTTTTACCGTTGATACTTGCACTTACGCCAGCTTTTTCCTTGATTTTGGCAGCAGAGTCGTGTGAATTTGAGGCATATCTCAGAATAGCCCTCTTGTCAGGGGTAATAGTACTTGCTGTTCAACCTTTCATATTATTTTCATAGCCTTCAGTGTCACGTAAATATGTCGATGTAATTTTGCGACTTCTATTAGTTTTTCTGGCTATTTGATGAATAGGAAGTTCACACTCCTTGTAGGTTTTAATTTTAGGTCTTTCCTCGACACTAAAGGATTTAGCTCGGTCCATTTTAATTAAAATTGATTGTTTTATATTTAATTATACACAACTACTGTAATCCGTTCTGCAAAAGACTTTCACATTTAAACTGATTACCACGTGAGGGGTGCTATTCAAATGAACCAAAAAAGAACACATTTTTCACTCATTTAAAAGCAAAGAGCGAGACAATTCAATGGCTTGAAATTTTTTGTGGAAGTAGGAGAAACAAATAAGTAAGAACTCAACCGTTATGTGAAGTGTACTTTAAATAGTAATCACTACTATCGTTAAATGATTACTAAGCGACAGTGTATTATGGTTCCCCAACCAGATACAAAAAAGAAAAACCAAGTGTCGATAATGAGTTCATAATGTAAAATAGGCTACTGAAGTTCACTTAATGCAAATCTAATATATCTGTGCTGGAAAACTTGATTTGAATAAGCACAATTTCGTAGATCCAGAGGAAACCAATTCCAAGCTCTGCAAACGCACACCGTAGATGATTTTAAGAATATAGACGAGCCTGATATAAGAGGAATTACAAGTTGTGTTTCTAGTTGATCTAATTCGCAGCAAAGGTGGTGAACCAGATATTATCAATTTATAAATTGATTTAATGATTCGAAATTCAACATAATTCCTAAGGGAATTCCATAGCGCCTCAAACTATACACATACCCCATTACCATATTAAAAATACTCTTAATTTTTCTAAGGCAACCAAAACTTGTTCCCGAGAAGACTTCAATACCATAATTAGTTTCAGACATCTCTTTAATATGAAATGGATAGAATATATTCATATTGTATAACTTCCGCAGAGCAAAAAGGATCTTTAAGAATATACTCGTAGAATCAATATGAGCACGAAAATCAAGTCGTTTGTCAAGTCTTATGCTGAGGCACTTTATTTCATCTACAATCCCAACACGATTTCCATTAATGTTGATGTCAAAATTCTGAAAAGATTGAAACGAGGAGACAAAAAACATAGCTTTAGTTTTGCTACAATCAATATTTAGATCATTTTTATTTAACCAATGAACCAAATGCCATCGAACAAACAACAATATTTTCTTGATCGTCAATTCTGGCTTTCGTCAATCTGTTTTAGCTTAACGTTGTAAGTATCCCACTTTTCATTAACAGCCACCATCCCGATTTACCGTGTGTATCAGGATCGTAAACACTTTTTACACGCCTTTGGCGAAGAAAACCTGTAAAATATGGCATATCTTTTGCTGGTGTCCATCTTTAACGCGCACTTAAATAATACTGGGTCAAGCAATCACAAAATTGTCTGTTTAGTTTTGTGATTAAAAAATCTTATCTTTCAAACGCTTCAACATCTAGCGTAAGCCGATAGCACTTATTCAACGAGAGATACAAGTTATTAAAACCAATTACTAAAGGCGGTACCAAAACTAGCCGACATGACTGACGTATAGATGGTACCAGTAGTTTCAACAAAAATTTAAAACATATGTGTTAAGCTTTAATTTTTATTTGAGGCATCAAAAGTAAACGATCTAAGTGAAATTGTAAACATGGAAAAAACTGATTAAGGTTATGTAATTCAATATTTCCATTTGAAAGGTCTCAATCTAAACAATATTAAAACCTAGCTAGATTCTACTCTGTTCCTTCATTTACGACTTAAAATATTGGGTATCAAAGTTTAAATGTATCATACAAGCTGGCAAGACGAACACCAATTGAGGTGTCTACGCCAGACGGTTAAGAAAATCCTCATTATGGTATCGACGATCGTTGGCTGAATGTGCGCGAGCTAGCTGAAATGATAGGCATTTCAAAAAGTACTATACATCGTACATTGATCAAAGACTTGAAGATGAAAAAGCTGTGCGCTAGATGGGTGCCGTGCTTGCTTTCAATAGGGCAAAGACAGCGTTATGAAGATGTTTTACCATGGGTAAGAGATAAATCCACCACTTCACACCTGAGACAAAGGAACATTCGAAGCAGTGGACTGGAATGGGAATCATGTCCAAACAAAGCGAAGATGATTCCATCTGCAGGCAAGGTCATGGCGTCTGGTTTTTGGGATGCGCGTCGGATTATTTTTTAATCTTCAGAAAAGAAAAAAAATCAACGACGTATATTATACTAATTTATTGCAGCGTTTAGGCGATGAAATTATGGAAAAATGTCCGTATTTGGCGAAAAATAAAGTGTTGTCCAAAAAGAAAGTCGGCAGATTTAGTTTTTTGAACTATTTTCTATTTCCAAACTTGAAAAAATGACTCGGCGATAAAAGATTTACCAACACTGAAGAGGTGGGGTCTGCGGTTAATAGCTAGTTCTTACCACAGGGTGGGCCATAAGGGTGTTGGCGGTTTAAATATTCAATTAAAAAAAAACTACGAAACATAAAAAAAATATATTTGTATTTTTAAAAAGTAGAAGCTTGGGAATTTTTAAGACTTAAAAATAATGTTGTCCAAATGGCTTCCCTTGGCTGCTTGACACTCTTGGAACCGAAGTCGCAAATTTTGGAAAACTCGTTGAAAACTTGTTCTCGGTATTTTGTTACTTTCCTGAATAAGGTTCCTCTTCAACTGCTCTAAATTGGTCGGACTATTCTCGTAGACTACCGATTTGAGGTAGCCCCATAGAAAATAATCGCATGGAGAGAGATCGAGGCTACGTGGGGGCCATTCAATGTCCCCCCTTTTCGAAATGAGTTTTCCAGGAAAAACATTTTTCAGCAGCTCTATGGACACCCTAGCCGTATGACATGTGGCCCCATCCTGTTGAAATCACATTCTCGAGGTATTGCCTTGAAGTTCTTGCAAAGCTGGCACCAAAAAGTCTGCTAGCATGTTGCAATAATTGTTCGCTCTAACCGTCATCGCATGAAACACGAACACGCTCCACAATGTCGCCTGATCTTGCAGAAACTGAGCGACCACGAACCGTAATTGGTACTGTTGAGCCGGTTGTATCGAACATTCTGATCCATTTTCGTATCACATTGGCGCTTGGAACTTCACTTAAATCGTGTAAACCGTGTTCATGCCGATACAAACGTCGTGCAGTAATCACTGATTTATTGTTTTCGAAATACGCTCGGACACAAAATGCACGCTGCACTCCCGTGTACGGCTCCATGGCGACTAAATTTCCAGGAAGCGGCGCAGCGAACAACATATCCCCCCGCCACCCCGCGCCCGCGTTACCTTGTATAAACAGGGTATAGATGGTATTGAATATCGCGGGAAAAAGTGTATCGAGCTAAAAGGGAATTATGTTGAAAAATAGAGAAAAATTTTCCCAACATTTTTTGCTAGTTTTGAGACCGCCCTCGTATGGTCATACAAAGAAAGTTTTCTCAGAGAAGCTTAAATTGGTTACACCAAAATTAATGTTACAGTTTCAACTTTTAACATTTAATTTGGACTAAACTTTTCCTAAAAGTTTACATTGTTTCTAGTAAATCATTTTAAATGCCAATAAATGTGTCAGAATTCCCATATTTATCCAAAAATTATTGAAAATTATCACACACCCACATAACATTTATACAAATAAGACTCATTAACTAAAAATGCAATGCAATTCTCTCTACGCTAGTACTTTGCTAATGTAAAACAAAAGCCGGGAAAGCAAAACACTTTGAACAAAAAAATAAAATTTTCAAAAAAAAAAAATACTCTTTCAAAAGAGTACACTGTCCGTTCCTTCTCTCATCTTGTTTACTTGCGTTCTTGAAAATTAGTTTTTCCTTAAGAAAATCTAGAACTTTAGCTGAAAGAAAATTGTTTCGGCCACATGTTTTAGTAGCACAGCACAATACGGCCGATCACAACGAACATCAACGAGTTCTTGCGCGATATCGAACATTGTGAACTCTTCATCGAACGAATCAGTTCTATGCATACATATATAAGAATAATTAAAAAAACAAAAAGATTTCAACATAGGCTGGCTAATATTGATGTTAATAATATCTTTGATATTCTTATGCCATTTTAAGGATTATCTCTTAACTACCGTGGTTACCACAGCGAACAACACCAATAACAATCCATCATTATTGCAACAAAGTAGTAGCAGTGTTGGTGCAACTAATAGTGATTTGGGTAAGTACTTATTTCCGCAAATGAAAAAAGCATATTCAGTGTCATTTCATCAATTCATTTGATTTTTGTTTTAAAGTTTATATAAGATTAACAAGAACAGCTACGTTTCGTTTAGTTTATTTTAATTTACTTTTTGTATGCGTATATTTGTTCGCGGTGTAGCGGTGAAGTAAATCGGTCACTCGATTGTACCTTTAGTATTTTCAGATATTTTGAATGGTCTATAATTAGAAATTGTATTTTATTTGTTTTTTCTGCCTCTTTGTATACTTTATTTTATTGCTGCATACAACATCGTGGTGTGAACCGAGAGATATAAATGAAATTCTTAGTCATGCAAAGAATTTACTTTGATTTATTGAAAACAAGAAAAACGTTTATTTTTGTTTTTTTTTTTTTTTTGTCTTCCAGAAATTACGGATTTTGGAAAAGAAATCACTATTTGTGGGGTATTTATTTATTTTTATTAATGAAGACAAGTTTGTAAGATTTAAAATGCAAGTTTTACAAAATTCTGGAATAAAATATATTAAAAAGTTATTAAGCTTTACGCCCAACAACAACTTTTTTTAACAAAAAATAAATCACGTAGGCAAGACCCTCTCTTAAAGTTCATATTGTTATTATAACGATAAATCATATATTTCCAAAATCCGATTTTACGCTTGTGGAACAAATACTGTCCAGTACACCTTCTTTTTCGATCAGTTTAGATAAAAGTTAAGCAAATTATGTACTTATTTCATTGAAAGAACCCCAACTAATTGAATTTCAACATTTTGGTGTGTCAGTGATTGAAGTATTTTTCATTATTTACTTTGCTTCATATAAAATGGAAAACAATTTCAATTACATCGGTCCTTAGCGCTCCTTTAAACTTTAAAAATTTGTCTTGGGTATAAAGCTTTATTTGGCACGCCGGAAGGGAATGATTGAAGAAGTTTCTAGCACATGAGTTAATGGAACTTAAACTAGTTTCAAATCTAGTTCAAAATCGATGATTATTCTTTCAACAAATGTTAAATTCTTTGTTCTCTCAAAAACCGCATAATGCGCAAACAATGCTTGTTATTTGTCATTCAACATCGTAACAAAAATTTCAAGTACCCAACACCGCGACAATCAAAGAGAAAACTTAACATTACCTCGACTTTGACGTGCCACTTCGAAGCTTGTTGTCTGATCTGCAAGTCCATGTCTAAGCATCAGTTACGTTTTGGATGAATGTGGGATCGCAATTGACTTGCTCTAGCATTCCTTTAACAACTTTTAAGCGATTGAACTGTTGGAGAAATTTCACATCTTTTGAAATCGAATCGAATGGCAACACGTTTCATATCCAGACAACCATGTAGAATGCTACGAATTGATTCGTGATACACAGAAAATTTAGCGACTGTGGCTCTCAGACTTAAATGACGTCTCTTAATCACCATTTTCTTCACTTTATCGAGGTTACCTTCAGTATAAGACGTATCTCTGCAAATTCATGAACAGCTCGCCATATACACGGCAACAAACACCATTCAAATCAAACAGTTCAATATCTATCACAATATCAATTTTGTAATGCGAACAAAAAAATTTTGGACTGTTTGTTTTTAACGAAGAATGAAAAAATGTATTTCATTCAAAGTATTTTTGTAAAACGACGAATTTACTTTATTTTTCTGCATCCCCTCTGCTCCGCTTCACTCGCTCAATATTTACTTTATTATTAAATATGATGCAAATATTGAAAATTCTAATTATAGGCTATTCATTTTATATTATATGCCTATTTATTTTATTTTATTTATTTTTCTTTTTTTTTATATTTCCGTCATGTTTTTTCTTCTTTTTCTTTGCAGAGAATTCCCAAGAAAATCAACAACGATTCTGTTATCCAGTAAGACCAATACCACGAAGAAGTCAACCTCAGTCACAACAGCAATCACAGAACGATTTTCTTAACACATCGAATGCAGGCAACGTTAATTCGAATTTGAATACTGCCATCGGTGTTGTTATACCGACCACACCAGGTTTACCGGCTACAGTACCGGCTACAGCAGTATCTGCAATACATAATACGATCCAACCGGTGACAAACAACACGAACACCAACGCAGCCAACGCTACAAGCACACAATTGCCGGATAATCCCACAGTAATAGGGCCACAGTTCGAACAACAATTGCAATTATTGGTGTTTCAACGGCTAAAACAACTTTTCGACAATTCCCAAACCGGTCCATTCTTAAATTTAACCACAAGCATTTTGCCTGGAATACAGGCTTCATCATCAGCCTCATTGGCCAATACGATCCTTAATCACAACACAAACGAAATCACGCAGTTGGCGCAACGGGTCCAGAGCTTAAGCAACAATAATCCAAAAAATAATTTAGATAATTCATTGCAGACGCAGCAAAAGGTTAGTAAAATAAAATGTCTAATCAAA
Organism: Philornis downsi; assembly: GCA_019455685.1. NCBI lineage: Eukaryota > Metazoa > Arthropoda > Insecta > Diptera > Muscidae > Philornis > Philornis downsi. The sequence continues at coordinate 592,237 of JAHXMU010000534.1, forward strand.
CATATATAAATATGTAAATATTATTTTTTTTAGAGTCATAAAACATCCGCCATGGTTCATGAAATTAATCAGAACTCATCCAATTCGCATGAAGTAGTGGTAAATTCTACTAGCCTGGAGGATGTCGCTCTAAGTGAAGTAAGGCAATTGTCATGCATATGAATTTAATTAAAAATATTTTTACAATTTGTGGAAAACGACTTCTATATTTTTTTTACCTTTCCAGACGAGTGATCGTGCTCAATCCATACAGTCTCTGCACAGCAACATAGAAACTCCCACTCCGGATACTACGCCATCATATGAGGAACTCCAACAACGTTTGGAAGCATCCAATCGCAATATTCAAAACATGCAAGAACAACAGCAACAATTGCTGATGCTGCAAAATGCCGCCAAACAACATCTAAGTGATATGGAAAGATTAAGGCAACAAGCAAATAGTTTAAGCTTCAACGCTGGTGCTCAGCGAGGTGCAAATGGTGGCGACGGTGCCCCCGAATATCAATCTGTGGATCAAGTTCACGCTGACATGGCCACTTTGGTAGGACGTATGAAAAATCTCACCTCTTTCATACAGAACCAAAATGAACTCTCTTCACTGTTGGGGGATGATGGACCAGAAATTTTGGCCGAACAGGAAGCTCTACAAAGGAAACTGGAATCTTTGAGAACACAGCGTGATGAAATGCGCAGTTTAGTTTCAGAATTACAAACAATCAATCGCTCGGCAGAAGAAACTGCTAAAGAGGCTAGACAACGACAGTTTGAACAGGAAAAGGATATTGAAGAAAACGACCAGGATAATTCCGCGACCGCATCTTCTGCAAAATCTAAAAAAACCATCAATAACGAACGAGAAGTTCCAGTTGAATTTACACGTAATGTTCCTATAGAGTTATTGCAACACGCCCAACGACCCCAACTCAATGGCAATGAACAATCTGAAACGGAAACAGATATGGATGAAGACGAACGTAAGGCTACTGCTAACCTAATACAACAAAAAGTTTCAGATATTGAAGCGATGAAAGCTCAGTTGAAACGTCTCAAAGATATGATGGAAACTGTAAATTTAATTGAGGCGCACACCGCAAAGGATCCCAAACTTATGGGTCGTACACCACCACCACGCGAAGTGCCCATAACATATGATCGGGAGCGGACCCCCGTTGCAGCTCTCTATAGTGACGATAATGGCAATGAAGAATTTCTAACACGAAAGGTTCGTATGCTCAATGACGTAACTTCGGATTTAAGAGCTCAAGCCGAATCACTAAAAGCGGAAAAAGAACGTATCCAATCGCTTAAAAATGAAATCGAAAGACGAAAAAAGCAGGCAGCCGCTGCAGTCCAAATCGGTGATGATGCGTTGAAACGTAACAGTTTGACACCCACCCCAGTGCCTCAACGTACCCATGAGGAGCGCTGGGAAGAACACCTAAGAACACAACATGAACGCGATCAACTAAAGGAAGAATATGAACGTAAAAAGAAAGAGTTTCAAATCCTTTGCAAACGTTTGGAACAGGAAGACGCTCCCGACAGCGCTCAACAGGCAACTGGTACGCGTCAAGATATCGCGTCGGAAGCAGATGATGAAGCGGAAGAGGATAACATCGAGTCCGACTACGCCGAAAGTGCAAAATTTGTACCCACTTCAACTCCGGCCACCACGAGAAACAATGAAAATACCAGAACAGGAAAGGATTCATTAAATTCCACGGGAGTTTCCTCAAACACGGGTACTCATATAGCTCAGGCAGCTAGTAGTACCCACGACGGCGCTTCCCTGGAAGCAGCTAGTATGCAGTCTGGCAGTTCCAGGTCGTTCTCCATACCACCACCCATGTCCGCTATGGGCATAAATTTTCGTAAGTATTAATTCAGCTAACACTATGTGAAAATTTCACATTACATTGCTTCCTTTTAAAGCTGGCCCTATTCCCCCACCTTTACCAACTGCCTGGAATCCCCACCAGTATTACTATGCCACCGGCGTTCCCCCACCGCCACCACCTCCACAAACTTCGTATGGTTTGAATCACAACACAGCAACGGCCGCCGCTACTTTGAGCCAAAGTGAATGCATTTGCACTTCTAATAATTTGGGTGCGGCGACTTCATCATCCACCGCCACAAGTGCTGCGACAAATACGGCAATGGCCACAGATCCCATGCTGCAGCAATTTATACAAACTCAGCAAATGCTTATCAATTCCGTGTGCCAGTGTAATCAAATGTTGTGGCATCAGCAAAGGGAAATTGACAATCTCAATCAAACCATACACATTCTGCAAGACAGAATTATGTCCCTTACGGGAGGTGTGGGAACAAATGGCCCCAATGCCGATGTGGGTTATACTTTGCGCTCAGAGTCTGTGCCACCACCAAGCTTGACAGGCCTGCATGCTACCCATGCTCTACCCAACAATTTGTACATGGCCATGAATCGGGCTCAATCGGAACAGCCTGCTTTGTATATACCCGGACAACACAGAAATTCCGGATTCTCCAACTATCAGCAACAGCATCACATCTACCGCCGTGTGTCCCAGCAGCAGCAGCAACAACAACAGAATGGTGTCCCTCAACAGGGTGGTGGTGCCTACAATTTTAGCGCTGAAACTCAACAACACAATTCATCGTCTACAGCTTCAGCCAGTATGTACTCCACATTAAATAATGCCGCTCAGCCACCACCACCTTCGACCACCCTTTTTAACAATGAAATACCTACATCACAATCTCCAGTGGTAGGTTCTGGTCCAGCACCTATATTCATGCACCACCATAATAATTCTATACATCAGAATAATGCCAATTTGCGTACCCAGAATCAACAGCAACAGCATCACCATAGTAATATTGCCGGAAGTACATTGAACAATCAAGTACCACCAGGCAATCGTGCCAATAACTATTGGGATAATTTTAGAAGGTAAAATTCTTTGAAAGATTACACACAAATCTAAGTTATCAAATTATTATAACATTGGCACTATATTTTTAAAAAAGAGGACGAATTTGAAATTGCATTGTATGATAACGGTACAGATGAAAAATTAAAACAGTACCATAAAAATCCAAAGCTAAAATGCCCCATTGTCATCCGGGGGATATAAATTTGTCCTTGTGTAGGGTACAAATGAAAAAACATTTTTTACAACCGTTTATAAAGTACCGCTAAAAGAATTAAATAAAACAATCGCCACTAGTAAACCTGTTATTAATTGTAAATTGTACGAGAAAAGGTTAAGACCCTAAGTAAATACTCGTCATTGACTTTTCTCTGAGGAATGTAAGTAGTTCTTTGAGAATCGTTATTCTAAAGAGTGAACTGTGTTGTACACCCGTACTTTTTTTGAAAAGTTTTTATTAGCATGACTTGTTGAAATAACTAACTAACCCTAACTTGTTTATTTTTTTGCTTTCTCTTTGTGTTCCTTTTATGTTTGAAAATGCTCATAAACAAATGTTAATCATATGCAAAGCTATTCGCGGCAAAATCTGCTTTCAACTAATTCCACTAAAAGCAATGAGGAGCAGCAACAAATGCTACAACAGCAACATAACCAAGAGGCAAATTATGAAAGAGCGCAGAGTATGCAACAAATTCCCTCTCAGCCTTTGTATCACGAGCAAAACCTAAACTTAGACGATTGTGTGAATAATTTAAATTATGCAAACAATGAAGCCACTTCCAAATATTTGCGCATTTTGCAAAGATCCCGCATAAATCAACAGCAACAACAGCAACAATACCAACAGAATATCTACCAGCAACAAAGGGAATTTCTGCAGCAATTAAATTGGTTAGAGCATCAAGATAATACCAACAGTAACACGGCTGTTACGCCTTCCAACACCTCGACCGATTTAATGTATCACAATTACAATATACAACAAAGCAACAAGGTGGGTCCTAAGCCAAATTGGCGTTTTCGTAACATAAATGAAGACTATAATCCCTCCACCACCATCAATCGTCTACAAAGCCAACAACAGCCGCAAAGCACTATACCGAGATACCAAAATACTGCAACGTTTTCGCAGCAACCAGCTACGTTATCTGGCAACCAGCAACACTTCCTGAATTTACCTCCCCACACACAAACATCCAGAAATCATGATTTCCTATTACGACCTTCAGTAGATGTCAACGATGACGATGAAGCAGGCTATAACTTCTTAAACACAGGCCCTCAACAACTGCCTCTGGATTTTTCTAATCCTTCTGCGCAGGCGAGTGTACACAATATTCATAATATTCCTCCAGAATGCAATGAAAATAATGAAGATGAAGAAGAGGAGGAAGATGATACCACTTCGGAGGAAATTAAACGTAATCTTTTGGTAAACGCTTTGAAAAATGATAAATTCACTACGAAATTCTATGAATCCATAAAGGAGGATGTATTTAGAAGGCTAGAAAGTATGCTGCTGGACAAAGATAATCTACAAACAACCAGCTCATCGGTGGGAAGCTTGCAGCAACCTCAGCTATTTAATAATATCTCAAACATTTCATTACGTAAGCTGAATTTAAATGAACAGAGAGATCAAATGCAGCAGCAGCACCAGCAGCAACAACAACAACAGCCCCAAATCTCACTTTCTTATGATGGTTACAGTCAGCAAGAGACAAACCAGGATTCTTCTCCAAGGACTGCACGTAATGATTGTTTAAACACAGAAACAGCAACTAATGATAATGTCGATAATGAAAATGAAAAACCAGAAGAAGACTCAAATTGGCGTCAAAATAATATCAACAATTGTTCGGCAAGCTCGACACCCAATCAAACAAGCTGTATTTCCACACCAACCATGACCAAAAATTGCTCTAAAAAGCGGAAAAATACACGCAAGCAATCGATGAGTACTAACACTACTCCCTGCTCAAGCATGGTGGCTATTCCAAATGAAGAAGATAGTAATGAGAATCTTAGAGGAGCTTGTAGTCTGGCAGCGCAACAACATCAGCAGCAACAGCAGCACAAAGATAAGGTAGGCCATCAATAGAATTCCTTTTGTGAAAACCATTTTGGTGTAACTGAAAATTTGTCGTTGATTTGTTGTATTTATGTTTGTTCTCCCGTGAGGGCTTTTATTATAGGAAATTAATGACTACAAAGTTATCTGTAACATAGAAAATATTCCGTTAAAATGAGGCAGAGGTACTTACCTCACACTCAGTGTACACGATCGTAATTTAGTCCTAGTTGATGAAATTGACTATTTAATGATAATTCAAACTTTAACATTAGAAACGATTTCGTAAAGCAATTAATATTCCAAACAAGTAAATATGAAAATAACTATAATTACACATTAGAAAAAATATTCTGTGTACATATTTTTTTTTTATTTAGTGGATGAAACATACTATTAACAATTGTGTTATTAGTGGAGAGTTCAGAATGTACTCATATACTAACTGCTCATCGAGCCATATCTGATAACTTCTATAAATACTCATATACGTTTTTTAATGATATATGAAAAATTCCTTGATAGAAAGTTTATTGATGGCCTGCCATTTTGGAGTACTAATCTTCTCAAACATTGCAATTTTGGAATCTCTGTTAACACAATTGTGTTATTAGTGGAGAGTTCAGAATGTACTCATATACTAACTGCTCATCGAGCCATATCTGATAACTTCAATAAATGCAAAACTGCTGCCTTTTACCACAAAAAAGAAATTCTTATGAAAATAATAGATTGAGAATGGTCTTAGCACTTGTATGAGATCTATTTAAAAACATTGGCCGACGTGACCGATTAGCAATAGATTTCTTTTCACTTCTAGAACAAGTTATATGTAGAAAATATGACCAAGTTCTATAGAATACTGTGACTTCTCGAAATGAGGAAACTAAGTACCAATATAGTGAATGGGTGCCTTCTAAAGTGCTTTATACTGTTTACCTCCAAAGTATTCTGCTGCAGACGGCAGGTAAAGAATAATGCTTACCCAAAACAAAATAGGGCAAGCTTCAGTTGTTTCGTCTATTTCCTATGAGTTGATGTTCGCCAGGCAAAGAATCGATTTAAATGAAACGAACGTGGAAAGGAGTAATATTTGCTTGTCAAGATTACAAACGGCGACTCCTTCCTTCTTACATTTAATTCGGTTGTTAAAATTACTGCAGATGTAGGGGAGGCCTTCTATAGGTGGATGAAAGGGAATCTGAGCTACATTATACTTTCGGTGACCTTTTATTGCCCCAGAAAACAAATCTCAAGCCCGCCAACACTTCAGTTATGCATCTGGGGGAAAAAATGGATATCAAGCCGACATTTTCAAAAAAAACTACCCACAGCAATACAATATGGCAATACAGTTATTCCATACTGCAATACAAAAATGCGAGGCACTGTGCGTTGTTTTGTGTAATAATGAAACATACAGATTACATTATATATGATTTTAAATACTTTAAAAGGGAGTGGCAAAATTTGGTTACAAGATTTCCTTTAAATAGGAGCAAATAGCATAAGAAATATGGAATTAGAACTTTTCCTCTCTAATATCTTTTGGCACAAGAAGTTGTTACGAAAGTACATTCCATTCTGCTCTTGAATAGGATGAATATTAAAAGGAATGATGTTTATTATATAGAAATTTCCTCAGTTTGCACTATTACAAGAGCATAAATGGTTATAAAAATATAAATGAAATCTATAATTCCAGCAAAATGACAACAAAAATCTTCCAAATGCCAATACTACATCAACTGCTATGTCATCATCGCCATCCGCAACTTTGCAAACTAATGAATGCGATCTTATAAAATATATAATTTCTCGAATACGCAATCAAACTCATGCAAACACTTTAATAAATGACGCTTTATTGGTCGAGGTTGCTAAACTTACCGCCACAGTGGCACAGAATGCCCAACCTTTGGCGCAACGTAATGCTGCATGCAGCAATACAAACAATATTTCACCCAAGAAAATCTATACAAAAATAAAGAAACTAACAATACCCAAGGACCGGGATGAATTCCTCTGCTGGTATCAACAATATTTGGAAAATACTTTATTTGGCGGATGTCAAAGGGATGATACGAAAGCTAAGTCATCGGCAGCTAAACAAACTAATAATCAACCGCAGGCCCCATTACAGAATGGCGTGGCCCAACAGCAATCACTGCAAACAGCTCAAGATGATGGTGATTTGGCAGAGGCAGATCAGAATTGTTCATCAAACACTAGCAGCAACTATCATCATTTAGAGGATGATACGGCAACAAAGACATTAATTATCACCCCAAATGCAGAAGGTAATGATTTTGAAAATTCTCCAAAAAACAGGGAAGATGGTGCTTGTTCTTTGGTGACGTCTTCGCAGCAAATAGAGGATTTACAATCTCTTGCTGCAGCTGGTGAGAAAAATGATTTCAAGACCGAGAAACAGGACTATAATGAAAAAGAATAACTTAGTACATTGCATTGTTTCAAGTCTTACATATATGTATTCCTGTCAGCTTGTGTATTTTCGTTTTCGTTTAGAAAGTAAGTACGTGTACGTTTGATTTCCTGTTTATATTTTAATTTATTTTAACTATAATTTGGATCATGCTTTCTCCTATTTCCGCTCCTCACAAAAAAAAAACATTCCTTCTTTACAATAATTCAACATTTCTGTCATAATAAAACTATTTATATACCCATAAAAATTATGTAATTTTTATTGAAAAATAATTTTAGAATGCATCATATTACTTTATTTGGAATATCTTTCAAGGGGACCTTTCTCGCGAGTTTATTACGGAAACTTGCAAACACTTTTTTATCTGTATGGTTCGATTTGTTTTGTACAAAAACAGTTCTTTTTTGTTGCCTAGGTCCCCGTTAGAGATTTTTTCAAATGAGATTTTCTTCCGTTTTTGAAACTTCTTGAGGTTTAGATTTTTTGCTCGTCGGGCAAATTAAATTTTGACGAAACCCATGGGATCAATTTCATGAAATAGTACCGTTAGTATTTTAGGTTTCTGCAACAATTGTTAGTTCGTTTTAATTTATTGAGAACAAATATTGACCCTTTAATTTCTTCGTATTTGTGATACTTTCAATTTCCTATAATAGTTACTTTGTTTTCGCTAACTCCTCCAACATTCGATAATAACAATAGCGAGTATCGTATTCCATATCATACCAAAAGTTCACTGCAATACATTTGTGGCTTTGCCGCACATGATGATACCAATAATTGGGTAAAAATAGTAAATCTCCCGCATTTGCTCTAACGTGTAAGGGTTGAATTTTCGAATACATAGGATATGAAGCTAAATCCGGAGCCAATGGATCAATGCTAATCCACTCGGTCAATAAGGGCTGTCCAGCATTAATAACACCGCCCTCTTCACTGTCTATTGTCAAAGGTTTTATGTGGTATTGCCCTGTTTCCGCATTACGCTCGTATACACCTGTGCGATAAAGCTTTCTCGGTATCCAAGGCAAACAATGGGGCGGAAATAGTATAAAATCTTTGTAGCCCGAAATAACACAATACAAATTATCGTAGGGATCTTTATGCATTGAAGTTATAGCTCTTCCATCACCCATCCAAAAATTTACAGCATCCGGAGGTTTATTAAAGCATTTCTCCGCGAACTCCAGAAATGAACAATCAATATCTTCCTTCAATTCAGGAAAATCTAATGAGAAATTTGAATTTTGCTTTTGTATATAATACACGGCACCCATAGGATCATCCAGATGCTGTAGGAACTCGTTCATAGTAATCCGTTCTTCCAGAGGTAGAACGAAATATTCTTGTTTATCTTCATACCGCACTGCCAAGCCATCAGCATACCCATTTGGCGTTACCGCAACATCAACCACCTTGTTTTCTAATTTATCTTTGAAATACTTATCGCCCCACTTCTGTATGGCCGGCCACGAGGACAGAGCATTCCTTATGATCACCGGCTGCTGCTTGGCATAGTACTCGCGAGCAAACTCAATAGCATCTGGTACGGCATGAAGTTCGGCAATTTGTGTCCCGATGCATAAGTCATTTGCCTCATTCAGTAATAAGTCAAAAGCAGATCTTATTCCCGCACTGGCCATATCACACTTTCAACAAAAGCACTGAAACTGCCGTAGTGTTACCATATTTCATGCGCACATGATTCCCGAAATGGGATATAATAGATTTTCAAAGGGCGACATTTGTCTCAAGCGGAATTTTTTTCCCCACGCAAGATGAATGCAAATTTACCTACTGAGGTTATGTTTTAAATCGAGGAACAGTATCGGTTCGGGCAAAATTTTGACATTACCGTGTGTGTGTGTGTATGTTTTTGTGGGGAGGGAGGGGAGGGGGTGTGTGCTGTCTTGTTTTACATTTGTGTGGAAAATCGTATGGCAAAAACGTCTTTAAAAATAAAACAAACAATAACACATGCCAGCAGTGAAGAAATGTCTTGTACGAGGTGTGTGATCAAAAAATTAAAGTAGTCGCCCTCAGATATAATACACTTGCGCCAGCGTTTCTTCTAAAACGCACTTTTTGGTATCGCCAACATCTCCTGTTTCGATTTTTCTTTTATCTCCTCAATCGTAGCAAAACTCTTTCCTTTCATCGGTGTCTTCAGTTTTTGGGAAGAGGAAAAAGTCAGCGGGGGCCAAGTTCGGTGAATACGGTGGCTGAAGCATGCTTGCTGTTTTGTTTTTGGCCAAAAACTCATGCACAAGCATCGATGTGTGAGTTGGTGCGTTATCATGGTGCAAAATCCATGATTGTTTTTACCACAATTCTGTGCGTTTCTGACGAATTGCTTCGCGCAAACGGCGCATAACTTCAAGGTAGTATTCCTTATTGACCATACGATCTTGTGACAAAAATTCATGATGCACCACACCATTGCAATTGAAGAAAACCTTCACATTTGACCGAACTTGACTTGCTCGGGCGAGCAGGACGAGCATCGTCATTGACATCTTCTCGGCCTACCTTAAACCGGTTATACCACAATTGAACTTGTGTTCTGCTCCTAGTAGACTAGCCAAACGCCACAGTCAACATTTCAAATGTCCTTGCACAATTAATTTAATTTTTTACACAAAACTTAATAGTTTCTTTGATCCATTTTTTCGAATAGTAAAAAATCGAAGAGCACACCAAAACACGACTAACCTTTTTATCTGCCAAAAACAAACTGACAATCCAAAATGGCTGATATTGTCAACATATATAATTGACATGTGTACCAACATAACAGAAAAAAATGCGAAAATCGAACATACGTAACTCACGAAATTTGAAAAAACCCGTTTTCTATCATACCTCGTATGTTATCCATTTCTCGGTTTCAAAAGCAATGTGAAATAAAACACAACTAAAGCTGTGATTTCGATGAAACTTTTATTTCATTAAATGCCCATCTCTGGATTGGTTGCAGCAGTGGATTCTGGAGCAGGTATTTAACAGCTAATAGCCTTGCCAGACCGGTGGTTTTGAAACCACTAAATGGATAACCCTATATTTGGAAGACATTAACCCAGATGTCAACACTTGCTACAGCAGTGTCTGTGAAAATTTGTGTTTGTATCTGTCAAACATTATCAATCAATGTGAATGAAATAAGTAAGAAGAAAATAACATTAACTGGCAAGTGAAACAAAAATGCGGGTTTCGTAAAAAGAAACTCGTTTCGTTTTAAGCACCTTGGGGTGCGTTCCCTTGTTGGGAAATCATTAGTAGTTTGTGTATTACCGTAACATAACTGGTCGTTTTATGACTTCTTAGGAGTCACATTATAATCTACATAATATATGAGGTTATTTGATAATGTGTAAAATTTTAAGTTTTTATACTTTATAAAAATCGATATAAACAGACTGAAGTCTAATAATTGGCGATGGCGCCAATGGAATAATTTTCTTCATTGGAAATAACTCCAAACCTGAAAAAAAGAAAGAAAAATGCGAATAAATGGAAAAGTCCTAAAGATACAGTCATTTACGGAAAACTATGTGTAAATTAAATATTTCTCAACAGTTACTTCTTGGTATAAAATGATATTTTATAGAAATTGTCACATATGCCTGTTTTAGTTGCTAGCAAGCAAGTGATAGTAGCTTGCCCAAGGTCCCACCTACAAATGCAATTGCGAAAAATTAGCTAAATAATTAAATTGTTCATATTTTAATGTGTCTACACATTTCCATTAATAAAACAGCACGTGTGTCCGATCTAGCCACTTATGGCTGGTTATTAATTTGGAATTTATTTAATATAATACGATTACTATTCAATTGAACACTTTGCCAACATTTTTCAACGTTCATTTTACATACACATTTGCTTAAATGTCAAACTAGCCTTTTTTCTATTTATACTAAATAAGGTAAGTTGAAATGATTCTTTATTATTAGCGTAATTAGTAATATATTGTGTTACATTATGAATTATAAATAAACATGTAAATAAAACAGTTTTATTATAAATGTAGGAAAGTTGTTTGTCAAAACACACTGACCGTGTATGGGCCCTAAAAGAACATATGCTTAACAGTTTTGCTGTAAATAGAAATAAGTTCTCTTCGGATTGCTACCATATGTGCGGACGTATCTCAATTAAACTGGACATTAACACGATTAGAAAAAAAACTAAATGAACAGTTAATTTCATGGTGGTTGGCTTCGACAACAAGTGGTTAAGTGGAATTAGAGAAATGGACGTTGGCCGAAGTGATGCTACTTTGAAGGCGCTCAGCCCCGTTGAAGATGTGGATAACGGTGAAGAGATCATTAACTGGGAGTTGGAGGCGACGGCTATTATAAACGATGTAAAAACACATGTGGCCGAAATTGATATATCGAAAAAATTGCCCAGCAACGACAGCCACATATACATGAATATCCGAACGTTTGAGGGAGCTGCATATTGTGTACATGTTTCAAGTTTGGGCTTTCGGATAGTGTCGGAAATCTATGACACCATAGACGAAGACAAAACAGAAGCGGTAACTGAGGAAGAAGTGTATGAGACGCCTTACGCCTTGCTGGATAAAATTAGCCCCCGCTATGTCGAATCTTTTGGCAATCAGTTGTGCAAACAGCTGCTGCATTTGCAACAAATGAGAACAGAATTTAAGGAGGAAGACGAAGAGGGTTTCGAAGAAGACGATTGAAGCTGCATGTGAAGAGAATACAGACTAACTTTTAGAGTTATAAGTAGTGTTTTAGTGCAACAAAGATTAGCCCACCCCTCTGTCTCAATAGTAACATCAAGGCCACAACGACTAGAAATGATTTTCCTAGATAAGGTTAAAACGAATAACAAAAACAAGCAGGCCATTTGCCTTGAATGGTCTGTTTTTTTTTTATTTTAATAAGCTTTGAGTACATATGTATATGTCTGTATGCCTCCTGTAAATGTAACCATTAATTCCAAAATCCATTAGAGAATGGCGACAACCGCCCTTTCTACAGCTCAGCATTTTGTTGTAATTTTTTTATAATTTTAGACTTTTAAGCGTTTCAAAAATAAAGATTGTGACTGCAATTCCAAATCTGTTAACTTTCTTACGACAGGAATTAGTTGCTGCACATGATCCTTGTATCCTGTGCCGGTGCTGATGTTCTTTTGGCCATATACAACTTTGCCATCGAAATCGTTAAGGGGTACAGCTAAATTTTTATCAACCTGCTGGATGGTTATATTCAAATGGTCCTCAATTTCGGCCAAGAGCTAGAAATGGGATTATAAATTGATAGTAAGCCATAATCTGCCACGTTCGGCTTGGAGTACTCACATTTCTCTCATTGTACCAGATGCAACAACCGCGATTATCAGTTAAATTGGTGTTGAAACAGTTCCGTCCGCGAGTCTTGCACCAATCTCCATGATACCACACCTATTAAGGAAACAAACGAGATTTAGAAAAGTGGGAAACACAGACATAAGTAGTCTATGTTGACTATTTGAAATACTAAACATACAATGGAAAAAAGGGAAGACTTCCATATAATATCATTGATACATTAATTTAATATGACAACTTCTCTTCCGAACTGTCTGTTACTTTAAAGAAAACTAAATTTAATACTTATCAGCTTGCTATAGCAACCTCGTGAATTCAAGGGACAATAATCGGATGTTCGTACAGTCCACTAGTTTACGCTTTATCCACTTTAGTTTTCTATTACAATTATCTTAGTAATGATTTCGTCTCTATGATGCTTTTAAACTTTTCATAATAAAAATGCAATATTAGGCCATGCCTTTCATGCCTCTTCCTTTTTTTCCCCCATTTGGAAAATTATATATTTCCTTACTTTTTCGGGAACTGTAGACACCAAACTAATGGCCAAACCCATACGTTCAGCTCTTCCAACACGACCAATACGATGCACATAATTTGATTTCTCATCAGGTAAAGTTACATTAATCACTAAAAATTACAAAATTATTACATTAACAAATTTCTATACTACATGTTCATCACTTACTATACGGTAATCCTGTAATATCTAAACCTCTTGCTGCCACATCGGTACAAATCAAGAATTTAACATCTCCTCTTTTGAAAAGTTCCAAGTTTTGCTTACGCTCTTGCGGCTTACGATCACCGTGCAAACAAACACAGGAGTATCTTTGACCCCCTCGAGATCTGAGATATTGTTCTAGATTATCGCAATCCAATTTAGTGCGACAGAATATTATGGCGCGGTCCATTTTATGTTCTTCTATAGCTCTAATACAATATTCGCCTTTCAACAATTTAATAGCCTCAGAATATGTTTCCGGTGTGAGATTTTGAGGATGGGGATTGTCGCGAGCGTGCACCCCATCTGTGCGTATACGCTGGCGCAGATTATGCCATGCGGTGTCTTTTTGTGGATCTACCATACATACGACATGATGCACAGTTTCGGGTACAGCATCCTCGCCTTTAAGATCAATCCAGGTAGGAAAATGCATGAGGCGATCTGCCATTTTTTTAACCTCAAAAGCATGAAGCGTAGCAGAGCATACAACCATTTGTAGACGACGTCCGTCGGAAGTCATTTTTGGAATTTGCTTGTGTAGACGGTCAATGAGGTCGGTATAGCCCTGTTTGAGTAAGGCGTCTGCTTCGTCCAAAACGAAAAATCTATGCAGTGAAAAGAATTAACAATATATAATGTTATTATTCTATTTAAATGTAATTTTCGAAAATTTCGCTGTGGTTACGTTCGATTATTAATCGAATTCGGATTCACCTTCCGAAGACGCAGCGGCAATTATTAAAAAAGTTCTCTTTTGTGCTACTTTGTTAACAGAATAATGTACGCTTGTCAACAGTTTTAGTAACTTATTTTGGTATAGTTACTAGCATATTAACTAATATATATATATATTAACTAATATATATATATATTAACTAAAGTTTTGCATGACAATATATATTTTCGAACGTATTCGAATAACAAAACAAAAACCAAATATATACAAAAAGGGCTACTGTCAACCCCCCTTTTTTTGTCGAATACTATAGTGTACGTTTTCTGTGGTCAGTTCGATGAGTGATTCGATACTGAAAATTAACATCGAATATCTACTGTTTTATTTACTTATTTTTTTTTTTTTTTTTTTTTTTTGTAAAACATCGTCGGGATGCTTTTTATATAAAAAGCGCTAAAATAATAAAAATTCGAAATTATGGAAAGATTACAAAAATCATTCTATTTAGAAATCGGAGTGTATATACATGGAAATCATTTAATTTATTTATTCAGGATTGATTAAACAGGATTTAATTTTTAACATTTTTTAAGAGAGGCAGAGTAACAAAGGCTTTTCCAAAATTGCTAAAAAGCCGATACGTTTATAACACAAAAATGACCACTAAAAATATAATAATAAATAACTCTAGGTTCAAAATGTAATCGCGTATCGAAAATTAGGCGCTAAGCCACGAAAATGTTATAAATTTAGTCATATATTGTGTTTGACCATTTTTGCATTTTATCGAATTTTCGTTTTAGAATGTCTTGTTTTTTGGTGAAGCATTGAATACATCGTAAGGCGTCATTAATTTGACAATTGCACTCTCCGTTTCCAGGATAAAATATGTTTGTGTTTTAGCGATTAATTCGGCTGCATGAAATAACCCCCAAATGAAATAACCCCCAAACCTAAAATGAAATAACCCCCAAATTTTGTCCATACATTTTTGGGTGTTATTTCATTATGAAATAACCCCCAAATTTTGGGGTTTATTTCATTTTTCTGGGGATTATTTCGTTTTTCAATTTGGGTGTTATTTCATAATGAAATAACCCCCAATGAAATAAGCTCCAAAATATTTTTTTTGGGGTTTATTTAATTTTGTAAAAAAAATTGGGTCTTATCTCATCACATTTGGGGTTTATTTCATTTTTAAAATTTGGGGTTTATTTCATTTAAAATAAATTTGCTTTTGGGGATTATTTCATTTTGTTAAAGTAAGGTTTTTGTCGTTTGTTGACACATTTTAGAAAATAATGTAACTGTTCTTCATTAAAACATTGCTTTTACATATCTTTGTCAAACCCATTTAGTGTAATTTGTTATCAGTCTCAATTGGAATTTTGACCGAAACAGTCATTTAAGAATGGAGTTTGAGTATTAAGTGGAAAAAGAATAAATAGTGTTCTGTTGTATTCATTGAATGATTGCCAGTTATATGCAAAAAAGTCTGTCTACGGTGAAAAACAATATTATGAGTGTTATAAAAATAATTGTAAAAGCAGGGTTGTTTTGGAAAGGGGCACATTTTCGAAATGTCGCAAGTTCGTGGACCACAACCACGGAAATCAAGAATCGACATATAGTGAACTAAAGCCACTCAGGAACATTAAACGAAAATGTGAGAACTTTGACACAGCCATTGGAGAACAAAATGCTTTAAGCGGCATAAGAAAAACGTTTCAAAATGTTTGCCAAAGGTAATTTGAAGGGTGACGTGTCATAACGTCCATGGTCATAAGGTCCATGGACGTTATGACACTAGACTAATCGGGCATTCTGACACAGTGAAAGTGTCTTAATGTCTAGAATGTTATGACACTTGCGTGTAAGAAAACAATGTTTTTGTTCCTCTGCCGACCACCCTATTTTCGGAGTTATGGGCCACACAAATTTCAAACATACGGTATGGGGCACGTATCCATAAGTGGTGAATTTCAGTCGCCCGGCTCTGACAGGGGGATAAAATACCTCTCTTCCTTATTTCGGTTTCTTAAAAAAAAAACTATCGAGCAATTTTTTTTTTCAAGAAGTACAAAATTATGTTAAAAGAATCGTGACTTTTTTTTAAGCCGATCGATTTTTTTAAATAATATTTAAATTTTTATAGTGACACATTGAAATAGGATGTGATCGAGCCTAATACGGTAATGATGCCTTGTAAGCATTTAAAGAGATGCAACGAATGCGTTCTTAAACTGCAAGCAGATGCGATTGGTGAGGGACAGCAATCATACCAATGCCCTGTCTGTCGTGTTGAAGTGGAGGATGGTATGACGGTTTTCATATAAGAGATTATTTTTTTTTGTATAATTGGACAAGATTTTGTTTTGTTTTTTTTTTTTACATATGTATACATGTATTTTTTTTTAACAATGTTAATGAACATTTTTTTCCCGTTTAGCCATGCTTGCAGCAATATTTGAAATTGTTATTGCGTTTTGTATTGGTATATAGACTTTGGTTAGGTAATTTTTTCGGTACATTTTTAAATTTGGGGGTTATTTCATTTATGGTGTTTGCATTCCTTATTTTGGGGGTTATTTCATCTGGTTTGGGGATTATTGCATTGGGAGTTATTTCACTTTTCTTTTGGGTGTTATTTCATAATGAAATTTTTGGAAATTTATTTCATTTCGCATTTGGGGTTTATTTCATTTAGCTTGGGTGTTATTTCATTGGGGCTTATTTCATTCTTTTTGGGGATTGTTTCATTTAGGGGTTACTTCATTTTTTTCTTTGGAGTTATTTCATGCAGCCGATTAATTCATTTTAGCGATTTTCAAATAATTTTTGACATCATGTGAATAATCTTTCCCCGTCTCCTTAGAAACTGCCAAAAGCTAAGTCATCTCCGCGTTGGAACACTCTATTTTCGGGATATGAGCCTTCTTCCGAATTTCACACATTTACTGTTCTGTTCGAATATCATATATTTTAAAATTATTTATTTATTTATTTATTTATTTATTTCTGGCTTGTAATTTAAAGCCTTCCGGCCAATTATAAGTAAATTACAATATGCAACAATTCATCATAATAAAAATTAATAAAATTAAATTAAATTAATTATTTCAAGTGCGGTTTGTTGTATTGAAGCGTTTTCTGCAGCAAAGTAACGCTATTTGCATGCAAATTTTTCTCTAAGCTCTCTTTAACAGAGAGGGGACAAAAAAACACTCGCAGCTATTGTGCGAAAAGAAGCACTTGAGGGTGCAAAAATGTTATTCGAACAAGACTCTGGTATTATCCAATGCATATTGGTTATTTGATTGTTACCACAACTTGTTAAAAAAAAGGCTGACATCCCAGCATTATTCACAGATTAGTTAAGATTAATGAATTTAGTTAATTTGCTGACACAGTTATGTTAACTTGTTAACAGACTTACATATGTAGCTGGGTGGTAGAATTTTTGTAAAACTATTGTATCATGCTGTTGCTAATAAAATACTTATTATTATTAATGAATTCTGTTTATCAATCGTATGATTTGTATCCTCCTTATGCAACGCATATTAATTTCCATAATAATCTAAGCTAGTTTCAAGACAACTGATATCTCGTCTCTTCTTTTTCTCACTAAATATTCCCTTCATCTTCATGCTTAATTTCCCCCAGCTTTTACTCAATTATAGGTTTATAAGCAACAAGTCCCGATAGTATCGGTTCACACTCTCTCCGTTTTAAGTCTCATTAGTATTGAATAGTACATATTTAATTATTTATAACGTTTTAAGAATCTTCCCGATCCTCTAATTAATTCTAAAAAAATCTCTTAATTATTCTGTTATATTAACTTATGGGACCAATTGTTCATAAAATCTTATGTTGATCTATCACTATATTTATGTTAAAACATTATATTCGATACATTACATTATATTATTACGTTTAATCAAGTCGACCTTAAGGCTTAAAATTGCAATTCTGAAAGAATTAAATTGTATTAGCAGATATATTGTGCGGCCATTACTCAACTTTTGTTAAATGTTTTGCTCAATATTATCGCTGTTTAAATGAGTGTATTTTTATTAACAATAAATAATAGTGTTAATAACCACTAGACACGTCTCTCCCTCTAAATTCCAAGATTGTCTCACTCACCTGCAATGAGTTAGTTGCACGAAACCACCGCTAATCATTTCCTCCAAACGACCTGGAGTGCCAACCACAATGTGAATGCCTTGTTGCAACACGCTCTTTTGCTGTTCCAATTTAACACCTCCAATCAAAAGTAAACTTCTCACCTCAGGATTTGATAAATGCACCCTGAATTTTTCTATTTGATTGTAAGTCTGTTCGGCCAATTCTCTGCTTGGCTCTATGATTATAGCCTGGGGGGCATTGGGAGCTGGTTTATTAGCAGCCGCATTAGTTGAAGGGCTTGCCAGAGGATTCGCTCTGGTATGAGAAGGACCCGCTTGGGACACGGCAACAAAACCATTCTTAGGAGGGTATTTCAACTCCGATTTGCCAAAATTAAACGACATTTCAGCATTTTTCAATACCAATGCGGGAAAGAATGTTTCATTACGCATGTTCTCGTTAATGCGAAAGGCCACACCTAGGTCGGTGCCATTTTTGCTGAACGAAACCTCCATTTTTTCCAAGTCCAAAAAGCAGCCGATAACATCACTCTTCCCAAAAGCTTCACCATAATCATCGAATTGGCGATTGTTAGATTTTTTGCCTGTGCCCCCGAAGCCAAAGCCATAGCGGCAGGTGCCCAAATCCAAATTTGCCTGTTGAGTGGACCATCCAACACGACAAAGACCTTCATCGGTTACAGTGGCTTCGTAATAAAACTTCCCTTTGCCTTTTACACCGGTAGTACAGCGACAGCCATGCCATTCCTTAAATTCACGACTCTGGCACCGAAGACCATCAGGAGTAACAGCTAAAGCATTGCCTCGATCAAAGAAAGACATAGTCCACGGGGCTACACTGGCTGCACTTGCACCCCCCTTAGAGCCTTTCCCCTCCTCGAGATCTCTTAACGTCTCCCAGACAATTTGTAAAATCGGTAAACAAAATGCACCAGTTTTACCGGAACCTGTCTCAGCGGCCATCAGAACATCACCACCACCTAAAATCAAAGGTATAGCCTCCGCCTGGACATCAGTGGGCAAACTAAAGGAAAATGTCGATAGTAGTACACATGTGGGCATATTTCATACATATAAATCTTGTGAAACTCACGTCCACTCCATGTCATCTATGGCCTTGCCTATTTCAGGCATAACGCCAAATTCTGTAGAAAAAATTGTTAAGAAGCGTTCATTCTGTTTCTATTTATTCGATAATTTTACCTTCGAATGCCGTCATTATATCGTTATTTTAATAAATATTTATAGCAAAAACGTAGGGCAGGAACCGTAAAAGCCGGCTGATCAAATACACAATTTATGACAGAGTATGTTCAATGCATCGGCTCCAGAGAACCAAGCCGAGTCCAAATTTGCGGCGGCGGTATTGCAAAATATATTTGTAGACACTTTTTATATCAAAAACATCTGCGAAGACGAAACGTGCATTAAAGCAAATGAAAATTTATGAAATATTTTGAACATATTATTTTCACACGTATATAATAATGTCCTGCAATTAGTTGGCAAATGCAAATTTATGGAACATATTAGGGGACTATGTCAGCCGATAAACTCGCGGCCATTTCCAGTCGGTTTCAGCCAATAAAATCGCGTTTAAAGGTCAAGATTTGGAAGGACAACAAGATACATCCTCTTAGAATTTAATCTTGCTAAAGTTACTAAACTTACATGAAGCGCATTGGTCACGATTGGTCTCACCTCATGGATACTCCGCAATATTTGTTTCCCCCTTCAATGTTTAAAAAATACAAATCTAAATAAAGAACATATTTTGTATCATACTGTCACTTATCTTCAAAAAGTTTATCTCCGTTTGAAATTATTTGATGCTTGTTTTCGTCATGACAATTTCAAAACGACAACAAAGTTTGATCACAATTCCTTGAAAGCAACTAATAAAGAAACTGTCAGTAACTACAATAGTTGATTGATTTTTTAGAAATGACAATGGGCATTTTTCGGTGTGGTAACAATATGTCCAAAAGTACTCAAGGGAATATGTCATCACAATAGTCTTCATTTTATGGATTTTATGTCACATTTTGTGGAAATAAAGCAAAAATAGGTTTCAGCATCCACAAGTTCCAACTAAATCATTTTTTCTAATTTTCTAACAGCCAAAATCTTGTCTTTTCTGCAATTCCATCACTTATGGTTCCATCCCTACCATCAAACGAAGTTGGCTGGAGTTGAACGAATGACATTAAGTCCAGCTGCCGAAAAATGGCATTTCAAAACGTCCATTTTCGTCAAAGACGTCAACGTATATACATCGTCTAGCTTTGGTGCGTGTATACAATTTCTCACATTTTTACATCTTTTAAATACAAATCTTCGGAAATATTACACATCCTTTGAGATTTAGATAATATTCGCCATTAATTTATTAGAGCACTGTGCAAAGTTATAACAGACAATGATATTTTTGTGTTTATTACAGTTCTTAAATTCATTTTCCGAGTCCCTAAATCCACAACTCTTGATTCAAGATGGTTAGGGAGAACAAAGCTGCCTGGAAGGCACAATATTTCATTAAAGTTGTCGTAAGTATCTTCTAACGAACATTATTCAAGATTTTTCTATCGATCTAAAATGATGTAACAAATTTTCGTCTAAATGTCTACCGTCCGAATGCCCTGCTTGAAAAAGCTGAACCCAGGCGTTCTGGTAGACTAGAAGTTGAGAAAATGCTCCTTTGGGCGAGACTGATTGGCAAATCTTTAAATATTTTGTAAACAAGTGCGTGGCCTGGTGTGTAACTAATAACGTTGGTTTGTTTTCCAGGAACTCTTTAACGAGTACCCTAAGTGTTTTATTGTCGGCGCTGACAATGTCGGTTCCCGTCAAATGCAGCACATCCGTACCAGCCTCCGTGGTATGGCTGTTGTTCTTATGGGCAAGAACACTATGATGCGCAAGGCCATCCGTGGTCATTTGGAACAAAACAGCCAATTGGAGAAATTGTTGCCCCACATTAAGGGCAATGTTGGCTTCGTCTTTACTAAGGGCGATTTGGCAGAAGTTCGCGACAAATTGTTGGAATCCAAAGTTCGCGCCCCTGCTCGTGCTGGTGCCATCGCTCCTTTGCCCGTCATTATTCCAGCCCAAAACACTGGTTTGGGTCCCGAAAAGACTTCTTTCTTCCAAGCCTTGTCTATCCCCACCAAGATTTCCAAGGGTACAATTGAAATCATCAACGATGTGCCCATTTTGAAGCCTGGTGACAAGGTCGGTGCTTCCGAAGCTACTTTGCTTAACATGTTGAACATCTCTCCCTTCTCATATGGTTTGATTGTCAACCAAGTCTATGATTCTGGTTCCATCTTCTCTCCTGATATCTTGGACATCAAACCCGAGGACTTGCGCTCCAAATTCCAAGCTGGTGTTGCCAATTTGGCTGCCGTTTCTTTGCAAATTGGTTACCCCACCATTGCCTCTGCTCCTCACAGCATCGCCAATGGTTTCAAGAACTTGTTGGCCATTGCCGCTACCACCGAGGTCGAATTCAAGGAAGCCCAAACCATCAAGGAGTACATCAAGGATCCCAGCAAGTTCGCTGCTGCTGCTGCCGCTTCTGCTCCAGCCGATGCTGCTGGCGCTGGCGCTGCCGCCGAAAAGAAGGAGGAAGCCAAGAAGGAAGAATCCGAAGAAGAGGAAGACGACGATATGGGCTTCGGTCTCTTCAATTAAATTCACACTACATTCAGCAAATTCTCATCAAAGTACTATATCAAATTACGTGGTATTGTTGCTTTTGAAGAGATCACGATTTACTGTTGCCTACAATACTATCTATTTGGGGAGCAGTTGGCGCTTTTCATTAAAACTCAGAAAATATAATGAACCTGTGATTTTTTCTGATGTCACTTGTGCAAAAAATTATTGTCGCGGTTTGACAGACCCAATGACAAGTTTTTGCACTGTGTGACGATCGCTTAGAAATCTAATAAAACAGCCAACAATTAAAGCTGATGGAGTAAATGAGTTGTTATTTATTTGATAGAAGAGGGGTAGATAAAATTAAAGCTGCTGTAATGTGGGTTATGAATTAATGGAGTTCTAGAAAATGAATTGGAAGACGTTCATGAACATTAAGAGGATAGCCTTTTATTGGGCAATAGAGGGTGTTACGTGGACGATCAGATCGCAGCGGTCGATCTTTCTAAAAGTATGCTCAGATTTAGCAGGTTGGTCCGCCAGGTTTAAATCCTTTCATAGATAATTTATTTAAAATCCCACTAAAATTGTCAATTTCCTTAAAAAAATGCTTTTTAGCGATGTGAAGTTTGGTTGTATGAATTTCACAAAGAATTGTCTAAACATTACGAACTACTGCAGCGGTAAAAGCTGAAAATCCTAAAACTGGCAGTGCGGAAGAAACATGAATATAATCAACGGTAACTTCTGCATTGGGCCCAAGTTCGCGTTTACATAGCACTATTACGGAACCAATTGTCTCTTAAAGACATCGGTTATAATAAAGGCTACGGAAAACTTGGCAGAAAAGGGTTTTGTATTTAATATTCATAAATCAACGATTGTATAGCAAACAGCGTGGAAAGAAAGCAAATGGCGATCCAAAAAAAGGGCCTGTCAAACGACCAGCTAAAAAAAAATGTTTCTTATATAAAGGATCTGTAGAAAACGCGATTATTGGGCAAGAGAAGACAAATTTAATACTGTTCCGACGGAATATATTTCTTACTTGAACCAGCCTAATAAATATATATTTTTATAACTCGCTAACAATTAAGCAAGGCAGCAGATTAATAATAGTGTGGAGGAAGAAGTAAATTATATGAAGAATGAAACGTAAGCTCTCATATATTTTATTAATAGCATTTTCTCGTAAAAGGAATTATGATTTCTATTAAAAATAATGGAATAAATAAAAATGACCTAACTCGAATTTTTTTAAGCAACAACGAACTTTGCAGTGATCGCCGCACTCTACTAATCCTCACCCAAAGATAATAAATGGGGCTTATAGATCAGGAAATAAAAAAGAAAAACACGTTAAATTGAAAAAAAGAATTACAAAAAACTGCAAAAATGAACGGGAAAATATCACTTTTGTTACTGTCATTTGCTTGAAAATTACGTTAACATTTTATTCTATTTAATTAACACAATAAAAATGGGAAAATATCTTTACTTTTCAATGATATTGGAAAAATTTCGAATGTATTTCAATTTTTATTATTTATTTGAGTCAATTGTAATGAAATCGCCCCAATTGTTTAAAAGAGTAGCTACATTTAGTTCAAAACACTATTTGTTTATACCAAATGTTATTTTGTTTTAGCACAAAATGTCTTCCTTCGAATGTATATAAGAAGTTTGAGTTAAACCAAGATAATAGCGTAGCGATCGCAATATCTTTGATGTAAACTGTAAGCAATAAAATCTCGAAATAAGAGATCTTTACTAGGTACTGTGCTACAGCGACTAGGGCAAATAGGTCCAGTTATTGCGTTGCTTAGAGGTCAAGAGATAATTTACATTCGACCTGCAACTGTCTTCCTATATCACAAGTAATAGTAAGGTTCATGGGTGATATGAACGAGAGAAAAAAAATTGAACAAAAAGGAGATAGTAATTGATGGCTAGCATGGCCGTGAGCTTTATAGGACAGCAGTTGTGCAGAGTATAGAAGGTGAAGTAGAATAAGCACTGTTCACTGTAATACTAAAGCCAATAAGGCCAAAAATAAATACTACTATGTAGATACATGTACATAATACACATATTACATTTCTGTAATGGTCACTTAGATTATATTGAAGCCCTTCTGTACATTTATTTAATTCTAATATTGTAGTTCCTCATATACTTTAGTATCCCGTAAAACGTTTGATTATAACCGTTGAACTTTATCGAAGTTGTTGCAGCTTGCATTGTTAATACAAATTTATGTGACAAGATATCGGAACCAATTTCAACACGACGAACCCGCCTGAAGCAAGCTTAACAGACGGTAAATGGCGAGTTTCATAATCGCATGTTCACGAAACGTTGTCGTCAATGTTCAAAACTGCTGAGTTACAGATGAAAGAATATTTCTAAGTAAGAACATTTATATGTATTCATTATTTTAAACATTTAGAGCGACAAAGTCAAAAAGAAACTGCAGCCTATTTGAAACGATTTTGGAACAGCAGCACAGCATATTTTTAGGCTGCGCACCATGCGTAACATGTCATATTAACCTCCCCATATTACAGGTCAATGGTAACGTTTTTGTTATTGTTCCATTATAAGTACGTAGCAAAATGTCTAAATGGCCATTTTCTAAGAAAATCTAAATTTCGTGTTTTATTTAGCTTTTAACAAAAAAAAATTATGTGTTAACAATTTTATATTACATCTTTAGCGCCTTTAACAGAAAAATATAAACAATACATATATAACATCATTCTTATACACTATAGGTAAAATTTGTGCTTTGATTGCCGGGATTACTGTAAACTTGTAAGGCACATGATGGAATTAACAAACATTTACAATATTTATAAACGGAATACAATGTACAAAGAGTACGCTAATAATACAGGAAGTGAATCAACATATTGCGACGGAGCAAGCGTTTCGAAAAAAAAAACCAAAAAAGTTAACTAGGCAGAGAACACACTTGTTACGTTGCCACATGTGTGGTCCACCTTAGAGACCCACATGTAATTAGTAATAGGTAATGTCAATGGTGTCTTCGATAGGATTACCCCATTCCTTGGCAATAATCATAATTTCATTCATTGATAGTTTAGGGCCAATCAACGGATTC
Organism: Philornis downsi; assembly: GCA_019455685.1. Lineage (NCBI taxonomy): Eukaryota > Metazoa > Arthropoda > Insecta > Diptera > Muscidae > Philornis > Philornis downsi. The sequence goes on from JAHXMU010000534.1 coordinate 617,366, forward strand.
ATTTGGGTCATGTAACAACACAGCCAGCTAATGAAAATACATCATAAAAACAATTGTATATCACTTAGTAACAATGAAAATTAGGAAAACTACTTACAAAAGCCAACAGGTGGCAGCCGTCAGCATCAAACAGCACTGAGTAATACTAATATATGAGTAGGATTTGTAAATTATACAGCATCTTTTAATATATGCGATTCAGTTTTTGTCAGCTAAAACTTACCCTTTGTTGGGTCCTCTAGCGAAGAAGGGACAAATAATACCAATAAACGCCCAAATGACGGTGATAACAGTGGGTGCTACAAAGGCTTGAACCATTTTTCGTTTTTTGCCCCGTTACACAAAAATAAAAAACTAAAGATAACTCGAAAATTTCAAGATAGCGAAAACAAAAAACACCGTACTACTAAACGTAAAATTTTTCACTCAGCTGTGCCTGTTTAAGCTCTTTGTCACATGACGTTCGACATATGACAAACTGCAATAGTGTTGCTGGATTAATAAATCTTTTGATAGACTGTCATTGCAAAGCCGTAGTACCAGATGTTAATGCAATTTGTGTGGGGAAATGAGCTTATAGCTCATTCAGACTGTCGGCAAAATGAAGTAATTTCGCAAGTTGTATAATTACACATAATTTGCGTAATTTCTACCATTCTGACTGCGCTTAAGCTACTTGCGCTAATTTTTTGTGCTTTCTGGTTTCGACCCATTCAAACTTAGATTATTATTGTATAAAATTTAGAATTTCATGGGGTTACGCTTATGATCACTAGATAATTTATAAGCTTTACATTTAAATCACATATAAATTATTGCACAAACTGATTAAACTGATGCAATATATAACATCGTCTTTGCTTTAGTCCCGTACTAAGATTGTTCAAGTCTCCATATTCGTGTTCCGTTCCGTGTTCGTCAAACTTTTACAGCACGTATGTATTCGTGTAGCATGAGTGATTTTTTTCAGGTGGAAAATAATTAATATACTCATTCGGGCACTCGTTTCTATTAACAAACGACAACAGTTTTTATCGCGAACCTTGGGTGAAAAAAAATTGCCTTTATTGCAGCTGTTATTAGAATTTACCTAAAAACGCGTTTTTACTTACGAATTGTTACTTACAATCACAGTTGCAGTACAACAATGCAATAATAACGGAATAAATATTCTTACGTGAAAGAATTTTGTACTATCATAACCTGATTTAAGTGTTTAATTCTTTATGCTGCCATATATTTTTGTGACAAAAAGTTGCTGAACGATGTAAATGGACTGATCAATGAGAATAATACAAAAAAAGATACGAAGGGCTAAACAAACGGCAGACTTCTAAGGATGAATTTATTTACGTCAAAAATGTGCCGATTTAATTATTTAATTTTGTGTAATATTTTTTTCAAACCTCGAAATAAATTGATATCGTTGTCACCTTTATCGATGATAGCGTAATTGCAAATATAACATTACTTTTGTCACGGCCGTTGCCAAATACCGCTGTTTGGTTACTTCAAAAAGCGAAATTTTTACGAAATCAATCGCATTTATTTAAAAATTTACATTAACATCAGTTGCAACCACATTCTAATGTCATGTATAAAAAACAAGGGAAACATATGTGTATTAAATATATCAGACATGCTTCGAACTTTGCATTAAACATGTAGGGCGATAGCGTGACTATCTGTCAAAGTTGTTTCCTTTTGTATATATTGTACACTCTTAAAAGTGTTTTGGTATCAATTCATCAAATAGTCTTGGATTAGCCTAAGTATGTTGAAGTATTTCAAAATCTGGCAAGCTTTACGATTTTCCCCTTCGGCAAATACTGTTAAGCGAAAGCTAACTCGGATGAAATTTATATTTGGGGTTTGTTTTCATCGAAACTAACTGAACACGTCTACTGTCAGTTGTAGTGATTTAGCAATTACTATTCAGTGGCCAAGTGACAAGCAGAAATATTTGTAAAAAATGGTTTTGGAAAGTACTATGATATGGTGAGTTTTTAGTGGATTTCTTTATTAAAAAACGATAAGAGTCGCTTGAGAAATGTATAAATTTTGTAGTAGACTGAACTGGTATCAGAATGGAGCGAAATTCGCATTGTAAAGTGTTATAATAATGGACATATTTTGGTTTGATAAACTGATTATATGGAGGACTCCTTTGTGTTTTTTTTTTCTTTTGCACAAATTTATACCATATTTCATATTTATTTCTTTTAGTTTTGATAATAGTGATTACCAACGTAATGGTGATTACTTTCCTACCCGTTTGAACGTCCAAAAGGATGGTATAAATCTTGTTTGTTTAACTAAAGTCCGCTCGAACCCAGAAAACAATGTTGGCCTTATGACCATTTCCAAGTAAGTTTGTGATGTTTTTGCGCTCTCAGGGGAATTCATCGTATTTTTTTTTTAATTTTGAAGTACCGTGGAAGTTTTGGCTACCTTAACTAGCGATGTGGGTCGCATATTTTCTAAAATGCATTTGGTGCAGCCCAAAGGAGAAATCAACCTTCTGACCGGCATACGCATTGCTCATGTAAGAAATATGGGGAACTTAAATATTTGTCGAATTTTTACGTTTTTTTTTGTTTATTTTAGCTGGTGTTGAAACATCGCCAAGGAAAAAATCACAAGATGCGCATTGTTGTCTTTGTGGGATCTCCTATTAAAAATGAAGAAGGCGAGTTGGTGAAGCAGGCCAAGCGTTTGAAAAAGGAAAAAGTTAATGTGGATATTGTTAGCTTTGGCGATCATGATACCAACAATGAAATCTTGCAATCTTTTATTAATACTTTAAACGGCAAAGATGGCACTGGCTCTCATTTGGTCTGTGTCCCCCGTGGCTCTGGACTGTCGGATGCCTTACTCTCATCACCCATCATCCAGGGTGAAGATGGCATGGGCGGTGCTGGATTAGGAGGCGCTGGTTTCGAATTTGGCGTCGATCCTAATGAAGATCCTGAATTAGCTTTGGCTCTACGTGTTTCAATGGAGGAGCAGAGACAGCGCCAGGAAGAAGAGCAACGCCGTGCTGCTGGTGGTACGGAAGAAACCAGTGTAGAGAAGCCCACACCGGTTGGTACTACCAGTTCCGCCCCAGTCGATGAACCTAATTCCGAGGAGGCCATGTTGCAGAGAGCTTTGGCCATGTCAACAGAACAGGTTTTTCAGAAATTTATATTGATTCTTTTATTCGAAAGAATAATGTGATGTCTTCCGTTGTTTCAGAGTGATGATAATTTACCAGATTTTGCAAATATGACTGAAGAAGAACAAATTGCTTTTGCCATGCAAATGTCAATGCAAGATGCAGGTTAGTACAAATTGATTAGGATTACTAAAGTAGACGACAGAGCCTTAGCAAAAGGAAGTGTCAAAGTTTATTAAAGGAATATTCGACAAAGCTGAACACTAACATGCTTTAAAATCAATTAGATTTTTGCTCAGGAAGTTATTTTGCTAATAACAATATTTTCTTTTATTTCGATATGTTTTACCCTGTCAAACTATCTTTTTGATCTCAAATTTTAAAAGCCTACTGGGGAGAAAACTCTAATCCCTTTAAGAATATGCCTCAGAGCTGGCAAGTAGTATTTCATTAAGCAAATTCCGCAGCAATAGGAGAAAACAACGCCAACGAAATCAGTTTAGCTGATAATGCTGGCACTAGTATTCTCTCGAAAGAATATTTCATAAAAGTCACATAATAAAAGCTCATAGGATTGCGACAAATTGGAATTTGTTTAAACATTAATCTTATTAGGGTACAGTGAAAAAATCGTTATTTTTCCAATAAATGGCTTTAGTAATCTGCACCTCGTACTTTATGAATACGATCGTGTTATACCAGACGTCGTTTGAAAGATAAGATTTCATGCAAAGAAAACAGGTTAGTGGTCGCTTGACTCTATATTATTTGAGCGTACGTGAAGGATGGATACAAGCAAGAAGAAAACACGCCATATTTTACAGTTTTTCTTGAATAACAACAAGACAACGCAAATCAGGCGCAGAAAATGTAAATATTATTTATGGACCTAATAAAAAACAAAATAATGGAATCGTCCAGTCCGGTCGAAATGTAAGCACAGTTTCGATTACCCTGCAGATGAACATTTCGCACACAACCGTTTGGAACAGCTTGAATAAGGCTACATCTTATGGACAGAATTTCCATTTCTAAATCGCTGCTAAATTGGAAATCGAAGCATTTCTGAAATAGGTGGTGACATATGATGAAATGTGGGTCATTTACGATAACGTCAACCACTGTGGTCGAATTGCGGTAAGCCGGCGTAAATTGCGGCCTTGCCGGAATTGACGGTCAGGAAGATTTTTGTGTTTGGGAAGTTGGTAGGGAAGCATCTACTATCAGGTACTCCCGTAACCTTAACTCTTAATTGAGAAGCGTACTGTCAACAATTGTCCGTCTGAAAGCAGCAATCGTCCAGAAGTAGTCAGCTTTGGCTAATAGGCTGGGAATGTGTTCCATCAGAAAAAGGACAAGTCACACATATTGACAGAGACTTGCTAAGAGTTTCAGGAGCTTGATTGGAAGATTTGTATGCCTTCACCGGGCTTTGCCTCCAGTGATTACCAGCTGTTTCTGTCTATGGCGAATAATTTTGATGCTGAAAAGTTCGTCTCCATAAAGACGTGAAAACCGATTGTCCCGGATTGCAGCCAAAAGGAACGGAGTTTTCTATGAGAGAAATATAATAGAATTGCCTTCAAAATGACAACATATGCTAGATAAGGCCTTTAATGTGATGCAAAAACAATGGATTTCGTTTTTACTACGCCTTATGTTTTCCGTGATACTAGGAGAGAAGAACATGGTCGAATTTGCGACCAAAGCAGTTCGTATCATTTATTTAATTTCGAAACTGTAAAATACAGCAATAAAGAGGGCACATTGAAAATTTCTTCGGCCAGCAAGCGAATAAAAATAAAGGGTGTCACATTTACCTGTTAGAAATTATATTTCATAAAAACACAATAATAAAAATGTCTAATATTGCGACAAATTAATTATGCTTCATTAAATTTGTTTTAGATATTTGACCTATGTCAGTTGCAAAATAATTATATACACGAAGTAAAAGAACTCTTAAGCTGGGACGAATACAATAGACCTCTTTTATAGCTAGTTTTGGAATCCTTGACTAATACGTTTTGCGCTATAATGCAAGACGATATTGGCATACAAAATATTTGATATCGAAATTTATATTGATCAATCACCATATCATAATAAATAAAAGTTCCCGTACAGCACAACACTGTCATTAAAAAGTTAAAACAATCTTTTCTGTAAAACAAAATTATACTATGTCATTCTGACCATTTAAGACACCTTTCCCCACCTTTTCCAGCTGATGAAACTGTGACCCAACAAGCTAAACGTCCCAAAACCGAAGAGAACGCTCCCATGGATGTTGACGATGACTATTCCGAAGTTATTGGTGATCCAGCATTTCTGCAAAGTGTTTTGGAAAATCTACCTGGTGTAGATCCCCAATCAGAGGCAGTACGCGATGCTGTAGGTTCTTTAAGCAAAGATAAAGACAAGGATAAGAAGAACGATGGCAACTCAGATAAGCAGTAATTCGTAGTCACGAAAATGGTCGGTGGGAAGAGAGAGAGAAAGAAGCATTATCGGCCAGATTATGCATCATTTATAATTACAACCATTAAAAATTAATTATAATTTAATAATTTTTTGTAATACAATGTAAAGAGATGTGGCATACGATAGCAATTTCTCACAATAAACGAGCGTATGGGGAATTGTTTCGAACACAGCCACTGTAAGATAGCCTCAACAACACTTTAAATAAACGTATATGCTTTACTATGAAGAACTTTGAGTGGTTATCATTGCACCTGCTGGAAGTAAAGAAGAAGTGTAAGTGGAAAGAAAAGTCGTCTGTGTCGTCTTTGCTTATTTAATTTTCCTATTCTATTCCATTCTCTTTAAGAAAACTTGCCTCTTAGAAAAGGTTTTACAAAGAACATTGTCTAAGATCAGATTTTCTATAAGGATATGTAGTATAAGCAAATAGAATTTTGCCTAGAATGTTATCGTAGCGGCTATGTAATTCCTTCTACAAATGTTTTCATCGAAATTGGATCGGACAAGTAGCCCGACTGTCTTGCAAATGGTATGTAAATATCAATGTTTGCGTCCAAATCTAGAGGCGTGGCGGTTATACACCTTTGTTAATTTTCCTCTACAAGAAAGTGTTTTTTTTTATATATTTTTAACAACAAATACTTCAAGGCCAATAATGCATATTACAAGAGTAAAAATTTCAGGGACGGAAAATAATTGTTGTTTTTTTTTCCAGACGAAAAGATTACGCGAAAATTCCCTTTATCTTTATTAGGGAATTTTTAACCGTTATTGTGAGACATATATTATTTTGGTCACCGTAACCAATTCAAATGAGAAATATTTTTTTTTGGTTGTGAATAACTGTTACAGCAACCAAAAAGAATTTTTTTTTTTTTGTTTTTAATATGAACACCCATGTTAACAAAGCTTTAGATTATAAAAAGGAGAAGTGCTTAAACAATTTAATTTTAAAAGCGTTAATTGGTTTAGTTAACTTACGTAAATGTATTGGAATTCTATGACATACCCTAATTACTCTTGCCGGAATGATTTTTCATAGATTAAAGTAGGAAAATTTGAAAATATAAGGTGAATATTACATGTAGACCTAGAATATATAAATTCGTTAAGAAATAAAGATAAAGAATTAGAATTTAGAAGTTTGTCAAATGATAGTAGCACCCAAGAAAATTAATAGCATGCACAGCATCGCCAGGGTCTTGGTGATGCAGTTAAGAGACGTTAATACCTGTCGATTAATTTCATTATACCTAGGAGTCAATATGTGGTTGTCAATGATTCGTTGTCTTCTGTTTTACCTGTCCAAAGCGGTGTGGTACTGGGTCAAATATTTTTTATTTTGTACTTGAATGACCCGTTTGGTATCCTTGATGATACATGCATTCCCTATTCATTTGCAGATGATATACAATTGTTCTTTAAGGGAGAATATCAGCAAAGTAATATTGATTATGCGTTAAATTTGATCTGCTCATGGATTAAAAAAAAAAAAGCTATGCTTTTTTCTTATCATGCTGTAAACTTGAGTTTATCTTATCGTGGCACACTTATTGAAATGGTCCATAGTGTACATTGTTTGGGAGTAGTTTTAGATAACAAACTAAGCTTTAATTATCATGTGGATAATGTAGACTGGCGTTTAAATTATTCACTTCGAAGCTTTTATAACACTGATTTAGTATTGCCTAGATCGATCAAGGAGAAATTGGTTCATTCTTATATAATGCCTAGTATTCTATATTGTTTAAAGCTATATAGTGGCACTAGTAAGCAAGGCGTTTTATAGAGTTATGAGATATTTGTATTCACTGAGGTGTCGTGTTCATATAACAATTTTAAAAATTATATCGATTTGAGGTCTTTGTTGTTATTTTATAAAGTTGTTCGACTGTGTAGTCTTCAATTTATTTTTAGTTTGTTTAATTTTTTACATTCCACTCGTAATAAACAGCTTCTTATTCCTAAAATAACCACACTCATGGTCGTGCTTTTGTAGTAAGAGTAGCACGAATATACAATTTACTACCAAGCCATTTAAAATGTATTAAATAATGATCTGACTCAGACTTTCCAGTAAAATTTTGTTTTCAATTAAATTATGAGCAGCCTTTATGACATACCGATTATCTTATATTCCCAGATTATATACCGATTAACTTCTAAATTAGTATTTTTTTGCTATCCTTTTGTCTTTAATAATCATACCATCTTTAAAATCATATTATATTTTTATAAATTTTATATTTAATTTGTATTACGGGTTTTTTTTTTTAAATGTATATTATTGAGCAAATTAAATCTAAAGCCGGAAGGCTTTAAATTACGAGCCAAATAAATAAGTAAATGGGTGGTTTTATTATACAATACTGGACTGAAACTCCTACGTATTTGCCGAATTGCCAGAGGACAATCTTCCATCACAATTTATTGATTGAAGTAGCATGCCAATAACAGCTATTTTGCTGCTTTATTGGTAAAATACAATTCCCCTTATGGAGATGGTTCTACTTTTTTAGGGTTAGGTTTAGGGTTATTTTCGTGAGAAAGGTTTATTTGGTTAATGACCCACCATCGCCAATTAGAAGACACATGTCTGTTTTAATCAAAATTTATGAAGATTTTCCACTTCAATCCAAAAAGTTTCAAATAACAAGTCTAGTCAAGTCTAGGCCTTAATAAATTTCTAGCGTGATTCTCAAGATTCATGAAACGACCCGTCCCACCAATGGAACGCATACCAGGGTGCTTAAAACAAACGAACGATACGTGGAATTGACAAAAGTTAGAAATCGAATCGTTGATTCTAGTTTTGCATTGTGTTATTCTGAACCGAATAAGCAAATTGTACCCCTACTTGTGAAAAACGCTTAATGTTAAAATTTTAAACAAAGTCATTTAACGTATGTATCTGAAATTTAAATCCCTATACTAATGCAATAGCCTTTTTGCCCACTTAATTGTTGCGTTTTTTAACTTAGCATGCCTGTTTTTGTACTCTTTTTTTATTGAAGGAAGTATTGAATTATAGAGAAGATATGTTGTAATATTGTAACTTAATTAAATCCGCTTTAGGACATAAAATTGCAATCCTGAATAAAAATGTATTAAAATTAAAAATATTAGCTTGACTCTGGTCGTTGTCATTCATTTGTACTAATACATTTGTTTCTAAGTACTAAGCATTTGTTCTAATGGTGGCTTACGAGTATGTTACCAATTGACTTCAATACTATAAAAAAAAAATAAATAAATAAATAAAATAAAAAGCCGCTCAAATTAAGCCTAACTGAAATAGAAAACCGCTAAACATAAAATATGACTAAATTAAAGGCACTTGCTTGACTAATCATCTACGCGATTTGAGCGCATTTTGTTTTAGGCGTTTTTTTATGTTGTCATTTTTTCAGAAATTTGTTGAATCTAGATTCATTCATACGCTCGTTGCGTGTAAGAAATAAAAGGGGATTAAAAATTATGGGATCCACTTGAAAGAAATGCTTTCGTTCAACCCCGCTTAGAAATCTTAAAGTATGTATTCCTTTACAGAATATTCGAGGATTTCACTGGGAAAATAATAAAACATAATCGCTGCATTAGATTTCAATAACATTTGTTGAAGTCTAGTTGAAAGACTTCAAAGGTGGCAAATAATTTCGGTTTCGGAACTCAGGAGCGATGAAAATTACTTTCGTTTGCCAGTACTTCTACTGGATGCTGAATTTGATTTTATTTAGCGAAACTTGTTTACCCAATTGAGAAAGTATTGAGCAGCATCGAGTACCAAAACTGTCGGAATTTGCTTCTGCGGTTAATTGTGAAGCTACATAATTACGAGATTTTATGACTAGGAAATAGTAAAAGAAGGGGTTCAACTGACGTTAAAGCTATTTAATATGTGAGAGTCATGCATGATGTGGGAGGAATGGGTTCATTTACAGATATTCGTTTTTTTCACCCAAATTAGTACTTTGATCCAATGAAAATTCAATGATTGAATTATACTTTGGATCTTGAAATGTTTTATGAAATAGCTTTTCCGCATGAATGGTTTGGTAAAAAAAGAATGAAGACATGGCTTTTATTTCCAATGCACAATGTAGTACTTTCTTGACTACTCCTTTGTTGTTTTTTACGATTAAAAAAAATGTAATGCTATGCAACATAAAATTTAACCAACTGACGTGTCTTACACGCTGTACAGGTTTCTTAACTCGACTCCCAAATCTTCATAAAACGTTATCCTAGCAGCGTTATTGAAAGCTATGTTACGGTTCGTGATGCATGATTATAGAACAATAATTTCAATACTATTGTCTCTTTGTTTGAGGAGAGATGAGAATGGCATGTACGTATTTAGTTGTGCATCCATTTATTATTATTGCTGGGTATAGAGAAAGTGTCTTTCAGCATTGTGTTATCCAACAAATTACTCTGTGCGAAAAGTGTATTGCAAGATATTTTTCTAAAAGAAACATATTTCCAATGTTACACCCAAAAAGTTCCAATGGTTACATAAATAGAAATGTCCTTTAATAGAATGAAACCTGAACCGTTTCACTGATTAATTTCTGCCAGAAGGTTCACATTTTATTTTGAGAAGCTTCATATGCTACCCAAAAAAATACCTAACTTTTCTGCAAAATAATGCCCGCTCCAGAACAGACTAATAAAAATTCTAAAGCTGTTTTGTGGCATGTTGAGCATTTTCAATTCGATTAATTTATTTAATGGAGTCTTTCATCCAATTAGACAGTATGCAACATTTTAGTATTGCCTTAAGTCCTCATCATTGACACAAACTTCTTTTTTTATATTGTTAAGCACTTTTATTATGTTCTTTACATTTTATTCTTTTTCGATTTGTTTTCTATTAACATTTCCCCACTTTACAATCTTAACTAAATCATAAAGCTTTGTAGACTGAACCACAAAAACACACCAATTTTCATGGAGAAATTTACTTCTCGCCACGGTATTCACGCATGTGGTACAAAACCCAGGCGGGTATAACGAAGGTAGCAGCGCACATGCCTCCGCCAAGGATAAGTTTCTCCTAAAAAACAATAAAACAAAAAAGTTAAAACAAATTATTTATTTACTGTGCAGAGTTTACGTAACCCCTATTATAGATAGAATTTTGCCCAATAAATACTTACAGCGCTGGAAATTTTTTCTGTTGGTGGTGAGGAAATCACCGATTGGCAACGGCGTTGCATGGCATTGCGGATGGCAGGGGCCAACAAGACGGCAGCAGATTTCTGGAACATTTTCTTACAGAGAATTTGCTCGAGTTTGTGCCTAAACGAAAGAAGTAAAATTCACTAATAACGAAATAGCACGGTTTTTCTTCAGATGGACTTAATTCGGTGATGCCAAATTAGTATAACGTCAATGGAAGTGACACCTGAAAGACAGTAGTACAAATGAAGCCAAGTTGTGGTTGTTATACAGTACAAGCGAAAGTAATTAGACATATATAAAAAATTGGGGTTTCACATACATGAACAAAAGCAACAAATCGCACCCTAAATACAAAAGGGGCACAACTCAAAATTCTCTATTATTCAGTAGAGGCAAACTTTAGTTGATCGTGCAGAAGCAACACACTTGACATAAAAATAGACATAACAGCATTTTTCCAGTTAAAGAAGATAGTGATGAGACGGAAATTTTTATAGTAGTTAGAGATGTGTAATGTGAATCAGTTTATGGGAAAAAGTAGATTTTGAAAATTTTTGAGTTGTGCCCCTTTTGTATTTAGGGTGCGAAATCATTTTTTATTTATGATATCGGAATTTATTATTTTACAGTGTAAACGGTCAAAAAATTTGTCCATGAACAAACGAAAGCGCTAAAATGCGCACATCTGAATGGTTAACATTTCATTTGGGATTCTGGAAACCTTTTCGTTGGAAACGATAAATAAAATGAATGCACACACATTTACACATGTCATATTTAAATATAAGTTAATTTCAGATAATCTAAACATTTTGTTTTTTCTTAAAACTAATCATTATTTAAATGAATTGCAGTACTTTTTAATATTTATTAACACTTAATTATGATAAGCAAAAAAAAAAAAAAAAAAAAAAAATTTTTAAATTTTTTAGGTGGAATTATGTAATAATAAAACGCCTGTTGAGGTAAAGGAATTTCACTTAAATGTTAAAGAGAACTTTCCTTTTGAATAAATGAGAAATCACTGGGATTTTTTTGGACGTTGTAACAAATTCATGAGGGTTTACTCGAGATATAGTTAAAGGAGATTTAACAAAAAGAGAGACTATGACAAATGACAAAACTAATATCAAAAATACAAAATTATATTCAACCAATCTTACCTCTGAATAAAATATTTTGTCTAAAACACAGCCTTCAAATTCACAACTACACAGTCTTATTGAAAATAAGTTATTTTACTAAATCTTGTTGGATTAGGTTTTGAAGTTTGGAAGGTTTTGAAGATGACAAAAAAAGAGTTCAAAAGTTGTGTTCCTAAAAAACGTAAAATTTTCTTATGTTGATTTATTTTCTTAAAATTTCAATTATTACCCAATTAGGCTTCAAGATCCACAAATTCCACCAATGACTGCTTTGCCGACATATATTTAATTTTCGTGTCATCGTTTGCCGCTCTTTTTGACAGCAATCAAGCAGCTGTAATGAAAATACAACCCTATGCAAAGCTTTGAGTCAACAAACTTGGTGGCATTGCTCATGTGTTCTTGCTGATTTTTCATCATCAAAACGTAATTTTTCATGAAAACGCAATTAACGAAAAAGTTAAGAAATTCTTCAAAAAGCTGCAAATTTGATACGGTAATTACTAATTGAAAGGTGAGTGATAAACAATTACTTGTGGGAGTCGAGAGGGAAGAAATGAAAATTACGACAACTAAAAATGCATTGAATAATAAAGCATGATTACTTTGGAGGACTTTGAGGCCTTTGTTGTTGCTTTTCTTTGGAGAAAAAATGCTCGACGTTTTTTTTTGTCATCGTCGCAGTAAAAAGAAATGAAAAAATAAAGAGTATAGAAGCAAGTGGAAAGAGAGAATGTGTAAAAAATTATCAGAAAAGTTAGTGTTTATAAATAAAAAAAAGTAAAAAAACAATTGTGTTTTGTTTGTGTGACTTCACTGGCTTTGACGTATGTGTGTATAAACGAATGAGACTGATTTTGGAATATGTAAGAGTTGTGAAATTTGTGTTAGTATGGTTGTATTCTAGTTGTTTTTCTAAAATTTCTTAAAATTTCGCGTGTAATTATGATTTTTCCTTTTTTTAACCCCAACTAGTTCTTAAATATTGTGGATGCATCATCAGACGCATCATCGACACAGTGAGCGTTTTGCTTCAATAACAAGGCCAAAGGAATTTACATTGTTGCTGGCATTGTTGTTGTTGCCGTCATCGTTTTGCCAAGAATCCAAAGGCAAAGGAGGAGAAGAAGAATTATATCCGTTTCCTTTGTGTTTGGAGGACTAAGTCAGTAAACTCGTGTAAGTGAGTGAGTGAGCGAGTGCAAAAGGAAAACGAAAAAGGAACGAAAACAAAGGAAACGCATTCGTTACTCCAAGGACATCTTTGTTTTGCCAATTGAAACTACCACCACTTTCAGCACCACCATGAGTACGACAGCTTTAAGCGCATCAACCTCAACAGCTTTGTCACAATTACAACAACAGCAACCTTCGACTTTAACAGAAGAAGCTACATCATCCTTCTCTTCTTCCTTGTCGTCCTCGTCAGCGACATCTCCATCATCCTCGGCAAACCGAGGTTTTGATTCCTTAGATGATGTTGCTTCAACCTCAAATCCACAACTACTGGCATCCTCATCTCCCGCCATTTGTCGCTACTTTCAACGAGGCGTCTGCCGTTTCGGGTCAATGTGCCGTTTTTCCCATGACTTGGCTGGCGGTGAGGTAATTGGTTCTACCTCTAGCCTTAATAATGAACGTCCCAGTACCAGTCGCCGCAATTGGGCAAATGCTCCAGCATTTGTTCCCATGGCTGAACAAAAAGGTATTGGTGAGTTTTTAGACACAACGGATTCAAATTGTTCCTGGGCTGACGTGGTGTTTGGTTCGCATGACAGCCGTAGAAGGCAAGGCATAGCCGTCGCTTTGGGCGCTGGTGCTGGTATACCAGAAGTGAGCTCAATTAACGAGGAATGCCCTTTCGAAAGCCCTTGTCCTTATGGCATATACTGTGCTTATGCCATTCACATGGAACTTTGTGAAATGTGCGATCAATTTTGTCTCCATCCCTCGGATGAGGAGCAGCGAAAAAAGCATAAAAAGGAATGTCTGCAACAACATGAACAAGCCATGGAGCTGTCATTTGCCATTGCTCGATCAAAGGACAAGACATGTGGCATATGCTTCGATACGATTATGGAGAAAGCTGGACGAGAAAAGCGTTTTGGCATATTGCCTAATTGCAATCATATCTTTTGCTTGGAATGTATACGAAAATGGCGTCAAGCCAAACAATTTGAACATAAAATAACTAGGTAAGTGTAACGGAAGACAAATAAAATTGGACAAAAAACAGCTGGATTTAAATCTTGAAGTGATATTAGTAAAGTCCTGTACTTTAATGTTGGACTAACATAAGGTACAAAATGTTCAAGACGTCAACAACAATTGTTAAGTTTTACAATTTGCAGCATTGTATATGTGTAATAGTGATTTCTGGAAAATTATATTTCAGTGTAATTTCTAAGAAGATTGTTATGAGCCTTCCAATAGCTTTTCGTATCTAAAACTCTTTAAAACACATGGTTATGCCAAACGGTTTATGTCCAAGAAGCATTTGTCGTGAAGTTGAAGTATCGAATTTGATAATCAAAAAACACTTCATATAGGGAGAGTATGTAACATCTAGAATTATTACCTCGCGAAAATTGCGAAATTTCAACTTTCTGGGCCTAAATTTGAAATAGAATACCAAAACAAATTCCTTCGAGTTTTGGTCTGTCGACAGCCCCTCACATATAGGATCCTTTGGCGGATTAGGTAAATCTGTCGACATATACATGTGTCCAAATGCGTCTTGAAGTCTAATTGCCGATGATTAAATCTGTTATGCTGTTCTCTGATTAGAAATGGCAGGCATTATGATAAAACTAGCCCAAACTTAGTCGCAGGTTATCCAAATCGTTCTTTTTAATTTATAAATCAAAACTTTTAGTAACTGTACCCTAATTTTTTTAATAACTTTCAAAAAGTTGTGTCGGCAAAATTTTGGCTTGATCGAATAAATGTTAAGACGTACCTCAAATGCGCCAATAGATATTGCATAAATATTCCAAAGGCGATGTACAATGTTTGATTGTGTAGTATTTGTATTGTCGAAATTTTTAATTTGACAAACCTGAAATTTGAACACATGCTTACACGATATTTTGCTTAAATCGAAATATTATGGTGTAAAATTGTCACTCTCACTAGCATATGTGGAACCAACTTTTGTTTGATAAAATTCTTCTGTTCGATTATTTTGTTGGGATAAACAAATTTTGGGAATATGTTGTTATTTAACTAGACTAATTCAATTATCTTCTGGAATATGCGAAGTGTCATATACTTATCACATGTTTTACTACTTTAACAGATAGTATAATTTAACATTTAAGACAGCTAACTATACATTTCATTTGTTGATGTGATTTAATTTGTTGATTTACCCAATGAATACCTCATCCGAAGGTAGCCAATGTGAGCAAATTTTATCGTAAATTTCACAAATAAAAATAAATAAATAAAGCAGTTTCATCGGGTTACCTTTATCATCACATAAGAGAGCTATTTTTTGCGTTTATTGTTTAGTGATTATTTCTTTAAAAAGCTTGACGTCGTCTAATTATCGAAAATTAAAACAAGTATTGGTTTTGATAAAACAAACATTATGCTTGGTATCGTCATGAATACACCAACTACTACTGTTAGTTACAAACAGATACAAAAAATTGTAACAATTCCGTAAAGGTGTTTAGGAAGGAATTTTTAATTCAATATCAAAAGATGTCCTAAGTAGTCAACGCTGATAACGATGGTAACCAGTTCCAAAAGACTCTATTTTAGTATGTCTTGTTTTAGCAATCATTTTGATAGGCAGTTACGATAATGATTATTCTTCAAAGCTTTTATTACAAAAAGTATTGTTTTTAATAAAACGAACATTTGTTTATGCTTGGGTATGAATGAACCGACAATTTGAGTTCCCGCTACTGATGGTTCGAAAATCTTCCAAAAAATTACGAACAGAAAAGGTATATTCGCAATTATCGTGAGAATATCCTTCATTTGAAAATCCACTTGGCTCAAAACAGTTTACGTTGCCCATACCATTGATATTAGTTTTCGACGTTTAGGAACCGGCCGGAAGTGATAGACTTAGCCTTGCCTGGTCAATAGTAATTTTTATTTTATATAGCCGCCTTAATGAGAGCACAATAAATAGTAAACAAATTCGACAAATTATGGTTAGTGAATAAGTAGTATAAAACCATCTTGAATCATACGTTCCGTTATAATTTAATAAAATAACGACCCTTTTATCTGCTATTATAAAACATTTTCTTTTTTTAGATCCTGTCCCGAATGTCGCGTTTCATCCGATTTTATTTGTCCTAGTGCCTTTTGGGTTGAAACCAAAGAGGAAAAAGATAAACTCTTGGGGGATTATCGAAAAGCTCTTGGTATTAAAGACTGCAAGTACTTTAAAAAGGTAATTAGTAATTACAAGTAATATAAAAAGTATTGTTAATGACATTATTAAAATGTATGGCATTAACTAAAGGGACAACATTTACAGAAAATTAATGGGGATTTGATAAACAAATTAGCAGTGAAAATATTGTTTTTTTCTTTTTTTTAAATTCAATAAATTATCCTGCATATGGCTCTTAGTTCTTAATTTTTATTTTTTGAAGATAGACTTTTCTACATAAAAAACTAATATCAATTGTGTTTATGTCTTTTAGGGTGACGGCAAATGTCCCTTTGGAAATAAGTGTTTTTATAAACATGCTTTACCAAGTGGTGAATTAGTTGATGTTGGCTGCCCCAAGAAAGCTCGTAAATTACATCGCAGTAATAATGAAATCATAAGTTTACTTGATGTAAGTATAAGTCATAACTGTTGATAATGTCTTGGATCAGAATGTTTACAAATGTTCTTTGTGGTAATATGGTTATTTATTAAAGTTAATGACGATATGGCAAACAACGATTAAAGCTGGGTAATTGATAAGTTTTGAATCTCCGAACAATCTGTTGAAAGGGTGAGAATAGATTGAGCATAGGTGAGACTCGCAGAGTCTGAAAAAAGATTTTTACTGAAATAAATAAAATATATATTAACATAATATTAACATAACACACGAAATTATCCCTTATTGCATCTACTTATTTTACTTTGTGCTCCAGGTGTATTGAAGATTTTCAAAAATGACAGCATGATTCTTGCTGTAGATGAACTATATGAAGAATTCATATTTTCCTTTAAATTATACGCTACCCCGCGGAAGTTATCGTGATACGTGATTTTGTCGATATAACAAAGATTTTCAATTATCTCTGACTTCTTGCAATGGTTCCTCCTTTCTTCAGGCAGGGGCTATTTTGAGATGATGGCTAAATTGTATAGCATTTCGGAGCTTTTTGATTCTTTGCCCTTTTTGGCTTAACTTTGGCATTAGAAAGGAAGGGAATTCGTTCGTGACGTAAGAGCAATAATTCCCAAAATAAGTTGTTTATTGGGACAGCTTTTAATGTTTATTAAATCAGATATATCAAAGGGGCAGCAACGTTTATTATAAAAACTATAGTCATGTGCATTCATTTATTTAGCACACAAACACTACGTGTCTGTTTTTTTGTCCTCTGCTTGTTGTACAGAGCGTGTTGTCGTTTATTATTTTATAAACATATCATATCGTAGAAGGGGAATAAACTTATATATATTAGAAAGAAATACTAACGGCAGCGACAGCGAAAGTGGAGGTGCCGAAGAATACTAAGAAGGTTCCAATTGAAGATTCAATCCCCCATAAGCCGAAACTGAAAATATGAAAACATTATAGATCCATTTGTAATTTTGCTTTGCTAGAGAGTAACAAAACTATTGATATGAAAGAATCCTCTCTTTCGTAAATTTGCGTGACATTGAAATCTTTGCTTACCATAGTTTGAATGATCCGATTTAGGTCAGATGTACACCGTTTGGTTCGCTAACTTATTGCCATTACCATCAATTATATTATGCCCTCTTATAGAAACCGTCGCCCTTATTGGTAAAAAACTCTGCCAGTCGATTTTCACAAGTTTCTCTTGAGGCGAATTTTTCACCAGCTAAATCATTTGCCTTAGACAGGAACATGTGCTAATCACTTGATGCCATGTCCTGACTATAAGGCGAATGCATAACAAGCTTGCAACCAAGCTTCTGGCAAGCTACTATCGATATGTGTGGTCTGACGCTGTTTTGATGGAACACAATTCCTTCCCTATTGGCCAAAGCTAGCCACTTCTTCGACGGTCCAATTGTTCGCAGTACAGGTCCAAATTAAGAGTTTGGCCGTATGGAAGCAGCTTATAGTAGATGATTCATGCCGGTCTCACCTAGTACACAGCAGAACTTTCCTGATCGTCAATCCAGCCTTGTCCACCGTTCGTACGGGGTTATAGCGATTCCATGACTATCATTTTCGTTTGAAGTTGTCGTGAGACACTTTTCACCACCAATAACCATCGATTTTGCTACGCTTAAGTAGCGGTTCACATTAACTCGAATCGGACTTATCGAGCTTCTTTCTGTGTGCAGCCTTATTCAAGTGATTCGAAAGATTTTACTGTGCACTGTTTAGTCCCTGGGCAATCGAAACAGTGCTTGCTTGACGGTTGGACTTGACGATTTCCACTATTCTATTGACAATTTGACTTCCAGAGGGTGGTGCATCTTTGTCATCAAAATTATCCGAACGGATTCGATGATTGATTGTTATAATGTGCAGATCATAAATACTATTCACATTTTCATTCGGAGCAAAAACATACTGAGTGCGCTCAAACATACTCTGTCAAGGTATCACAAAACTGTCTGAATAGTTTTTCCAATCTTATCTTTCTAATGCCATCTATAACAACTCGATCGCACTTATGCAACGCAAGATACAGATAACTAAGGGCATATACTGGAGAAATAGTGGATTTATATGGAAATGGTGTAATATTAAGTTTTTTTTAATGTATTTTGTGATGTATTCTCCCAGGGCAACATTTTTTATTCTTTACGTTTTATTCTTTAGGTCTTTAGGTGTAGGTTTGCATATTTTTCATAAAACCTATGTAATAATTCTGTAAAGATGTTCACCAAAGAAGTTTCTAGGCAGTCAATGTGGAACGATAGCTGGTTCCAAAAGAATTTATTTTAGTATGCCTTAGTTATAATAGGAACTTAGGATAACGAGTACTCTACAAAGATTTTATTCAGTTGCATACAGTTATTATGGCTAATATGTCATTTAAAAGTGTTGCCAGAGGATAATTCGTTTTAGTTGTTGTTGCCATGTTAGTTTATTACTTTCAAAATAATTGTGTTTTAAAATATATGGTGCCTTCAAACACAATATTTTGAGTTTTACAATGTTATTATAAAAGAATTCTTGTTCACAATTCATACGAAACTCAAACTGCTAGACTATTTACACATTTTCATATTTGCTATGTTGCCGTATGTACTACAATTAAAGGTTTTTACTATTCTCCTTTGTCATGGTCAGAAACCCCTTTTTTTTGCTGGCGTAAGCAGATTTCCATAAAAAGTAAGGTGTGCAATGCACATTATTAGTAGTACGTACGGCGACGAAGTCACTAACTCATATTACGTTTGTTTCTGAAAACGTAACAAACTCTAAAAGTTGCTTTTATCATCACCTCCTATTTTTTGTGTTTTACTTTCAAACTTTTTTTTATGGTTTATTTAAATTTGATTAGAAAATCACATCAGGGGGACTATAAAGTCCTCCCTTTCTATCTCTCTTGTAACACTTAAATGTTTGATGTAATAATTTGTAGTTAAATTTATTTTACTGTACTGTACTGTACTTTTATTGTACTGTTAACAAAATACTTACGTTTTTGTTTTCCCTGTTCTTTTTTTTCTGCATATTTTCTCTTCTCTATGCCAAAAATAATGAATATAATAAAAATAATAATCCAATCCATTTTCAAAAAATAACAGGTGTGATATCCTGAAGTGTCTGTACTATTAGATTTTATAAAAAGCAAATGCAATGCAAATCCACAAACTCTTAAGGTTTTCAAATCTATAATGAAACTTAATTATTTGCAAATTATCATTGCCACCACCACCTCCAAATCCACCTCCTCTTCAGCTCATTTTGAAGACAAACTAATAATAAATATAGTTATTAAGCGAGTTTTTAACGTTTTTATTTGTTTTTAATATGAAGAAATGAATTAATAATATCTTCGTTAAGCTGTGAGTGACTTTAGCAAAAAGGGACGACATGACGACGGCCATCGCATTAATTAAAATGAGTACATAATAATTGATAATTAAATATAATACATAGTTTGTTTTAAGTTTTAACAAACATGTGCAAAACACTACGTTACTACATACCCACACATGTATTTGCGTAATGTTAAAAACTAATATTTATTCCAAATTATAGTTGTAATATTATCAAACTAACGCATAGGCTTTAATTAAGGCTTTAAAATCAATAAATCCCAACAATAACGATAAAATGAAAAATACAAATTTTAAATGTGTTCTATACAGAGAAACCAAGATATAGCTTTAAAAAAGTTACATAGTACATTTACATATATATAAAACGCTTGTTTATACAGCTTTAATAGCCATTTAGTTATAGATAAAGATACAATTTTAAATGCGGAGTTTGTATCAGTCATTCCAAAGGAAGGGATAACTTTGAAATATTTTGTATTCTATCACTTTAAATCGACCTTTGGAAAATGTTTCGTTATCAGGAATACACAAAAGTAAAACTATCGAATAATAGCCATAGTATAGAAATATAGAATGTTCTCATTTCTATGATGTCCTAACAAAATATTGAATTTGTTGTATAGAATTTTTTTCAGCTAATCTTAAGATTTTTACCTATTTAATATGTCTTATATTGTACCATCACAAATAAGATGGAATACGATGGAAGGTGATGAAATAAAATACTGTTGAGAGTATTAATTTTGTTGCGGAAGGTTGTCGAAAAAAAGGAAAAGTTGCCGAAAACGACAACAACCTCTTCCGTATAGGAAAAAGTTGTCGACGACGACAACAACCTTTTCTATATAGGAAACCGAGAATTTCAGATGACAATGTTTTCCATATATGAAAATGAGAGTTGTCGATGACAATGTTTTCCATATATGGGAATTGTCAAAAATAGCCTTTTCTATATGTAGGAGTTGTCGAAGAAAATATTTTTTATATAGGAAAAGCTGTTGAAGAAAAAGAAAAGTCTTTTATATAGAAAAAAATATCAAGGACATAATTTTCTACATAGGAAATGACGTCTTCGACAACTTATGGGAATATATAGAATAACATATACTAAAGAAGAACGACGTGCGACAACTTACTGGAATTCCCACAGTGATATCAGGGAGTGTTAGAATTTAGATGAGGTCGATGCCACAGAAAATCTATGCTAGTGCTTCTTGCAATGATTTAGAAAGCAGCGGCGATGGACGATATGGGTTTTCTATTTTTGAACAAAGATACCGATTTGTTGAGAATTGCATCTTGTTTTTCATATTTTATTACCACCGGCAACCGATTATATTATTTCGTGTATTACCAGCGTTGTCGTGCGAAGTTTTCACTCCCTTTTTTCCATTTCCTTTTTTTCAGTAGGATCATCACAATGAACGATTAGATTTCCGAGTGTGGTGCGAGAAGGACAATTTTCACTTTCTGAATTGTCTAAAGTATAGCTTAAATTGAAAAAAATTAAATTAAAATTTACATTAAGAAGTTTTTGGCAACAATCTATTCAAATTCTGTAAGCTATAATTTCTAGATATTACATAACGTCCTTGATTGTAAGTGTATTTCGTTCTTTCAAGAAGAATTTAGAAATTTGGGAATTAGTTGCCATTTTAATAATGCTGCTCATCACTTCTAACATAATGCATAGGCTAAATTGGGATGACTGACACTTTGAATTGAATATTTTAAAGCTGTATAAATGCAGTAACTATATCTTAAACAAAATAAATAATTGGTGTTAAATTTTTATTTCCCATCACTTATTTTACAGTGGTTTAAGACTACATTTATTTTCTTGTTTCGATTTTATTGTTTGTGCTTCAAATGCGAAACTCTTTTCTGTTACAATCTATTTTTTCGTTTTGATTAAAACTCACACACACTTTTTCACCTCTATTTTCTTTTTCTCATTGTAGATCTATCTGTATGAATTTCTTGAACAGCGTAATTTGAATTTCCTTGATTTTTTTACAAGTACAGGTGAAGATAGCGATGATGAAACTTCTGGTGATGAATATAATTAAAGAAAAGTTTTTGATTTGTCTTTAATACACACACACACACACACATACACACACACACATACCCAAAATGTATATTTTTAAAACAGAAAAGGTTCTCCACATAAAGAGCTCTACAAAGGTACACTAGATAAAAATATTATTAAACAAATTATAAAAGAAAAAAAGTATTCAAAACTGTCATATTAACCTAACAAGATATATATAGAAAAAGAAAACTGAAGCTGAGAAAAAAGCAACAAATTTAACACTAGGGGGAAAACAGAGGAAATTTGCTAAATCCATAAAAAATCCCTTCCCGAAAAAACGCTTGTCACGATGATATTGGAAATTTGAAAAAAATATTATATACATATATATACATGTACGAAATTAAATCAAACTTAAGTGTATAGAATGTAAAGAAACTAACAAAGATGTAACTTTTTTCGTCCCCTAGAAATCCTTTTTACACACACTCACACACACAAACACACACACACACGTTCACATACACATACATACACAAACATATATTATAAAACACGATTCAATAATTCACCACTTCATGCAACGAAATTATAGGAAAATCCCAACAAATTTTAAAATCAATCAATTTATAGCAAAAAGCAATTCAAATGAATATTAAAGAAATCTTTGTCCATAAATTTTTTTGTTTGGAGGAAAGCCAGCCAATCCCTCCCCTCTACTATGTTAATTATGTTATTTTATTCAAATTTTCTCCTCGTGTATTTTTCTGTTATTTTATTTTTAATTTAAGTATCAGATTATCTACGAAAAAACTTTATAGAATTTGCCGCCGTTTTTTTTTTTTGTATAATATATATTTTTGTCTTATGTGGGTGATAAAAGAGTTGATTCTCGTTTCCCGCTATTATAATGTGTTAAAATATTTGTTATTTTTTAAATTAAATAAATTTTTTCTGTACTATTAAGTTATTAATCTAATTATCTGTTACTTTTTGTTAATTTTTCACATCAGTTGAAAATAACTGTTGTATTTTCATTTTTTTGAGGACCATTTACATTTTCATTTCCGGCCCAGGTAGTTTAGTGCTTTTCTGATAAAACGTTTGTATTATCATATATGAAATATCAATGAATTTGCTATTTAGGGTCACCTTTATTACTGGAGAAATTTTCACATAAGAACATTTGTTCAAACTAAAGGTATTCCTAAGGATATTTCACTATAAATATGTATCTACTAAAAAACTTGTCTCAGGCTTGTACTTCCTACAGAAAGGTGTAACTTAGACAGGTTTTCTTAACCATATATTTGGTTCAGGTGTAATCACAAAATACTAACTTTAATTTTCATATAATAGAAAAAGATTTCTACTACATGGAATAGAATCAGCGGTATTCTCTTTTTTATGGCCAAATATACTCTACTATTTGAATAGAAAAGTTTAGCTTAAACGTAATGTGCTCCCTCATTGTAGTTTGTTTTGTTTAATTAATATCGAAAGCAAATTTGAACATATTTTATTCCATTAAAAGCAATCTTCATTTCTCCAGAGATAGTTATCTTAGGCAATTTTTCTTACATAGAGACATAAAGAATTTTCCCATACAGGAAAAGTGACCTAAGACAAAAGGTCGTCGTCGTCTATTATTTATAGAAAATATTGTTTTAGGCAATTTTTTTCATTCAGAAAAGTTTTTTTTTTGTCAACTTTTCCTATATATGTAGAACATTTTTAGTACATGGAAAAGGTTTTGTCCGAGAAGTTTGTTTTTCTTATATAGAAAAGGTTGTCTGGATGAAATTGTCTTTTTTTTGCCTGAAGTAATATTTCTTATGTCTTGCTAAAAAATATAGAAAATGTTGCCTATCTATTATAAAGAAGGCTGTCTTGCACAATGTTTCCTATACACAAAATACTGCCTTAAACAACTTCTGTATAGAATTGTTTTCTTATAAAGAAAGGTGCCCGCTCAGTTTTCTTAAATAGAAAATGTCTTGGCAATATATTTTAGACTTTTTTTAATCGAAAAAATTATCTACGGAACAATTCCAACAGAATCGCTGTCTTAGCCCACTAATCTGCAAAATGTATTAATGAGGGGGCACTTTCGGGAACACATCCATCGTTTGTTTTATTTAAATCTAATGTAAAAACAATTATGAATATAGTTTATTTTGGAGAAAGCAATATCTACTACCCTCAAATTTTCTTCTTCCTTTAAATGTTTTGTTTAAATTTTTATATCTTTATTTCTGTGCGGTTAAAATTTTAAATTTTGCACAAAATTATCGCTTTAGAATTAAATTTATTTGTGATAGAAATAGAAATTTCCTTACATGAATCAGATTTCTTTTTCATTTTGTTCTCCTCCCACAACCAATCTACAACCTTTTGCTGTATTATAGAGACTGTTTTATAACTTAATAAATTCTAAAAATCGATTGTAAGTTTCCAACTTTTAACTAGTTTTTAAACAAAAATAAAAAGAAATTGTTATCTGTTAATTTTTTGCCAATTAGAAAGTACTGCTATTATTTTTCTTCCTCAAGCAGCCTTTTAAACTGAGAAATTAAAATGAAACTTAATGATTGCCTAAACAAAATAATGTGTAAAAGTAATTTTCAATTTAAGTAAAAAAAAAAATAAGAGATCGAAGTAAAATTAAAAATATAAAAATCAAACCAAATCAAATGTTCAAAATGAATCTCTAATTTTATCAATTTAAACATAAAATTTCTGCAAGTTCTAATATTCTATAGGTTTGTTTTCTTTAATTTGTATACAATTGAGTCCCAAATCCTCACTCCTTTACAACTTTTCTGTGTTATAAATAAAAAAAATGAAAATAATTAAAAAGAAAACAAACAAAAAACAATAAAAATACATATATATAAATACATACATATAAGTAAATCAAAGAAACAAGTAATATTAAAAAAAAAAAAAAAAACTATAAATTATGAACAATTTTAATTACCGTAACAAAAGAAAACAAAAAACAACTGCAACTAAAAAATGCTAACATTTCAAAATACCTCCAAACCAACAAATAAAAAGAACAACAAAACCTAAATGTTTACTACTACAAAGTTGAAAAATACAACAAAAACAATGACAAATTTGTTAAATTTACTTTATGAATTTAAAACAAATTTGTACTACAAATATCCATATTATATATTAGTTTCTTATTATTAGCTTTTTTTTTATTATTATTATCATTATTGTTAGTAATTAATTACAAAAATATCATATGCGAACCATTAAACGCTGAGAAAAGATTAAAAGAAATCAATACAGAATTCAAATTATTAATAATCTTAACTGGAAAAAGTGTTTTTAACTTCAAATCCTACTACAAAAAGTGACCAGAAAAGCAACAACAACAAGAACATCAATGTAATATAGGCTAAACTTAATGATAATACTCTAGATTAAACTAATATGTCACCAGTGGTTTGGCAATATTTTGGTGTCATATTAAATCTGTCATTTCTTCTATGTCTTAACAGATATATGCAATTTTTTTTGAGCAGTTCATAATTGATTGATTTTGACCAGGAAGTTGGACTTAGTAGAATTCATAGACGCGATTTTATAATGCCCTATTTGGAATTAAAATACTTTGAATTCTTTCAGATTCTGACTGAACACTAAAACAAATTTTATTCTGATTCAACTAACCGAATCAAAATTGTACTGGATTTTGTTTCTGTTCCATACATTAAAACGAAACTGCAATTTTGATTTTGAATTTTGATTGGTTCAGTTTATGAATTGTATTTCATTTGAAAATTTTCGGTTGAAGTTAATATACAAAACTTGTCTCCACTAGAAACGAAACTACAATAAGTTTCAAGTGTGATCCTGGATAAAATTACATAAAACTTTATTTTCGTTTCAAATTCTCAAATCAGAACTTCTATTTCAATATGTTTTGATAGAGAAATGAAATCAAAGTAGATTTCTAGTTCTGTTGTGGTTGTCGAGAATGGAGTGCGCCATTAAGTATTCTTGTCTAATGCCACAATTCTTTTTTGTTTTGCAAAGAATGAGACTCAAAACATATAGTTCTTCCAAACTCCAAAAGGAGACCAGTATTTCAATGTGCTATTCCTACGATTGCTTCTATTTTTAGATAAGAGATAGTGTTGAAGGATGTTAATGGGTAATGCAAGAAATTTTGGGGTAATTATTTCCGAAGGTGCCGAAACAGACAAATTGCTTCCTTCTTAATATGTGATCGAAGTTTCCTATCAACGATGGTTATATCATTAGTGGAAGCAAGTAAAAGACAATATTATAGTTGTAGAAAATAAATTCATATCGAATGACAAAAATTATGGATAATTTCGTTTGAAATGTCACTCCACGATGGTATATGAACTTGCACGATTCCTTCCCGACTTTATCAATTACTGTGGTATATTGGCCTAAAATAAAAGTGTTAGGGAAACAATGAGGAAGACTCACATTTGCAGATGTGGGTTTAGTACTTGCATGGACTAATTCTTTTCTACCGGATCCTTTTTTGCCTAAATTCGAACTGAGCAATTACTTTTCTGTCTTCGAGCACCGAATTTTAAAATGAATTTCATCTAAACATTTTAGTTTCAAAATTCTCCTTTTGCAAAAGCAATAACCATTTCCTAATTATTGTATCCTTTAGACATCATGATCTAAATTACGAATGTGTTAGGCTACTTTGGCGACTGGTAGCCCCAATCATTGAGTAACAGCTGCTTACTTGTGGAGACCTCACTGTCTATTGCCTTTGTGCTACATAAACGGAGCGAAGAAAAAAATATAGTCATATTTTTCGTTTTATAGATATGAATTTAACCTCGAGACCTCTTAATCGGTAGCTGGTGCACACTTAGATAGAAAACAGAGATTTTCATAATTACACGAAACTATTCAGATATTGGAAATCTAAATTCGCATCTTTCTGTTATTTCGTCAGGAAACATTGTGGCTGCCGTAACATGAATGAGAATTAAAAAAATTCGTTTCGATGAAACGAATCACTCAATACGTTCGTTAAACAAACAAACAACACTTTGCGTTCGTTTTTATGATTCGAATAAACTATTCAAACAAACAAAAAGGGAATCATACATTAGAAGAAATACTCCATTCATCAACAGCATCTTCCGAATATCAGTGAACAACATTTTTAATATTTCGCGCAAGAATTTTTGCCTTCAGTAGCCATAGCCGTGGATGTTTGGCTGACCATGGCAACTTTTATTCCTTTTTATTTTATTACCGATAATCTTAGATGCGGGTAAAAGCTTTATTGTTAGTCATTTGAGGTATAGATATTTTGCAATTGTTTGGAAAATGTGCTCCCAGTTAAAATTTAAAATAATAACACAACAAACAATTAATTAATAATAATAATTAAATAACGATTTAGTCGCCCGTCCAGGGCATACACGGCCAAGTATAAAATAAAGTAGCTCTTAAAAAACATTTTATCCGCTGAAAGGAAATGTAAGCGATGTTGTCAGCATAACACGCACTCTCTCTTCATATTCATTTCATTCTTCTTATTCATTTTCATGGAATCTAGAGATGACACAAGAAACATGTTTGGGTCACTCGGAAATGTGCAAAAAGTTTAAAAATTTACAAAAATTTAAAGTTTACAAATTTCAACATTTTATAAATATCTAGTTTTTACAATCTATTCCTATGTTTTGGCAACAGAACAAGCTTGTTTCCTGAATTTTTGAAAAAATATAATATTCAAATTTTGAATTTTTTAGCTTTACTTCCCTCTTATTTAACAAAATTCCGTATTTTAGCTTTTTCAAGTCACAAATAATTGAAAACATGCTCTGTGCTGCTGCAAAAAGGCAACCGGCAACTTCTCACGAATTTGCATTATTTTTTTTTTTTTTGAATGAAAATTTCATTACCGGCGATTAGAATCCGGATCTCTAAATTGATTGATGGAATTTTAAAGATTCTCTTGATCGCTTAATACTCACAAACGAACTCAAATAGCTGATTATTGAGTCCCATCAAGAGTAAGAATGTTAGCTAGCCAATTATATTGGTATTTAGAACAGTTTGATATTTTAAAATTTTATGAACTAATCGGAAATTAATTTCATAATTTCAACATATTTTCAGGATAGATACTTGTTCGAAAGGAAATATTGGATTTTTTAAAAATGTATTTTTTTTACAACATTTATCAGCTATAGGTGACAAAATTTTCTATAAGTTTGTTGATTAAGTTTTATATATCTATATTGAAAATTTAGGGAGCATCTTATAAAAAATTAAAAGTTTTGACAACATTTTTCAAGAATGTAAATTACTTACAAAATTTATTGTGACAAAATTCCCTTTGAAAGTAGAAAATTTTGAGAATTAGACCATATTCTGACAGTATACTCTATAAGCAATGAAAGTTTTAACAACACATTATACAACAACACATTTTTGATAAAATATTGCATGAGCTTAAACATTTTTGACAAAATGCACTATGAAGGTACGACTTTTTCAACAACATTTTCTATACAAATCGAGATTGTGGATGAAATGTCTTACAATAAACGTCATTATAGACAAAGAATTTTTTGACAAAATTCTTCCAGATTTAAATTTATTTAGAAGATTATCTATAATATTGAGAACATTTGGCATAAAAGTAGAAATTGTTGACAAAAATTGCCAAAAAAAAAAATATTTAAAACATATAATTTTTAAAACACATTACAAAAATTCGGATTTATTATAAAGTCTAAAATATTTCTATTAAAATTATCTCCAGGTGGAAATTGTTTGTTAATATATCTTTCGAAACGCAAAAATATACAACATTTCTCGAAATGTTTGACAAAAATTTTGTATAAAAACGGGAATTTTGACAAAGTTTTCTGTGAGAATAATCATTTCTGACAAAATTTTTTAAAAGAATAGAAACTTTTGTGAAAATTTTCTGTAATAATAAAAATAGCAATTTTAATTCTGTGAGAATAGAATCACAAGGAATCTGGCGTCTAGGAGTTCTATCTAATGGAAGTATATTGATGACCTAATAAAAATCTGAAAATATTCTAAAAAACTTTTTAGTTTCCCAAAAAATTTAAGCAAATGAAAACTAATCAAAATACAACGTGGTTTCTGGCGCGCCGATTGAACATAAATGAAAGCTTCGGTTGCAAAAAATATGTCGAAGGTTGCGCTTTTATTTGGGTTGAGTCCTTACATTTTTCTCAGTATAAAATTAATTATTTGGAACAGAAAAACCACGACAATTACAGTACAGGACGTATTATTACTATAATTACCACAAAAAAAAAAAAAAACAACTAACCACCCATTAACAAGTAAACAAACTAGTAGGGAATACTGTATTAAACAAAAGCTAAAAAAGAAGATGAAAACAAACTAAGAAATATTAACAGATACAATTTTAAGAAAAAACAAACAAACAAACAGATTTCACCTAAGAAGACTTCTATATAAACTACAAACAACAAAAACGGTAACAATTATAATCAACAACTAACATTTTAATTAAACTAACAATTTAATTAAACTAATACAAGCTACAAAGCAAACAAAACAAAACTAATAAACAAACAATATTATAGTTAAGACAGAGAAAAAAATTGGTTTTACCCTACACCTGGCAAAGCCACAAGGAATTTCGTGAAAATTACACAAAAAGGAAAATAAAAAATAAATATAGGAAATTTGTTTCCTAGAAAATGTTTAAAATAATTTTGTAAAACCTTAACAGTAGCTCTAAATATTTATTTCGTTTAGGAAGAATTTAGTAGATTTAAATTCCTTTCTTCAAAACTTTCGATATGCTTTTAAGCAATACGCCTTGTTTACTGATATATATTGAAGGCTTATCGAGAGTGTTCATAGTAAATGCGTTCAAAACTTCAATAAACTTATATAAAGATGGCCCATTATCTTTAGAATGAAATTGTGAAATTTTCTATAAAAAATTAATGTGTTATAGGTATAGATTTCTATATCATTCGTACAATGTTGATAATCCTATGGCAAGTTCTTATTTATGTGTCGTTTCTACTATAATAATTGGTACAATTAATGCACTATAGGTGGCGCACTATATGTGATGCAAATACCTTCACATTATTATTCAATTTGTGGCCAGCAATTGAAGCTAACGCTCGGTTGTTTTCGTTAAATTAGAATTTTAATATAAAAATTAAATTTTTCCTTTCGCTACTGGTAATTTTAACCCTTGCCTTCTGAAACAAAAATAAACTAATGTGTTTCACTATAATAATTTAAGTTTAAATTAAATTATAAACGTTCTTGTTCAAAATACCTCTAATGCCTATTGTTTCTCTTTCATAAAAATAAAAATTTTTATATAAAAGTTCCTATAAAATGGAAAATATTTGGCAAAATTTTCTACAAGAAACAAAAATTGTGCAAATAATTTTCTATAAAAATAAAAATTGCTGACAATAGTTTTTGTAGAACAATTTTCCTCTTTGGATTAGAATTTGAATATAAAAATTCAAGTGTTTGTTTACGTAATTGGACTTAAACGTAAGACTTAACTTTGCCATATGCTTGAAAATTTGTTTAAAACAAACTTTTACAAACATATTTTTAGTTTAAGGAAACTAACAGTTTTGCTGTAGCTTTCCTTAGGTGTAGGGTATACACAAGTTTTATCATAGCCTTTCACTAAATGTCTATTATGATAAGTATAATTTTTTTGTTTCATTACTATTTTTACTAATAAAAAATAGCAACATTTACTAGAATATCTTGAAATGCAAATCTCGAAACAACTCAATTTATAGCTTCCTTGTCATGTAACCGTTAACTATTTTATTTAAACATTTATAAATTAATGAAGCTCAGTTTTTTTTACAATTCCTGCAATGACTTTAGTTAATTTTTTTTTTCTACAAAAAAGGAACAAAAATTAAAAAAAAAACAAATATTGTAGAAAAACAAAACACACAGTGATATAAACAAGACAAAATAAAGATATTAAGTACTTTTTCAAAAAACAAAATAAGCAAATATATATAAATATATATATATATATATACTTTAAAAGAAAAAAATATGTGATCTTAAAGGTTATTATTAAAAATAATTTAAAATTAAATATTAAACAAAAAACAAAGTAAAACAATAAGCCAAATAAACAAAAGTAAAATTAACACCACACAGTAAGAGAATACAAAATCCTATTGAAAAATTTAACTTACAAAAAAACATACACAATTCAAAAGTAAATTCTTCAAATTCTAATAGAAAAAAATATATATTACATATATTGATGTGTAGTACTATTCTCGTAAGTAAGAAACCAATAAATTCCATTAGACTTTAGAAAGAAACTGGGAGGATAAGAGAAGGCGGCCAAATGAAGCTTAATGGTAGGAATCGAAAAATTGTAAGAAAGTTTGTCAAATGATTTGACAAACTTTTCTGTTACATATCACACAAAATTCTGAGAATGACACATTGTATGGAAACTGATCCGATTTATAAAAAATTTTAAAATTTAGCGAATTCCTCGTTTTTTAAATTACATTTTGCTATTTATCATTCAATTTCAAATTTTCTGGTTTGAAATTTGTTATTTTTCTTTTAATGTATTTTTTTAAATATTAATATTTTGTTCATTTTCTATTAAAACGTTTTAACTAAAATATTTGTTATTATTTTGTTTTTAATTACCAAACTAATTTTGCATAAAATGCACTCTATGGGGAAAGAAGAAAAAAATGTCACACAAAGTGGGAAATATACCTAAAAACATAGAAATTAAGGTAAAAAATGGTGCATGGGCCATACTGTTTATCATTCTTCCTAGACGAATTCGCTTATTCAATTTGAAGGTCCACGCCCGAGTTAGAATCATTCTTGTAGGTCATTTTGAAGGGGTTTGCAATGGGTATTACATCCCTGCACATGGAAATCAAGGTAAAACATGTGACGTGGTCCATATCAATTAGCATTGTGTGGTAACCCTTACTACACGGATGCACTTATTCAATTTAAAGATCCAAGTGTAGAGTATCGCTCCCATTCTTGTGGGACATTTTGAGGAGACGTTTTTGAGATGGGAAAGATGAATTAGATGTTTGCCAATACATTTGCAATAAATATTTTTATACATATTCTTAAACATTTTTAAAACTAGTACAGAAATTTGGATCGAGGGAGCTGCCTAACATATAGATTTAACAATTACCTTAATTAATGAACTATAGATGGTGCTCGTATCGTTTCAATAAATGTGATATTCGTGAGTGATGCATATAATTATGCAACATAACTAAAACTTCATTATAACAACTTGTTCAGATATTTATGGCAGCTCGCGGGCTTTTTCGAAAACTGCTTCACTTATATTTTCACCCAATATACTTGTACCGAAACCATACAATACAATACCATACAACTTATTGAAAGCTTAAGTTTATTGAGAAACTTTAATTCTTGCTTTAATTTTGAACCAACTTCAAATCACTATGATTGGGTATTATGTTCTACTTTGGATGACATTTTTTGTTGCTTAATTTTTTTTAGTAAATGAACGTTGTTTTTATATTTTTATTTTTTGCAAAATATGGTCGATCTATTTTTAAACTTTAAACTTTTTTCTTAAAATACTGATTTTTTTAAATGTTTTGGTTGATAAATTTTTTTTATTAAAAAAAACCAAAATGATTCAGAACTGTGCTGAGGATCTAAATATTATACTCGTTGCCACATAATCTCTATTTTGATCATCGAAGTAGAAATATGAGTAAAAAAGATGTTTTAAAAAAAATAATCAGTCTTGTTTTCCTTTTTCTTGGAAAAATTTTTGAGCTTTTTCTGAGTCCTCACGAAGACATTTCATTTTTCCACCCACATATGTGTATTTGAGAATGTTGTTTATTATATTATTTTAATTTGAGCAACATCGTCGAGGTAGAAAAATTTCAACTTACTATGACAAAATGGACGTTGCCTAAAATTTTGATTTTCAGTGCCTGAGCGCCAAGCTGAAGGGGATCACCTATTTTCTTGTCGTATTGCCCGATAAAGTGCATTTTAGTCCTGATTTTTTATTAATAATTTATTCATAAAAGAGTAATAAATTGATAAAAAATAACACGTAATAATAGGTATATAATAATAAATATATAATAATAAATATATAATAATATATATATAATAATAAATATATAATAATAAATATATAATAATAAATACATAATAATAAATAAATCGTTTTTAAAGACACTATTTGCTTAAAACAAAATTTATAGCTAAAAGTCTTAATAAAAAAAATTTTAAATTGAAGTTACTTAATATTGTCGACAGAAAATTAATGAATTAGTATTTTTTAAATTACAAAAGGAACACTTATCTTTTATAATATAAGATAAGAATTTTTACTATTTTACTATTTTTCTACTTTACTATTGTAATGTTACCTATTAAAGTAGTTTGAAAAAATATATGCAATTTGTGGTTCACAGTAATCATCGTAATACTTCGAGACATGGTCCGTTTGTTTCGAAACTGATATAGGTCCACTTTATTTTTGTCATGAGGTGATTTTAGTTCTATCGGTCTTCTGATCAAACGTTATGCAATTTTTATTTATACATAACGATATTTCATTATTCTATGATGATCATTAACATAAAGACAAATTTCGCTCGGAATTATTGTCAAATTTTGTTGTTAATCAATCATTTTTTAAAATTGACTTATACCACTTTCGCTTGACTTTACCACAACTGAGACATAGACATAAATGTTACTTACTTTTTTTTGAACTTTTATGTTATTATATTATTAAATTTTTGTAAACGCTATTAATTCTTACTAGTTTGACTTAGAAAAATATATTTTGTAAAAATTTTTATACCTCAAAGGTTTTTCACAGTAAAATTCTATATAATAAAAATGGTAGCAAAATTTGAAGCTAAATTTTTTATCTGACCGTGATATGTCTTTTCGCTGTAAACTTAGTCGAATTTTGGAATAGTTATTGGGCTTTGGGTACCATGGATATATGCGTCAAAATAAGTACTATAGAAATAAGGAATACATATACAATTCATTTAAGTTGTTTTTCCTTGTGGTTGGTTATAGAATTATTAGAAGTAGCATGTAAGGATGCTCTTCAGTTTTTAATTATAAGGGTGTTCTCAATTTGTAATTAATTTTAAATCAAATTTTCGCTTATTTCCATTTATCTCTATATGGAAATAATTTTGGAGTGTTGTAAGAGAAGTCGTCATATTTTGTTTAATGTTTTGAACTCTTTAACTCTCACAATTATTAACTATTTATATTCGTTATAACCGCGGAATACTCGTACATATGTTTTCTGTAGTACAAACATCCCTGTAATAGCGATCCCAAATATCATTTTCGTGAAGAGCTTAGTACAATCGGACGAAATATGACCGCAAATTCCGCTGATGAAAATTTCTGTAGGATTTGTAAACACATTTTGGTCATGGGAAGCGAAAATTTCGATTCAACTACATAATAACCGACTACAGCAGATTTTTTCTTAAATATTTTCTATAATATTCTATTTTCAAAACTTTATTTTTGGAATAAACTAACAAATTTTAAACAAATTTTGTCCAAAAAAATGACTGGACCCATTAAAATTGGTTTTGATCGGTTCAAAATCGTTTCTGATTTGTTGTAAGAACTTTAATCAAGGGACGGACTGTAATTATTAACCGAAATCAATCAAATTTGATAGGTAGGATGTATATTGACTAAAACTGGTAAGAATTGATCAGCGTTTTGATATAGCTTCCAGAGAAGCTACGAACTTTATCTAAATTTGTTCAAACTTATGCATTGAAATCTTTTTAATATTTTTCTTTTTAAATATATTTCTTAAGCTATTTCACCTAGTACTTTTATTAAACGTTAGTTTAGTTAGTACACGTTTCACTTAGTACATTTATTAAACGTTAGTTTAGTTAGTACACGCGACTATCATTCGCATGGTCGCGAGTTCAATCTCCGATACAGTTACCTAATATTAATAAGATGTCTCTGACGAAAACTCCAATTAATCGAATAATTGTCAAGTCAATGCTTCATTCAAGGGATTCAAGAGAATTTTTTTTATTTATTTTTCTTATTTTTTTTTTCAATATGTTCAAACTGGTAAGAATTGGTTAATGCTCCGATTTAGATTTAGAAGTCACAACTGCCAAACAAAATTTATCATGGTTATAAAAATGGATATACATTTTTTTTTTAAGTTGTTGCTATTTTTGTTTTTATTTATTAGAGGTATTTTTTAAATTTCTTTACGAATGTTTTCATAAATGTATAATAAATTGCGGATTTTTTTTTTGTTTTTAGTATTTTTTTTAAATTGTTAATATTTCTCTAAACAAAATTAAATTAAAATATAATTGTGATTAGAAATTATTAAATTTTTAATAATTTATACATTTTCTAAAACATTAATTTATTGTTTTCCTGATCTTAAAGCTTCATTTGGACCTTCTCTTTCCGCTCTCAATGTATGAAAAATAACTTGAAACTGGAAAACCAATGAGACCATTTAACATTTAACAACTTTGGCTTACAAATTATTATAATTATACACATACATACATTATTATTATTAACATACACACATTTAATTTCTATATTTTATATTATTTTTGAATATGAAGAATTATTTGTTAGTTGTGTACCTACCTGTCTATGTATCCACAACAGGTAAATTATAATTGTAATAGTGAGAAAATCAAGCAAAGAAATGCAAAAAACTGCAAAAACAAGATATACCTTACTATTTTTGTATTTTAGTTGATAAAACAAAAACTAACAAAAAAAAAAAAACAAGAAACACTAAAAATGCAAAAAATATATTAAAAATAAAATTCATTTAATGAAAAACATCACCATAAAAATTGAAAACAAAACAAAATATTAATAAAAAAAATTAACACAAAACCGCGCAAAAAAAAAAAAAATCAAAAACATTGTTTTATTTGTGAACGGCAAGGAAGGTAAGTTCAAACAACTCAGTGTTAAAAATAATCATTTTGCAGGACTCTTCAAAGAAGATATTAACGTAACGTATTATCGTATCGACCTCTATAACAACTTTATGTAAGAGAAAAAATTTACATATACCTTCCCTCAATGTCCTTATAACGAAATTCTGGTGGACTGTGGTTTGACTTTTCTATTGTTGTAAACGTATGATCTGCACGCGTTCTCTTCCTGCAGTCTTCGGGTTTGTTGTCGAAGTTTTTCGTTCTGTAGCGTTTTATCCATTGTAGAATTATTCGTTGTAGAATTTTTTCTCGAACACTCTTAGAACAGATATATCCACTGGTGTCATAGGCCAGGATTTTGCGTTAAATAATAAAGCAAGTAGGGCATGTATCGGGTTCAGTTGAATTTTTGCTCATTGAGGGAAGACTTTATTATGAAATCACTTGCCTTGTCTATAATAATATAGTCTGTTTACAAGCAAAACTTTTTCTCGTATTTTTCAGGTTAACATAATTTATTTTATTAATAGCGGTTAACGTTTACCCAACATTTTAAAGGAGTAGATACAGTGTTCGCCGAAAATGTCTTTTACAGTCAAACTCACTAGGCTTGAGAAGGTTGCAGTAATATCTCGTACATTTTAACCAATGATGTCTGTACCATCAGCGTACACAACCTGTCAAAAAAGTGCGTCCACGGAAGCAGAAAATCGCTACAGTTATGAGAGTGGTTAAAATTTCCGGAATTATCAATGAATTTAACACAAGCTTGCCACGAGGTAGAATCTCTTTTTTTTGTGACGTCCTTGACCTCATTATTATGATTGTAGCAATGAAAATCAGTTTTTATTACACTTCTTAGTTCACAAAATTTTGTTTTTGGATCTGGTTTTTTCTTTCGAAAATTAGCTGCCGAACGGTAAAAAACAAATTCCCTTTCATTCATATTGGTCGAAGATATTTGACAGATATAAAGGTACCGAAAACTCTAACACCAGTCATGGTATCCAATATTTCTTTAAAAACATACACATATGGCCAAAATAATAAGTATATATAACAAGTATATATTTTTTTAAAGGCTCGAAGACGAAAATTTATTTAAATTAAAAAAAAAAACAAAGACTAATTTCTTTTGTTATACCATTAGAAACTAAATAAATACTAAAACAATAACAAAAGACAAAAATTAAATTCAGTATTTTTCAAAAAGTAAAAAATCAAAAGACATTGGACAAAATAATAAGTGCATTTAGTTAGAATAAGGAAAAAAGTTAAAAAATCAAGTTTTTTCTGCTAAATTGGCTGAGTTTTGTTAAAAGCCGGTATATCAACCCCCGTGCTTGACCATCTCTCTTGTAAAGCGAACATGGAATTCCTTACCCTTAGGGCGTCGAACATTCATTTTTTTTCACCGTCTCCTCCGGATCAATTGGAATGACTTCTTGCAAACGCCAATCTAGCCTTTAAATTTTTTTGTCTAAGCAAAGGAACTTTTCCGTCCTGGTAAATGTGCTTCTTGTAGTCTACGACGAACCGTTCGCGATAAAATTACAATTCCAATTTCTGCTGAAATCGCTCTTGAGGACACAAACGAGTATTACAATACGAATATCTGTTGTTTTTGAAGTTTTTTTGGGTCTTCCGCGAATTTCGACGGTCTTTTTAGGCTTTAAAGCATTTTGTAAAAAAAATAGCGACCGATTAATTGTTTCTGCTATAGAACGAAGACTTTGGCCACTTTCTCTTAGTCTTAAAACAATTTTTCTCTCCTTCGGAAAACAATGACCTTTTCGATCCTTGGCCGATTTGTTTGTAACAAAATATTTTGTTATGAATAAAGATAAACAACAGTAAAATAACTGGCCTTTCTAAAAAGACTACAGCAGTCTGCGGCAATATTAAATGCTTAAAATAAGAATCAATCATAATTTTTTTTATGATTTTTAAAAATAATTATTTTTAAATTTTTTATTATAGAACTAGAAAATATTTATTATAGTTATTTCTTATAATAAAAAATATTAATGATAGCTATTTTTGATTAATATGATATAGAGCAACAAATAAATATTTATATTATTCTACAAAAATATTACCGTTACGATCCCTGGTTTCAGGCACTTTTTCTTTACTTTGTCGTGTCGCGTTACCTTTAACAGGTCTTTAATCAAAAAATTCTTTATTTCTCTTTATTTGAATGTGGCACACATATTTTTTGGAGAAATTCTTTGATTTTCTTGATTCTTCTAATATCGACAGTTTGTATCAATTTGTTGCACTCTCGGCATTTGGTATTACGGGACACATCTTTCTTTCTCGGCAAAATTTTGGGTTAACGGTTGGAGCAAAATAATCGATTTAGTGAAATCTGTCTGTATGATATCACTCCCACGGGTGGGACACGTGCAGATTTGTCCCACATCAATACCCTTCCAGAGGTAACCGCTGCAGTGAACCCGGTAATGAAAGCCCTCAAATCCAGCGATAAGCGCTATTATGGCAACAAAACTGTAACTAGTCGTGGACGATTGTGTGGAAACAATACCGGATTTATTGTCAGCTTTAACGAGTCCTGTGTTGAGACCACCAGTAGGCAACCCCACATGCACGCAGTCTATAATCCCAGACGTTTGAGTGGTAGCTCCTCGGCTGATGCCGTGAAATGTTCT
The DNA here is from genome assembly GCA_019455685.1 of Philornis downsi. Lineage (NCBI taxonomy): Eukaryota > Metazoa > Arthropoda > Insecta > Diptera > Muscidae > Philornis > Philornis downsi. The sequence goes on from JAHXMU010000534.1 coordinate 656,261, forward strand.
CGTTGTAGAATGCCATTCGGGAGCAAGTTTTGTCCCCCTTATTCCGAAATCTCAGCCAACTTGTAATTTTGACTGAAGAGCAAATAAATATTGCCCACCGTATGGTACGAGCTAAAACAGATGGTGGGGCTGCTAACTTATGATGGGCTCTTGTGTGGGTACATTTTATGATTCTCTAGCGCGCTCGTTGCGGGAAGATCAACATATTATGGAGGTAGCCTATTTGCCGGCTGATGTTAACGAGTTGCCATTCTTTGCCTGTCACTTTGAATTGGCTCGTGAAGGCATTAAACGCTTTCTGAAATTATCGGACATGCTGCCACATGAAGAGGAATTGTGAAGATGATGTGAAGGCACAGAGCAGAGAATTTGTTTAAAAAGAACAAGGTGGTTGATATGTTTTGGATTGTTTTTGTTTTTTTTTTTTTTGCTGAAGAATGATTTGTTTTTATTTATTAGAACGATATTAGCTAACCTAAAAGTTCTTTGAAATTGGTTATAAAAGATTACTCAGCCTATTGAATGGGAAAATAGTAATACAGGAGGAAAGGGTGGAAGTGAAGAACAACATTTGTTTTGCTAAATATCTGTAAGGCACGGTTAAGGGAACGACCTTAATTTTCCAATGTACAGCTTTAATTACCTATATGTCGCGTTTTTGAAGCACGATCGGGTTGAGTAATACATATATATATGGAGTTATAGAGATTGAGCGATTGCTTGGCTCAGATGTTTAAGAGCACGTTCTACTGTTCTTCTCAGATAAAGACGAAAATGCAACTCAAGCGCCTGAAAATGTGATTAGTTTTTACGGTATTGATACTGTAACGGTTAATCAAACACAATTTAAGTTTCATCGATTCCATTCTGGCAATTTTGATGTCAAGTGGAAGGCCAATTGTCGAGAATGTCGATAGAATAATGGAAATTGTCAAGTCCTACCGTCAAACAGAGCACTGTTGCAACTGCCCAGGAGTTAAACATGGCACAAAAACCGTTTGGAACTGCTTGAATATGACTGGAAACAAACGAAGCTCGACGTGTGGGTGCCATTTGTGTTAACGCAAAAAACTCCATGAAATCAATTCCCATCTGCTAGTCGCTGATGAATCTGGGTTGTCTAAAGACAGCAATCGGCCAGTTTTGGGGAGGAATTATGTTCCATGATTACATCACACATCGATAGTGACTTATGGTTGCTGCCAATCCATTCTATGTCCGGACCTCGTATTAAGTGATTACAACCTGTTTCTTTCCGTGGCGATTGATTTTGCCGGAAAGAACTTCGTTCCAAGAAAAGCTTGTGAAAACCCTCTGTCCCAGTTGTTTACCAACAGGGACGAGGGTTTCTATGAGATAGGCATAATGGGACTAGCTTCAAAATGGCAACAAACTATCGCACAAAGAGGAGGATGTTTGAACTAAGTCGGATTATTCTAATTATACTAAAAAAGCTTTCAAAATCATGCAAGAATAGTAGATTTATTTTAAATTTACCTAACTTGACTAACGCTTATTTCACTGCATATAACGGCAAAAAAGTAAATATTTTTGTTTAAAACAAATATTTCTCAACCTCGTATGAAGATAGAAAAAACAGTCATAGAGTAATTTTTCTTGAAACACACTTTTAGGCGTATACTGTAAGCCGACAATAAGGTGACGAAACTTAAGTTTCCCAATAAATTTCAAATCTCCACCTAAGCTTTTGCAACAATCGTATCAATATTAAAACTTTTAGTTAAGCTTTCCCTACTGTACTGCTGATATGTTTCATTGCCACAGCGTTGCGTTGGAGACGACATTCGCTTGCATTGTTGCGTTGCGTGTCCGCATAAAATTGGTGGGGATTCCGTTTAGTTGGGTTTCAGTTATAGACGTGTAAAGTTGTGTCGCCAGGGTGAAAGCGCTGCGCTAAACGTAGTAACGTCTCGAGTACGAGAAGCGTTTAAACGTTGTTTTCATAGCTATGATAATGATGATAGTTTGATAACAATAATAATGATGATGATGGTGACCAAACGACAACGGCTTTTGTGTTAACTTTTGTTTTGATGTTGTTGTATGTACGGTGAATAAGGTGTGAAATGCGAAAAGAAATAAGAATGAATGCGAAAAGAATAAAAAAAATGAAGCAAATTAAAAAAAGAATTAAATATATAATACAAAGCGTGCATTGAAGCCATTTTCCACTAGAAGTGTTGAAGAAGCGTTAAGAAGAAAATGTTAACGTGTTGAAGAGAAATTAAATGAAGTGAAGTGCAACCGAAAATATCTAAGCAGAAATAGCTAAAGGAAATCTTTAAAGTGTTAAAACATTTTATTTTTAGAAAAAGTTCTGGCTCAGAAATAGGAAGAACCAAAAGAAAAAGAAGAAAGCCAACGAGAGATGGTAGTAAAATCAAGAAAATGATAAACCACAAAGCCTGAAGTTAGTTAGATTTCTAAAGTTAAGTATAAAGCTTAAGAAAATCTAGTCGTGGAAATTTTAATTTAGCAATTTTCCCTTAAATGCCAACTAATTCCAATCTCTGATTTTGTGCAACCACTTTAACATTTTCGTAAAAGCCGCTTGCAAAAAACCCTCCATCATTCCAACCCACACATTGAAAACTTACAAAAAAAAACTTGGCTTAAACTTACACCACAGGGAACAGATAACACACACAACAGTTCAATGCTCATTGCTGGGTTGTAAACGTTCTTTATTTACTCCCAGAGACGACAACCGACAAACTTCCACATACTTTTGTGTGTGTGTGTGCCTCCTTTTATAGCTGCTGCTCTTGCAAACAACTAACAACGATTTAAACCGGGTTCCCAGTTGGGCTTTAAATCCCCTCCCCCTCAACCAGTTGACTGACATATTGTCAATGAGAGTAAGAGTTCAGTACGAAAGCACGCAGGAAGTTTGGCGCTCTTCTCTTTCACACCACATGCGGCAAGTTAAAGTTTTGCTGAGAGCAACACCCGGAATTGAAACAGCATACTTGTACAACGGCGCTCTGTATGAGCAATACGCCAGCCAGCAACAGGTGGGAAATGAAACTTGTGTGTTCTTGATATTCAAACCACTACATTCCTAAGGCAGTACTACTACCATCGCAGAACGCGAATTTGTTGTTCAAATTTAAATAACAAAAGAAGCTACACAAAATTAAAAAAAAAGACAGTAAACAGGGTTTACTGGGGAATATTATAAAACTCCCGCTCGGCTACTCTCTGCAATTTTGCTTTTCGTCACCAGAACTAACGTACTTGAAACGTTGAATCAGGTAAGTCCATGAGAAACTATTGAGGGTAAAAAAAAAACTAAAAAACAGAAATAAATAATAGTTACTAGCTACATAATGTCGGTTAAATAAGTAATCAATTGGCTAAATCTAAGAAAGAGCTATTACAAATTTTACACTACAAATGTTACTAAATATTAAAAATCTCCATAAAACATCGCTCATTAAAGAAGATTTGAGCCATATAAGAAGTTTACAATCTAGCGAGCATTTTGAAGTTGGAAGTTCATGATGTCTTAAGAAGAATGCAGAATGAGTATTGAGTACTCAGTTCGACATTTTCAGAATTATAAGCTATCGGGTTTTACAAATAGCGCGGGTCGATGTTGACAGTCTGTGGCGGCGTCTGCCAAATCCATTGGTTATTATTCAGTTACTTATGCGAAATAATCATGGCAAATCACACGATTGAACAGTACGTGCAACACACGTAATAAAACTTTCTTGCCAAAATGAGTCTCCGTTAACGCAGCGTGCGTAGAGTCCACTTTATGAAAGGCGCGGCGGCCCTTCAAAGTCAATTCTCTTACGTCTGGTGGCCAAGCTTGGAACGACCGGTTCAGTAAATATTCAGCGCATACCGCTAAGCTAAACGAACGTCAGATCGGTCGAGAACATTACCGCTGTCCTCGAAAGTGTGTTGGAGATTGCCTCGATTCCTCGCCGTGCGCAAGAACTCGGACTCTCGCAGACTTCAACTTGGCGAATTTGGCAAATTGAATGATGTGACGCTACGCCACGCAGGGAACGCCACAAAGGAAGTTCTGCGTGAACGATTTGAAGATATGATTGATAACAAGATCGTGCGATTTGATCCCGCTAGGCTTTTTCATGTGGGGTTTTTCGAAGTCGCAGATCTGCGTCAATAAGTCGCAATTGGGCGATGTCCTAAAAGTAAACATAGCCTACGCTCTGGTTTCAGTTCAGCCGGATGTATGAGGCAGTTCGATACTTTTCGTTAATGAAATTGTGTGCATGTAGAGGGCAGTGCAAAATAATCAGTTTATCGGTCAGTTAGACCGGTCTAAACATTTTTCGTTGGGGATATTTGAAGTCTAGCGTTTAAATGAGTAGGGCTCGGCAATCCTAAAAGAGGACATTGTAGAAGAAACGAGAAATCTCTTGTCCGGTGTATTGAAGGAATGGTTAAAAATTAAGACGCGATTTGAAGTGTATTAAATGTGACGTCGCCTACTTGATCGATATTACATTCTCTACTTAAGAGCAAAAATATAAAAATGTAAATAGATTTGAAAACTCAATCGGCCTTTTTGTTTTCCAAAAATGTCATAGCAACGCAAAAATGTGTGACGATAATTTTACATCTGTGAAACAGGAAACCAATTCCTTGAATAGGATATGGGAAAGTTTCTCACATTCAATTAACTTAAAGACATGGCATTTTTAAATTCACTGAAGGGAAAGGAGCAGTACGAGTACCTGTTTGCAGGCAAACTACTTTTCCTAATTTTTTGGCCATTTATTTGATTTACTGTTACAGTTATCATTGTCAAGGTTCATGTAGCGTCCGTTTGGTTAGTGGAAACAAATATCTTTACAGAAACATTGAGTTTTTTTTTGCAGTTTTAGACTAATGACTTCTATATCATCAGCTTACGTAAGTAGCATGCGGCTTTTGTTAAAAATTGTGGCCAGCATGTTCACTGTTTACTATAATATATTGCTGAAATCGCAAAATAGATTATCGTCATTGTCATACTTCAAGGCTTTCCAACTTCGCGACTATCAAATTTAAGAATATACCATACCACGTCTTCAAATAATTTTAACAGGGTAGTTGGGGCAGCGATATGGTCGATGAAAAAATTATGTTTTTCTTGGGTCGGTCTTAAATCGCTCTTGAATGATTCGGCCGCCAGGTCACCAGCGATAACAGCTTTCTTAAGCTGACATATTGCTGGTCTCTTTATGATTCGGTTATGGACGGTCTGTTCTATTTTCAATAAATATCAATTCAATGACTATATAGGTATATTCATGGCCATATTTTCGTTAGTTCTCCTTAATACGGGAGCAGCTTGTCGTGATCTTTACATTTCAAAACTTGGTAGATGTTTAATCTTCCCAAGGCAAACAAAGGTATGGTATAGTTTATGATTATGGTATGGAACATAACAGTGAAAGGCTACGGTCTATTAAGACTACGGACTATTTGCTGCTGAAATTGAAGGCCGTAATCTCAAAGACAATTGGAACCAACAATATGACCCTGCTAGATATACATCCCCGGAAACTCCTGCATATTTGCGAGAAGATTTTGGTGAACAGTAAATCTCACTCTTTGGAATTGGCTATCTAGATCAGGTGATATCACACTTCTAGGCTTTTTCCATTGGGCTACGGTTGAGAAATTGAAAGCCAACGTTACTCGCGTTACTCAATTTGCTGGACTTGATTATTAAATTGTTTCTGTAAAATATGCTCCCTCAGCCCCTATCGTTTATTAATTGAACTAATTTAGAGGACAGGGGTCAACTGGAGCAATACTGTTTGTTACAGCGCGTATTACAAACAGACGCTGGGATTTTTATCTAATTTATACAACTAGATTCACTATTTCAACAAATTGTTATTCAATTCAAACAAATTTTATACAAAAGTTTGAAAAATAATAATATTATTTAGCAACAATTCTTCTGAAAATGAAAATTTCATAAAACTTGAACCTTATTCATTGCTAATAAATTGTTTTTTTTTGGTTTTTTTTATTATTACAATAAAATTTATTTATTATGAGAAAAACTTAAACGAAATAACCAACATTTAATAATTTTCCATTGTAATCGTTGAAATAACCAACATTTAATAATTTTCCATTGTAATCGTTGAAAGAAAACCAAAAAAAAAAAAAAAAAAAAAGAAATATGTGGTTAACTCTGTAGGCGATGATGTTAATAAATACCTAACCGACAGAAAACCTTGACTTTAGAGATAAAAGTTCATGTTGAAGTCTAAATGGAGTAAATAACATGCTGCAAGATTTATCTGACTGAGTGAATCCTATTTGTGGATAATTTTTCTAAACGGAATTAAGCTAGGTTATAGTCAAATGATTTATCTGATGGCGAATTGTTCCTAAAAATATTTCATAGATCTCTGCTTTCAATTTCATGTTTTTCAATTTCGATTTATTTTGTGACATGTGCTAAAATTATCTTTATAATTACCTCAATTGTCCGACTTGACGGAATGTTTACGCATAAACAACACTTGTTGCCAATTAAAACAGTTATTACTTCTTCGATGTTTCCAGCTTAAATGAACTCTGTGTTAACTTTATAATTTATCTGAAAAATGCAAAACACGTCAACGTAAAAACACCTATAAATATCTAACAATTGAAAGCTACAATTGGAAAGAATATCGCTAATAAATATTACGACTGACTACCATTCCAATGGGGGAAGAAAACAGGTTTTATGGAATTTTATTGTGTTTTATTGTTGGCATAGTTGTTGTTGCTATAGTTATTGCAACAATAGTCAGAAAGATAAACAAATTGGTAGAGTTTTAAAAAGAGCAATAAACAGTTTTTTTAAAGCAGCTGCTGATTAAAATCAATGTATAAATTGTACACATATTTAGTATTCCCTAACTGAATTCCTGTTAATGTTAATATTTTTGACAGCGAGATTCTAGGCTTAAATTTGACAGCTTAAAAGTTATGCCATAATCTGAACAAACTGTTATTTGAATAAAAAAAATAAATTTGTTTATATTGTTTTTTTTTATTGTTATTTATATTTAGATGAATTTTAAATTTGTTATGAAAATTACCTGGATTTAAATTCATTCATATATAACGAAATTTTTATGCCAAAGCGAAGACATTAAAATTTGCCACAACAAAATTATTCCATTTTATGATAATGTTCGCCCACATATTGCAGATCGGGCCAAAACCTATTTGGAAGTACTCAACTGGGACCTCTTGTTCCACCCGCCATATTTACGAGACATTGCTCTCTCGGATTGATGACACATGTCCTGTCTGAGTAGTGCTTCGCATTATGTGAAAATAAGTAAATGTTGAATTGGTTCCTGAATGACCTCAAAAGATGGAATGGGTCCAGAAAGATATATGGGGTAAAGTAGTTGCTAATAGTTAACAATATTTTGAACAAAACATAATGTATTATTTTTTCAATTTTGATAAAAAGTAGCAGAGGCTTATTTTATACTGTCACTATTTACAAAAATGTTTAATCCCGTTTCTTGTGTTCTGATTCCTGAAATTTCTATTGTGCAACAATACTAATAACTTTATTTTCTTTTCTGTAAAGTTTTTGTAGAAATACTGCGATAAGCGGAATTCCTAGTACTTGCCCAACGTTGTTTCAAGGGAAGTTGAAAATCAAATGTTTACAAAGTCCTTATAAAGGGTGATTTTTTAATCGCAGTTATTCGATTTTTTAATCAAATAAAACAAGTAAATTTGCAAACTTTTTGTTTTTATTAGAATCGATAAATTGGTCTTTGCCGTTTAATGTTCAAAGATAATTTCTTGTAAATGTTGTCCGCGGCTCCGTCTCAAACTGTTCATTCGGAAGGTCCAATTTTTCGTCACTTTTTCGAGCATTTCGGCTTGTATTCCACGAATAACGCGTGTTATGTTATCCTGTAAGACCTTAATAGTGTTCGGCTTGTCCACATAGACTAACGACTTGATATAACCCCACAAGAAATAATCACGAGGCGTTAAATCGCAAGATCTTGGGGGCCAACTCACAGGGCCAAATCGAGAGATAAGCTGCTCACAAAATTCATCCCTCAACATATCCATTGTTTTACGAGCAGTGTGGCATGTTGCACCGTCCTGATGAAACCACATGTCAACCAAGTTCAACTTAGCCAATTGGGGCAAAAAAAAAAAATCGCGTATCATGGTTAGCTATCGTTCGCCGTTGACGATAACGTTTCTTCCACGGTTGTCTTTGAAGAAAAATGGACCGATGATGCCACCAGCCCGTAAACCACACCAGACTGTCGTTTTTTCGGAATGCATCGGTAATTTATGTATGCATGTGGCTGTTCATCACTCCATATGTGACAGTTTTGCTTGTTTACGTATGCGTTCAGCAAGAAACGAATTTTTCGATAAAACAGCGGATTTTTATTGAGCCTTTGTAAGGCCCATTCACCAAAAATTAAGCGTTGTGGTAGGTCATTCGTCTTCCATGATGAAATGGCATAGTATACTGTACACTTTTCACTTTGACAGATGATGTTTGGATGTCATTACGAACCAGTGCTGCCAAATTTAAGTTTAATGATTCTGATAATTGTTTGCTCATCTTTCCAAAGTTTCTATAAAAAAAGAACTGGGACAACGGTGTCTCCATTAAATGACATGAAAGTGGTAAACACTTCGCCTATCCAGAACTTCTCGATATAAACTTATTAATATTTATTTCATTTCTGTCGTGTTTCAATGCTGACAAATTTCTTTATATTTTAGTGTTAAGGCTAGTATTGTGTTGACTTTTCGCGGTGAAAATCCGTACAAAGATTTGTTTACTAGACAGTATTATGTTTTTTAATGAAGAACATTTTCTTAAGTGGTTGATTTTCAATATTGAAGTCGACATAATGCAAATTTTTACGTTGCAGTATGTTCGATAATCCGTTTGTAAACTTGAAAATGAAATAGTAATATAGAAAGAAACAACTTACAAATTGTACAAATGTGTTATCGAACATATTATGATGTAAAAACATCAGCTGTTCCGATTTCAGTGTTGGAAATCAGTACAAAAGCTGGTAATGCCACAAAATTTTTGCACGAACAAACAATGTCTAGTGGAATTTTTTTATCGGCCTCAAAATTCTTTCAGTAAAAAGATATGAGTTGTCAGGTGGAAGCAACTTTACCAATTCAAAGGCAAAAGCGTGCAAATTAGTTGTTTTCTTCAGAAATTTCTCTTTGGCTCTCATGAGTTTTAATAGAAATTCCTTTTTGTTTCAGTCTTAATGGTTTAGTTCTCTTAGCTCCAAAATTTCGATAAAATAAGATTAGAACTTCATCAACCCAAGTATATCAATTTAATGAGAAAAATTTATTGCAATACTGACAATTGCTCGAACACTTCTCCAAAGTTCCTTTTGTACAAATCTGATGACAATGGAATCCTCAGCAACTGTTTGAAGTTGGACGAACTTCTTCTACCCAGAATTTCTCGATTTAATCTCATTAACGTTTCTAGAATGTCAGGCTAGTGTTATCTTGAAGCAATACTGCAAAAAAAGCAAATTTTACGCTGACATTTAATTCAATCGCCGTTAGATTTTTGGCGGTATTTGATGTCCTTCTTACAGGAAACAGATAATTTCTTTTATTGTTTTTGTTTGGGGTTGGTAGAACAATGGAATTGCGTGTTAAATATAAACTTTAACTTTATACATAGTCAAAAATAGCCACGAAGGATTGGTTGCTCGGTCGTCGAGGGCGATTAATGTTTACCTTGTGCTGGTCAGACCAGAGAGGAGAGTAAAAAACGAGCACATACAAAAATAAAGGATTGGTCAAGGTTAACACCCGGTTTAACTGCAGAAAGCCACGAAGCAATGGGCGGGGGGTAGGGATATTTGTAAATACTCGTAGTTGCTGATACGATAAGTAAACAAAAAAGTTATCTCGCTTTTATTCGGTTTTCCGTTAATAGAAATGCTAAAAAATACAAATTATTAAGGTGAGCCAACACACAAAATGACCACTATTATTTGGCAACGGAAACACTAAAAATAGCCTTTAGTAAGTTTTTTAATAGAAAATTAACAAAAAAAAAAAAAAACAAAATTTAGCAACTGCATTGAACACTGAAATAATAGATTGTTAAGCAATCTAAAATGAAGTCATCATTCAGTGAATGGATGATGATTTGAACGATTTTCCGGGCTCCCAAGGAAACCTGTAATTTTCACAACAGTCGATTAAGGGTTACCCGGCATAATTATATCACATAAAGAAAACATCACTAGTATTTAATTAATTATGTATCATTACAATTTTTCTATTATTAATTATCAAAATCGTTTGTCAAATGAAATTAGCTAAATGGCTACCAAATAACGAATCGTTGTACAAACAAAAAGAGGGGAGGCTGTAACATTGAAAACATTTGCCGTAATTGGCCTTTTTGCGTTTGAAAACTATGTTCATATATATGTATTTCAAAATTTAGTTAAAAATACTGACTTAAACCGCTATAATTATGAACAATGTAAAACACTTTGCATGACGTAATAAACAATCCAATCGTCCCTCCCCACCCCAGTACTTCAACTAATAAGCATCATCAGCCAGTTATTTACCAACTACCACCATCCGTCCGTACCATCAACCCACTATAACAAATTTGCAAAATCCTCCCCTTATGGAACGCTCAAGATGAACACGAAAAAGAGTTTCTGAACTCTTGAGTACCCTGTTCCATTGACAGCTTGAATTTAGGCGGCAGGGTGTAGGGCAGCACAACATCCTCCTCCCCTATCCATAGTTGCTGTTGTCTTATTGAAGACAATGGCACTTAGACAAGTGGTCGGTTGAAGGCCTACCATGATAATTTTCATAAGAACAAGACGAGATTGAATTGGACGACCGACTGAAAGCCACGAATCTATAACAAAAGAAACTGGGTAAGATACATTGGCTAAGATTCAATAGATCCAGTGATAGATAAGTCGTTGCTTCTTTTCATGCAAAAAAAAATATTCACACAGCTAAATGTTCTTTAAAAAACGGGGGTTTGGAAGAGAGGTTTGAATTTACGCTAACAGGCAAAAATGATTCAATAGCCAACAAGCTCAAAGCATAATCACAGTAAAGAGAAAATAAATGTTTCTGGGAAAGCAGATTCTATCAAAACAGTACCAGATATCGGCCAATAACTTACCAAATATTCATTATTCATTCAAATTTATTGTATCGCCTTCAAAGCAGGTCCTTTCCGAAATAATACGCTTATACCGAAACATTTTTCAAACGCTGGAAAGTCATCAGTACTTGTCGCGAATTTTCTTTTATGTCTTCTATCGATTGAAAACGGTCGCCTCAAAGTGATAATTTGAACTCTGGAAAGAGAAAAAAGTCAGCCGGCGACATGTTACGTAAATACGATGGTTGTTCGATGATATTTGTTGAGTTTTTGGTCAAAAGTTCGTTCAAAATTATAGCCTAATGGGTTGGTGCTTTATCGTATTGCAAATTCCATTTTTCTCTTCACAAGTTGACAAGAATTACAAGTGCACAACATGACAATAATCAAAGATATCAGTCAACTTTACCTTGACTTTTGATTGACTTTGAGGGGGCTTTATCGATATCGTTTCCATAGGAAGGCCCATTTCATTCAAGCTCCTAAATTCATTCATTTTCGGTGATTCGGCACATGAAAATCTATTTGCAGCATAAAATTTGATACAAATTCTTTGTTAGACATTTTTGTCCATTGCAAAACACAGTTGAGATGATCTGTCAAAATCGGGTACTATAAGCAAACTAAGTTATAGATCGCGCTCAAACTCCGCGTTAGAATAGAGGACAGTTGTGCCAAATGCGGCAATCATTTTAAACGGGCTTTTTAAATGATAAAATCCAGATATTTTTTGGCACAATGTATAAGAAATTAGAAAACCGAAGATATCTTATAAGATGCTTACATCGCCCAAAATTGATCTACTAATGGTGGAGCCACACTCTAAAATTTTTTATCTATTGCCATAAGACTTATGCTTAAAATTCGATTCGATATATCTTGAGAACGGAACATTGAAAACAATTTTAGATGCTGTTTTGTGAGGCTTACTTAAATTTGGTTCATAATTAAATTGTAAAGGCAAATTTTCTAAGAAAGTTTTGTTTAGACTAAGCAGCTGTTAACAGGCTAATTAAACTTTCTGATTAATCTATATCTTGAATAATTAGATAATTAATTACTAAAGAGTTTTGATGAATTAATTACTTTTACATTTTGATTAATCAAATTTTTGCAATTAATCGAAAATTTAAATACTTTATAAAACTAACAAAAAAACGGTACTTATAATAGTTGATATGTAGGGTGCCTTCATCGAGTTTAAAAAAACACAATTTAAACACACCACAAAATATAGAATGTGAAATATATAATTATTTAAATTTTAATAATCAATTGTTCGTTTAAGCATTGAATAACATATAATAATGCATAATCAATATTATCATAAATTCGATTAATAAGAATCCATGAATAATAGATTAATTTATCTGTTGAAATTTTGATCAATCGGGGAGTCTGATTAATCAAATTTTTAAACTATCTCTATGCCATGAACCTATCCTGCCTCAAATGGAACCGTAAAATCTGTATAAACAAAATAATAAATATTTGAAAATTGTTGTCCCATTTGCTGAAAATGTTCTTAGGTTTTGGTTGAACTGTTAAAAAAAAGAAAAATTGTGTTTACAAATGACAAAGAAAATATCCTTTACAAAATTGGCGCATAAATAGCCAAATTATTTGAAAAATTATATACATATAGTTGGATATCAAACCTGTTTACTCCCAAACTCTCCAAATACATTTGCAGTGGAGTTCGATTATAACAAAATTGCTTATAAAGGGTGGCGCATAAGTAACGTTAACGGCAGCTATATTGAATGCGTTCTTGTGCATCATTTGGTTTTAACTCGTGAACCAATTGCATCTTATATGGGAAAAGATGTAATATATGTAAAATTCTCTACAAAGACCGCCTAGACATCTCTAACTGCTGAGAAAGTCGCCTTGTGGAAGTTTCGGAGTTTTCCTCAATACTAGCTTGCACTCGAGCAATGGTTACTTCATTTCGAACTGCACGAGGTCTTCCAGAGCGCGAAAGATCACTGACAACCCCTTGTTGCCCAAAACGCTAAACCATTCGATAAATTTTTGGAGCGCTAGGAGCATGAAAAAATTTCGATATAATCTTTGTGTCTGAATAACCGACTGACAGACTTTCCAAGGTAAAATTGAACAACTTTGGTCCTTTGTTCAGTACTGAGCCTTTTCATCATATTTTTCCAAGTATAATTTAGTTAATTCTGTAAAGATACGAAAAAAAGACTTCAACAAAAAATGTATTCACTTATAAAATCTTAGCGTTACTTATGCGGCACTCTATATAGTTTATTCCTAAGCTAAGTTCACGATAACCGAGGTAAACAAAATTGTCACTAATAGCAATAAAAAGTGTGGGCTCACTGGGACCGAAAAAAAGTTTGTTAAAGCTGTTGTTGTTCTGCCGGTTTCCATTGTACAGGATTATTCATTTAATGCTTTCAAAACCGCCTGCCTGGCAAGGCAGTCAGCTGTTGAATATCTGTCATCTGAAGTGTTATTTATTTACTGTAAGATTTTCCACTTACGAATATGGAATGTTTAACAACCGAAGAACGCGTGAAAATAGTTAAAACTTACTACAATAGTGGTGATTCAAACGTGGACTTTCAATCAAAGAAGATTTTCTTTAGCAATGAAACTCATTTCTCACTCGATGGTTACGTCAACAAGCAAAATTGTCGCGTATAGGGCTCAGAGGACCCAGAAGTGATTGTGGAAAAGTCATTGCATCCGGAAAAAGTGACTGTTTGGTGTGTAATATGGTCTGAAGGTGTCATTGGGCCGTATTTTTTCGAAAATGACGCTGGAGGATCCACTGCTGCAACCAATTCAGAGACGGCCATTTGTATGACATTGTATTTCGTACATAATGGCAAGGCCTAACCGTTATAATGAAATAAAATCATATTTATATATACATGATATTTATGTGTGTTTTATTTAATTTTATTTTTGAAACCGAAAAATGGATAAAACTGAGTGCATACAGTCTTAAAGTTGGGTAGGATCAATTAGACCGACCAATTATTAGTTTTCTAAAAAACTTTTTACTTTTCTACAGAAACTTTTACTTGAGGCGGCGTAAAATTTTCTATAGGAAATTGTTCATTGCTGCGTAAAATTTTCTGCGGAAACTTACTTGTTGCGTCGTCAAATATTCTGAAGGAACATTTATTCGTTGTGATCTAAAATGTTCTAAAGAAATTGTACACTGTCAAAGTCGAAAGATTCCAACGATTTCATTTCATTGGGAGAAATTTTTCTGGGAAGAATTTTGTGATTTTTTAATAGAGTGAAATTTGATCCGTTTTCATTACTTCTTTTTCTTTAGAAATTGCTCGTTATATTAACCATTAGTTAACAGAGTTGCCGTTATATTTGTCATTTCTCTTTTTTTTGTGTACAATATTTTCTCATAGCGTTTTAAAGTGTTTATTTTGATTGTGTCATTTCACTTTTTATAATCATGTTTCCTTTAATTTTGTTTATTCATCTTCAGATTCGGTTTCGAAATCATTTCATTTTCACAAGTTTAAACTTCAATTATCTGAGGTTTAAGTACTCGCGTCAAACTTTCAGCACTGTAAAGGTAACCAGTTTCTTTTTCTCTCTCTCCCCGTTGTTATTGTTGTTGTTCAAGAGTTTAATGAATGACGAAATTTCCTGGAATTAATATAGGTGACGTAAAAGATACCGTTACAAGCCAGCAAATACGGCACACAAATGCAACTCCATCATTTTTTGGGTAATTTTCTTTTGGGGCCTCTTTTCTTGTTTTGTTTTTGTTTACATGACCAAATTTGTATTCGGCAGACGTTCGCCTGTGTAACCACCACCAATGGTTATGACATGGCGCAGACCTCGGCAACCAGTCGATTTAAGCCATTCCCAATTTGGTTGCCACAATGAGGCAACAACGACAACAACAACAAGTGGTTGTCTGTCATTTTCCGATAACAATTTTACGCTGAGAGTTGATGGCCCGGCGGCCCATTTGTTTTGGGCACTGGTAAAAGAGTTGGTTCTTTGCTGCTGCAGTTGCAATCTCATGTCTATCCAACCGTCACTCATGCGTGGTTGTTCAGTAGATAACCACCAGACTCGTTGCTGTGCATGAAGAACCTCAGCCATTGAGCCGATTGTACCAAACCTACCACATACTTTACCATCGCAGTCAGTACAAGTGCGAGTCGTGCGCTCTCTAGCACGCTCCAGGGTTATAGAATTGAGTGTTAGGTTATGGGATTCCGTGATGTTTTGCGTTCCAAAACATGACAAATATTCTTCCCTTTCCTCCCACCCGCCGTACGCCAAAGTTACATAACCGGAAGTTTAACAGTGGCCCAACGATATACGCGTGAGCGTTGTGTAACGAATTTGCCTGCTATCCAAGCTCGATCGAAGTTTCACGCAACTTTTTTTTATGATTTATAGTGTAAACCCTTTTCTTTTTATTCATAATAGAATTGAAAACAAAAACATTAATATTTTATGAGGTTAGTTTAAAATTGTCTAAGATTTATTTGCATTTAAAACAAACTCCCGGGAAAATGCAGAAAATGCTATAAATATTACCTCAACTAGTGTGGGCTTGAGATTTGCAATGAATTGTTGTTTGTCACGTAATCGGGTGATTTTGCGGAGAGGAGAAAATCATGTTGAAAAGTTAAGCAAACACGGTATAAAATTGAATTTAATGTAATTATGGAGAAAAATGGATTAAAGGAATATCACAGACGCATAAATAAACTTTATTTCATGAACAATAAAAAGTTTTACTGCAAGATTTGTGCAACAATTTCTACAAAATAGAAGTTTGGTCTGCTAGGGGTAAAGCGATTTTATTATTAGATTTTATTTTGTTTAAAAAATTGTTGTTTTCAAAAAATTTCCCTTGGGTGATCAAGAAATTATTTACAAAATATTGACTGTGTTAGTTAATTTTTTTAAGAGTTGTTGTTGTTGTTTTGTTTAATCTGACATTATTTTTATAAAATTTTGACAGTTTTTGAATTAAAAAATGTCTTTAAAAAGGAGCACTTTGTATGGAAAGTTTTCTATGCCTCACTGGATTTTTAGGGTATTTTGTTTTTCTTGAAAAAGAGTAGTTTTTCTGTTTCTATTTCTATTATAGCCTTATGGGGTGGTGCGTTATCGTATTGCTAAATCCAAGAGCTTTCTTTTTACAAATCTGTCCTCTTTCCACAAATTTGTTCTCTCAAATGTCGCAGAAATCAACCGCATTTTTTTAAATCGATTTTGAGGTGGATTTATCGATGTCGTTTCCGTAGGAAGACGCCATTTCCAAGCTTGTTGATTGGTTTGTACGCCAAACTTCTAAATTCGTGCATTTTCGCCGATTCGAAACAAGAATTTCCATTAACAATATATAATTTGATACAAATTCTTTGACATATTTATACATTGTAGAAATCTCAATACGCACTTGAGGTGTTCCGTCAAAATCGTGTGCTGTAAACAAACTAAATGACAGATCGTGCTGTAATTTCGCATTAGTATAGAGTTTTGACAATCTTTTTAAGCGGGATTTTTAAATGAGAAATTTTTGATACTTTTTTGACAGATTGAGTAAGTGAGGCCAAATACTAAAATTAAAAACTCATAGTTAGTTATGTGTCTCGATTACAAAATACCTACATTGCCCAAAATTTATCTAACAGTCTTTTTTAATTACAAAATTTCTTTCGAATTTAGTACTTTGTAAGGTAAGAATATTCTATGGATAGTACTTTCTGCTTCAGCGGATTTTTATAGCATTTTGTTTTACTTGGAAAAGGGTGTTTTTTCTGTTTAACCTGGAGTTATCTTTATAAAATGTAGCTTTTCTTGAATCAAAAGAATTACTTTGTAAGGCTAGCCTTTTCTGTGGAAATTTTTCTCTGCCAGATCAGATTTTTGAAGTTGGAGTTGCCGTCTACGAATCCAAAATTGTTTCTTTATAGAAGTTGGAATGGAAAAATTTAAATTGAAGAGCTAGAAATAGCAACATTGAGAGGTGGGCATTTTTAAGGCCGATAATTTGATTGGAATTCGTTCCGTCTACAATCGGGTTATCGTGCGGAGTATTTCGACCCTATTTATTCCATGAAAGATGTTCAGGGTTTGGAGTGCGGCGTATTTCGGCCGCAATAGCACCCCGCAAGATGGCGCCAACACTTGTAATCAGTTGCTATTTTCTCTTGGTCCTCGTACAACCCTGGTGATCAAATTGTTGATAGAAATAGCCAAGTTGATACTTTTTCCTATTATAGTTTGTTTTTTCTTTGTGAAAGTAATCAGGCTTAATGATTTTATAATCAATAACTGTAAACTTATTTTAAAAGTTTATGCTAATTCTGAACAGAACTTCCAATATTTGCTAGAAATCAAACTTGACACTTTCATAGTGCTAATCGACCATACTTGCACTAAGGTATGCAAGTTAATTCCCGGGCGATTTTTTATATTTGAGCTTTGAACTCTTAAATGTCTTTACTTTTATTTTCAAAAATTTACGTCTGACTTATTTAGAAATTTTTTCCCTGATTGTGTCAGTTACTTCGTGTGTCAGTTTTTTACGTTTGCTTAATCCAGAATTAATCCAGAAATTTCTGAAGAATATTTTAAGTGAAAAAAACATTTTGTTGTGACTTTGAAAATTTGTCCTTTCATGTAGTTCTTTAGAAAAGTTTGGTTTACTAGAGACGGAAAATGTTTCCTTTTTTTGTAATTTTTGAGCTAACATTTTTTTTATATAATATTAATTAATTTCTTCATAAACCAAATATTGTTTTAAATATGTTTTGATGTTGCGTTTGAGCCACAAGAAAAAAAAATCTTAAGAAATCTCTGCCACTTAGAATATAATTTCTCCAAAAGTTGCTTGTCGAAGAAAATATTTTATTCTAAATGACTTTTTCTTTATTGATTTAAGTAATAAAGAAAACATTGTGTACAAAAGATGGTGCGAAGATTCTTTCTTCTACACATATGGTGAACAGAAGAGAAAATGTTATACACTGTGCGCCGCACGCAGAAAAGAATTCCGGACACTTCGATCTTCTGCAGTTCTTATCCAATTCATCGCACAAAGATTTGACTGTGTCTTAGGAAAACGATCCTTCTAACCGAGTTTTGACCGCCTGCCTTTACGTAGCCCAACAAATTTACGAAAGACTTTTCACGTTCTAAACTTTTGGTCCATCCATACAAAAACCAGTACAATCGCAATACTTTGGTGTTGATGACCAAGTGCAGCTCATCTAGCTCAAAGGTTTATACAATGATGAGCATTTTTTCTCGAAGACTTTTTATTCGCCAAAGTGAATAACTTATTTTGTTCCAGTTTACCGCCGGAATCGCTTTTGCTGATTACTTCTCAATGCTTGGAAAGGCTGCAGTAACATTTTGATATCTACATCATCAGCGCACGCAAATAATATATGGCTTTTATTGAAGATGGCACAAGTTCTTTTTACAGCTGCTCATTGACATCATGTCGACATTCCCCTTTGGTGCAAAATGTATCAGTACGCCTTTTGCTTCTTTTTGCTCAATACTTTGTTTCGACCAGTGTCATCGTACAAAGACGTATAAGAATCGCAAAAACACTTAATTCGGATATCGTTAATACATTTTTTCCACATCGGACTGTCAGAGGCAGCTTTATTAGTCGATAAAAAATAGTATGGGTCGATGATATTTTTGTTGGGGTCTATGTAGGATTTACCATAGTGTGGACATCTGGCTAGTTGCAGATTTAGAAGCGCTAAAGCCGTAATGATAGGGCCCAATCTGATTAGGTGGAGCAGGGTTTACTCTTTCACGCTTTGCACTCGACAGAACCTTATAAACGATGGATAAATGACTTATGCTGCAATGATTCTTACATGTCCTAAGCTCACTTTTTTGGATACAGAACATAATACATTTAGGACGATAAATTTATTAAACGAAGTGCTGATTATCATGATTATCAGCTCATCGCCACCGATCTTAAAAGAGTTCTGCAGGCAGGCCACCATCAGCATCTACAGCTTTGTTCTTCCGAAGGTATGGAACTGCCGTTCTGGTTCACCTTTAGCTCGCTGCTGGGTGGCATATGCCATTGACGTAATTGGCATTAACTTTTTACTTGTGTTGCCATCCGCAACCAGTTGCCAATGGAAACGCCACCCATTTGTGTCTCCATATCAGGGTAGGCCTATTACATAGTCTTTGCTTTTAGCCTTTTGGTAGAATTTTGGGCATAACATTTATCTTTATGCCTTTCTATATCCCCTTTCCACAACCGTTTCTTTCGCTTAAAAAATTGGCGCACTTCTTATAGCATTCCCTCACAGCATGTGTTTTCTTTACATTAATACCTTCCAGCGCGTGTTACAGTTGGCTGCAGCATTGCCTCATATGTAGAGTCTTCTTCGCCGGACACCATGCAACATTCTTATAGTATCAACACCTTATAGTTGTATGAGGGTTGTCTGAGTTTTGCGTCAGTTGCCATTGAAGACGAATTATGTTGCCAGGATATATGAGTGAGGAACAGTAGCATTATGAGGTCTTCTTATAGTAGCTGCGAGTGTTTCTGGAGTAGGCTGTGGCTATTTTTGTCAATTTATATTCGATCGTTGGCTGTAATAAATTCCACACTAGCTACATCGAGGATTCCACACCAGCTCAAAATGTCTATTCGGAAGCTCCAATTTTTCGTCAATTTTTCGAGCATTTCGGCCTGTATTCCACGAATAACGCGTGTTATGTTATCCTGCAAGACTTCAATAGTATTCGGCTTGCCCACATAGCTGACTTGACATAAGAAATAAGAGAAATAATTAAGAGACATTCTTCGACATCTAGGGTGCCAAATCGAGAGATAAGCTGCTCACCAAATTCATCCCTCAACATATCCATTGTTTCACGAGCAGTGTGGCATGTTGCATCGTCCTGATGAAACCACATGTCAACCAAGTTCAACTCAGCCAATTGGGGCAAAAAAATCGCGTATCATGGCTCGATATCGTTCGCCGTTGACGGTAACGTTTCTTCCACGGTCATCTTTGAAGAAAAATGGACCGATGATGCCACCAGCCCGTAAACCACACCAGACTGTCGTTTTTTCGGAATGCATCGGTAATTCATGTATGCATGTGGCTGTTCATCACTCCAGATGCGACAGTTTTGCTTGTTTACATATCCGTTCAGCAAGAAATGAGCCTCATCGCTGAACACAATTTTTCGATAAAACAGCGGATTTTTATTGAGTTTTTGTAAGACCCATTTACCAAAAAATGGACGTTGTGGTAGGTCATTCGGCTTCAATTCTTGCGTGAGTTGAACTTTATAGGCTTTCAAACCCACCAAAGTAAATTTGGTGCGAAATTTGGAGATAACAGCACGAATTGTTGATTCAACAGGTCGATTATGACGACCATAACATGGTCGTATCAAACGATGCATATTTGTCACAGAGCACCAATTTTGATAATAAATTTCAACGACTTGCAATCGTTGCTCGTTTGTTAGTCTTTCCATGATGAAATGGAAGAGTATACTGTACACTTTTCACTCTGACAAATGACGTTTGGACGCCATTACCAACCAGCGCTGCCAACTTGAAAAACTTAAATCCTAAAAAAATTACCCTGTATTTGATGAACCTACTAAAACATTTCAACAACAATATGGAAGCATATCAAGATATATTTGTGTCTGTGTGTTGCATATAGAAGCATCCAATGTTAATCTAAGTACGAGGAAGCTTTACCTGGATGTTGTAGGCATGTCTGGTACAGTTTTTTAGGAAACATAACGATGGTAGGAAGATCAATTCTTGAATAATTTCTATAAATGAGATGCACACAATTCTATAACTATTTATATAGAAATATGAAAATAAATTAGTGTGTGTGTTTTTTTGGCTATGGTAGTCCATAATGTTCATCCAAATGCGAATAACTTTGGATAAATATTATAGACTTATCGGGCATAGTTTTCTAGGATGCCTTAACATGATACGAGCTTTCAACTCTCTAATAGGCAAAGTTTCGTTAGAAATTTTTCTGCAGTCAAAATTTTTCTAGTGTTATTGGGTGGCACAAATAGTAGCAGTTTCTTTAGAAAAAAGAATAACTTAATTTTCTCCTAGTTTACTGCCATTTTTGTCGATTGGATGTAACAAATTCCACTCTGGCTACATCAAAAACTCCGCATGGTAAAAACTTCCAAAAAAAAAAACAACATGAAATGAGTTTCGTAGTCCATTGCTATATCAGTCTTTTGGAACATTTAATGGAAGTCGGCATGACTATAAAGTTGTTAAAAATTAAACGCACTACTAGTTTTAGTACCACAAACTTGTAATATCCATCATAAGTTTTTTTTAGTTTTGGAAAATTGTGCCTTTCTTAAGAAACCAGAGACCTAGTTTAAGCACAAGAAGTGTCTTCAAGCAAATACCCTCGCATCTTATGAATTAGGCGAAGGAGAGCTTCTCACATTCGATGAGTTTATACGCATTCTATTTTTAGACTCACGATTACGAACGTCATAGCTTGAGAAGCATTTATAAGACGAGTCGATTACTCGACTACTGGAAGTGGTCGTCAGACTTATTGAGGTGACCGCCGTTCATATAATGATAAGTGACTGTATGCGGGACTGAACCTGTGATCATGTGAATGATAATTGCGTGTTCTAATCAGCGTGTTACGGAGAACCTTGCTCTCCGATATTACCCTCTGTAATTTAGGAAGGAAGACGATATGCCTCTGGAATTAGCAGAGCTGCTTTATAAAGTGTGTACCAACAAGAACGCAAGATTTAAATTTGGCGCTGTTCGAAGTGCCATTGTTTGACATTTGAACAATTGTTAGTGTTTGCTAGTAGAAGGTACGAGGTTAGTAAAAATGGAGCGCTACACGAATGAGCAACGCATTCTCATTGTGAAATTATTTTACCAAAATGGTGAAAGTTTTGCGGCTACAGTTCGCAAATTGCGACCAATTTGGGGTCACAATAATGCTTTAAAAGAGTCAACTGTAAAGAGATTAATGGATAAATTTTCCAAAACTGGGTCTGTTAGTGATGTAAAGACAACAACGCACCCTCGACCAGGTCGATCGACCGAAAATGTCACAGCTGTACGTGATGATGTCACTCAAACTCCATCCATCTCAATTCGACACCGTGCTCAGCAAATTGGTGTCTCCAATTTGCATCTTCATGCATACAAAGTTCAATTGACTCAGGAACTAAAGCCAGCTGACCATGGACAGCGAAGGGAGTTCGTTAATTGGGTATTGGAGGGACAACATGAAAATGCTGATTTTGCCGATAAAATCATCTTCAGTGGCGAGGCCCATTTCCATCTTGGTGACTTCGTCAATAGGCAGCTTTGTCGCATTTGGGTGAGGAAAATCTTTGAGTGATTCACGAGAAGCAAATGCATCCTCAACGTGTCACTGTGTAGTGTGGATTTTGGGCCGGAGGAATTATTGGACCTTTTTTTATGAAATTATCGTGAAATGATAACCAGTTTTTTCGTGCCTAGAATTGAAGAAATGAATGTGGAAGGCATGTGGTTTCAACAAGACGGCGCCACAAGCCATACAGCCAGAGAAACAATTCAATTGCATCAGTCATTTTTCGGTCATGTTAATTCGTGTTTTGGAAACCAGAATTAGCCGCTTGATCGCGCGATTTAACACTATTAGACTATTTTCTTTGGGGTTTTTTTGAGGTCTTAAGTCTTAAAAGAGGAAATTGGACGCTGCATTAATGAAATACCGCAGCATTTATGCAAAACGGCTATTGAAAATTTCATTAAAAGATCACGTGTGTGCAGCAAAGCCGCGGCGGCCATATACCCAATGTGTTGTTCCATACATAACCTCATTCTGTGCACTTTACGATATAATAAAGTTTCACGATTTTTTTAAATATCTGTGTTTTATTTAAAATTTAAATCTTGCGTTCTTGTTGGGACATCCTTTATAAGATCTTCTTATATCCCTTGTTTGCAAGACACAAAAAGAATAACTTCATTTAGGCCTTTCGTATGCCTTACATGACATCGTTGTCAGCACTTTTCGTTCTCCCCTCGTTACTGGTAACGCATTTAGCATGACGTTGCTCAACAATTTCTTTTTGATTGATTTTGTTTTATTTCACTTTTTCGATACAAATCCATTCTGTTTTTTTGTGTTTTGCTAATTCATTACACTTAATTCATTTCACTTGAACACACGTTTCATATTGAAACCGTCATTTCATATTTTCCATTTCTTTTATGACATATGCATGTGATGTCTATGAATAGTTTAGCATTTATTTCGAATCGAAATTGGTTTTGTAACTGCCTCTAGTAGTGCATCAACTGAACTGGCGAAATGGTACGTGCCACAAACGCATCTGACGACACGAAATATGCCCAGATGGCACTGCAATCAGCAGTCAGCAGTCAGGCTGACGACCACTTTCATTAACTCTCGAAGCTCAAAGTGAAATTTCCACTGTATGATCGTCAGACAATGGAGTACAATATGAGGCGACATGCACTTGCACGTTTTAAATTACGCGCCAAATATGTTGTAAGAAAACATTTACATATTTCTATATTTAATAAAACACAAAGAAAAAAAAGTGTAGTGCAGAAAAATGTGTAGCAAAAATGTGGAATTGCTTAGAGAGTCGCGTATCAGCTGTAAAAACTGTCGACTTGCAAGGCCACACAAAATGATTAATAAACAAAAACTGTATGGAATGACAACACAATTTTGGGAACTATTTGTTAACGAGCCCACCATAGTAATGAACTTTTATTGTCATTGGAATCTGTAACTACATAAGTATATTAACATGTATTCGTATCTGTGTCTGCATGTTGGCCATAGGATCCTCTCGAAACTAGCCGACCTGACGTATAGATGGCGCCAGTAGTTTAGAAAAAATGATTTTGGCGAAAAGTGATATCCTTATAAATCTTATGCTTTAAATTGTAAGACTCCACGTTGCTTAGTATTTTTATTTGGGCCTCATTGAATTTTTAAACACTGAAAAAATTGGTTACCGTTATGCAATTAAATATTTCAATTTGAAAGGTCTTAGTCCAATCAATATTAAAGCCGAGCTAGATTTTGCTCCGGAGAAGTCTGCTCCTTCATTTATGGCTGTAAAATATTGGGTGGCAGAGTTTAAACGAGGCCGTACGAGCTGCCAAGACAAACACCATAGTGGCCGACCAATTGAGGTGTCCACGCCAGACACGGTTAAGAAAATCCACAAAATGGTATTGTATGATCGTCGGCAGAAGCTAGCTGAGATGATAGGAATTTCAAGAAGCGCTCTACATCGTAGATTGACCGAAGATTTGAAAAGAAGAAAGCTATGTGCTAGATGGGTACCGTGCTTGCTTTCAACAGAGCAAAACCCGCGTCGTGAAGATGTCTCAGTAGAGTGTTTGGTGATGTTTCACCGCAATAAAGACGAATTTGTGTGTCGATTTGTAACCATGAATGAGACATGGGTCCACCACTTCACACCTGAGACAAAGGAACAGTCAAAGCAGTGGCCTGGAATGGGAGAATAATGTCCAAAGAAGGCGAAGATGGTTCCATCTGCAGGCAAGATCATGGCGCCTATTTTTTGGGATGCACATGAAATTATTTATATTGATTATCTTCAAAAAGGAAATACCATCGACTGCTAAAATTATGCTAATTTATTGTAGCGTTTAGGTGGCGAAATTATGGAAAATATGCCGCGTTTAGCTAAAAAGAAAATGTTGTTTCATCAAGACAATGATTCAGTTCATACGTCCACTATTGCGATGGCTGAAATTAACGAATTCCAATTTGAATTGCTTCATCACGAATTTTATTCGCCAGAGTTAGTCAGATTTGGATCCCCCGGACTATTTTCTATTTCCAAACTTGAAAAGGTGGCTCGGTGGTAAAACATTTGCCAACAATGAAGAGGTGGAGTCTACGGTTGATGCCTATTTTAAGGAGTTTGACAGTTCTTACTACAAACAGGATATAGAAGCTGTTGAATATGGCTGGAAAAAGTGTATGGAGCAAAATGGACATTATGTTGAATAATAGAGGGTGTCCAAACAAGAACGCAAGATTTAAATGACTGATGCAGCAATTGAATTGTTTCTCTGGCTGTATGACATGTGGCGCCATCTTGATGAAACCACATGCCCTCCACATTCATTTCCTCAATTCTAGTCACAAAAAAACTTATTATCATTTCACGATACCGAACACCATTGACTTGTTGTTTGCGCTTGACATGCCTCATTTTCATAAAAAAAGGTCCAATGATTCCTCCGGCCCAAAATCCACACTACACAAATACACGTTGAGGGTGCATTTGCTTCTCGTGAATCACTCGAGGATTTTCCTCAACCCAAACGCGACAATTCTGCCTATTGACGAAGCCATTAAGATGGAAATGGGCCTCGCCACTGAAGATGATTTTATCGGCAAAATCATCATTTTCATGTTATCTCTCCAATACCTAATTAATGAACTCCCTTCGCTGTCCATGGTCAGCTGGCTTCAGTTCCTGAGTCAATTGAACTTTGTATGCATGAAGATGCAAATCTTTCGTCAAAATTCGCTGCATAGTGGATTTGGAGACACCAATTTGCTGAGCTTGGTGTCGAGTTTGAGCGACATCATCACGTACAGCTGCGACATTTTCGGTCGATCGAACTGTTCGAGGGCGCGTTGTTGTCTTTACATCACTAACAGACCCAGTTTTGGCAAATTTATCCATTAATCTCTTTACAGTTGACTCTTTTGGAGCATTATTGTGACCCCAAATTGATCGCAATTTGCTAACTGTAGACGCAAAACTTTCACCATTTTGGTAAAATAATTTCACAATGAGAATGCGTTGCTCATTTGTGTAGCGCTCCATTTTTACTAACCTCGTACCTTCTACTAGCAAACAAACGAATAGCGCCAAATTTAAATCTTTCGTTCTTGTTGGGACACTTTTTACTTTTTTGTGTCATTTTTTGTTAGGTCGACTAGTTTTGGACCATCATCGTATTTATTAAAATAAGAGGAAACTTTGGCTGGGTACACATATTTGGGAAAGCTTTTTGGAATACCTAAAAATAATAGGATGGTCAGTTCCCGAATGGATTTTATAAATGATATGCATACAAATCTATAACCCTACAGATATATGAAAATAAATTTTGTATCTGTTGAGTATAGAATTCCACACCGTTTAACCAAATGAGAACAAATTTAATTAAGACACTGTGAATGGATGTTTTTTTTTTTCAGAAAGCCCAATGATGGTAGGAGGGTTAGATGATTTAAATAAATAAAATACAATTCTTCAACTATATAAATAGATGATAATAAATTTATGTCCGTGTGTTGGGTATGGCATTATTAAATGTTTATCCAAACGTATGGAAACTCTTGGCAGTTATTGCAGAGATGTTGACAATGGTTTCTGGGTATGGATTTGGGCTTTATATCCTCCAATTGGTGTGTTGGGCTAAGTAACTTGCAGTGTTCACCCAAATGCAGGGAAACTGAGGATATATAATAAAGAAATATCAGGGATAATTTTTGGGAAAGACTGAAGATAGTACGAGGGATAGCCCCATATTGCTTTCAATAAATCCGATTTTTCTCTGAGATTCGAACAATTTTCTAGTTATATAAATGTGTGAAAATAAATCTATCTATCTATAAATCCATCTATCTATCTGAATATTATTGTAGACATACCTATCATAGTTTTTTAGAAAGCATAACCATAACACGGAGCCGCTCTCCGTGAAGCATTTTAATAATAATTTAATGATGATTTAATGATTTACAATATCTTTTTAAGAACATAATTTTGTGTCTATGAGTTGGATGAAGGATCCTTTAATGTATATCCAAATACGAGGAAACTTTGAGTGGATTTTGTAGGTTCGTCGGGGATGGTTTTGTAGATAGAATGATGGTAGAGGAATTAGCTTCTGAATGGTTTAATCAATTTTTGCCTTTGAGACATTTGACAATATTATTTGAAATATTTGGAAATAAAAATACTTATGTGTATTGTTTACGGTTTCTTCCAATATTTAGCCAAACGAGAGAAAACTTTTATCGGGTATTGTAGACGTGGGGTTGGTTTTTTAAGCACCCTAACGAAAAATTGTGTCTGTATGTTGGGCTTAGTATTCCCCAATATTCATCCAAATGCGAATAAACTTTGGCTGGTTATTGTAGACGTGACAGGAATAATTTTTAGAAACTTCATCGGTATTGGGGATTTAGATAGACAAATTATGTCTGTGTGTTGAGATTGGTATCAGATTGGACATGTTGTGGCTCTTTAGAAAGCCTACGAAGGGTGCGATGGTCAGCTCTTGACAAATTTTAATATACGAGGATGAACATAGTAAAACATTTCTACAAAAATATTGAAAGTTTGAGTGAAGAAACTTTACCTGGATATTGTAGACATGGGTATTGTAGACGGTTTTTGGAAAATGTAGCGATGATGGGAGCATAAGTTCTTGAATGATTTTAATAAATGAGATGCACACAATTCTATAAATAAATGGAAATATGAAAATAAATTGGTCTGTGTGATTTTTTGGTTATAGTTGTCTCTAACATTCATCCAAATACGAGGATGGATGGATGGATTTGGATGGATTTTATAGACATATCGCTCATAGTTTTCTAGAAAGCCTAAACGTGATACGAGCTTCAGCTCTCTAATTGGCAAAGTTTCGTCAGAAATTTTGCTGCAGTCAAAGTTTTTCTAGTGTTATTGGGTTACACAAATAGTAGCAAAGTTTCTTTAGAAAAACGAATAACTTAATTTTCTCCTAGCTTACCGCTGGAAACTATTTTTTTGACTACTTCTCAATGATTGAGAAGACTACAGTAACATCATGTAGCTTTTGGAAAATGATGTCTATATCATCAACGCAAACGAATCACTTACATAAGTCTTCTATTGGAGATGGCACAAGTTCAGTCCACTGCAGCTTTCCTTATAAATGCATACATAGAAGAAGGTTGTCGTTCCATCTAAATCCCTGTTTGGGGTGAAATATAAAAAATAATCTGAGAAATGTAAATACTGGTATATTAATAATTTAATAACTTTAGTTTAGCCAATTAATGTTAAACAGAATTTAACTAATTTCTTTCATTAAGCAAAGTTTCTGTAGAAAATTTGTTGCAGACAAGATTTCTTTAAAAATTCTTTGGTTTTCGCATTTTTCCTTTGTAAAAATCGTAAAACAAACTTGGGATGAACTGACAAAGTCGAGCACAGCAAGCAAACTAAATGACAGATCGCTTCAGTATAGAGGACATTTGTGCCAACTTAGTGACAAGAAGAATTTTGATATTTTTCAGTACTTTTTTTACAAAATATATGTATATACGTCTTAGTGTGTTTGACCAGACCTTCAGATTATTAAAAATTTTGGAGAGGACCCAAGGAAAACAGATCGACCATGATTATGCTTTCGATATATAGTTCCGTCAAGAAAATGTATAAGGCCATGGCTGAGTTTGAAATATCCGCGAAACTTATACGTATTTGTAGCATGACTGATACAAATCTTCAGTAAATATATAATAATTCAAAATTTTAGTGAGCTTTTTTTGCACCAAAAAAGATAATTTAAACAGGGCGACAACTTATCGTGTGACCTCTTCAACATGCTGTTGGAGACGATTATGAGGGAAGCTGCCCTTAACACGGCTTGCACCATCCTTAACAAAAAATCATGAACTCGCATGTGTAAATGATGTGGACAAGACTGCGAGATGTTACTGCAGCCTTCTCAAACATTGATAAAGAATTAGTAAAAATTGATCTGGTGGTAAAAGAGGACAAAACAAAGTTTTTAGTTTCAGAGTCTACTCGCTTGGGTGGTTGTGTGAACAATTATAACTTTGAAGAGGTGGATGAATTCATTTACCTCGGCAACGCTGTAAATAAAACGAATGATGTTAGCATGGAGATATATATGTAGAGGAGAGTACTGCTTGCTAGCAGATGTCATTAAGGGCTAAGTAAAACCCTGCCTCGACAAACAAAAATCCGACTATGTTAGACGTTGGTTTTGCCTGCCTTGTTGCTGGATTAAAACACAAATGGATGCTGGTAATCTTCGAGAGGTAGATACTCCAGAAAATATATGAACCTATCATCGTTAAGGGTGAGCAACGGTGTCGTATGAACAATTAGCTGTATGAGCTATATAACGACATCGATGTGGTCAAGCGTATCACTGCATCATTGATGGACCCAAATGCTGCAGCACGAATAGGCGACACAGAAGAGGGCGTTACCTACTAATGTCTTTAAGAGATCTATTTCATATCCTGTGATATAGTGGATTTTACAATCGAAAGGGGCTAACTATAAGGTGTCGCATAAGCAACGTTAAGATTTGATCAGTGAATAAATTTTTTGTTTAAGCCTTTTTTTTAGTCTCTTTACAGAATCAAGTAAATAATACTTGGGAAATTTATGATGGAAAGGCTCAGCACAGCACAAAGAACCAAATTTGTTCAATTTTACTTTGAAAGACAGCATTCGATTATTCAGATCATATCGAAATTCCTTTCATGTTCGAAATGCTCTTAGCGCTCCAACAATATACCGATTGGTTCAACGTTTTGGGCAACAAAACGCGTGCTGAAAGACCTCGTGCAGTTCGAAATGAAGTGGCCATTGCTCGAGTGCAAGCAAGTATTGGGGAAAACCCCAAAACTTAGAGATGAGAGAGAGGTCTTTGCAAAGAATTTTACATATGTTACATCTTTTCCCATATAAGATGCAATTGGTTCACGAGTTAAAAACAAATGATGCACAAGAACGCATTCAATATAGTTGCCGTTAACGTTACTGATGCGCCAACCTTTATAATATAACACCTGGCTAACTGTGTATCTGTCAAACTTTTCTCCTGTCCGCTTGTCTATAATTCAATTTCCTGTACACATGAAAATATCTTGAAAATACTCATTTTTAAAGTTCAATATTCTTTTTACGTTTTTCGGTTTGGAAAAGTTTAACAACCTTTTTTGTCGTTAAGGTTTTCCTCGCGATTTATTTACAACTTATGTAGGTCAACAAAATTCTGCTTACTCTACGAGTTGAGTTGTGTCTGAGTAGTAGGCGCCTCCTGCTTCCGTCCTTCCTCTGCCAGCAGCAGACAATTATAGCTATTTACGAGTTTATTTAGTTACTCACTGCTGCCACTACTGCTAACTAATTAGTATTGTAGGACTTTGCTAAAAATGTTGTTGCGTTGTCGCGTGTCTATGACAGGATAGAGGTGGATCGGCAGGTAGATAATGTGCAGTGAAGTTACTCCTAAGAGGGTGGCATGGGAGACAGTTATAGAGCTATAAAATGGCTTAAAGTGTTGGCAACAGTGGCAGGCGAAAAGTGTAATTGCAATGGACATGCGTAGATGTGAGGTAAAGCAAGTGCTGATTGATTTCTTATTGTTAGAATGTGCACAGTACTGGACAGGGAAATTTTGAATTATGGTACTTATTTTTTGACATAAACTGCAACCTTTTTTATATTTTTTAACTGAAAAAAACGCACTTTTATTAACATCTCTGAAAACTGTGTAATCTTCTGAAAGAGATCGCGATTTATTATGGAAACATCGCTTTCAAGAGCTATGAAAATGCTGCATATTTTGTCGTCTAATCACAGGGTAAACGAAGAATGAAAGTAAGAAGAATGTTTTTCTTTTTCATTTTAGTTGAGCTCCTGCATTTGCGACATGTTTTTAGAACAACCGACAGTGAAATCATATATTTCTACTTGCAAAAGGTGAAATTTCTTTCTTTTAACAGTAAAATAATGCAGTTTCAGACGAATTTATTGAAATGGTTGCGAATTATTTACATTTCAATTGTAAGTCATATTTAATAAAATGATTCACGTGCCACAACTCGTAACATCGTTGTGCTTCCCAAAAAACTGTCACAGATATATCTGCAATATTGACGAAACATTTTTACACATTCGGCTAAATATCGTAGGATCCTGCATCCCATTTATCGAATTGACTGGCAAATTGTTTACATTACACTTCTAAATCACCTTTATTGCAATGAATACAGTGTCGCCCCTCGTATTATCGCTACGCTTCTTGAAAAACTATCAAAGATATGTCTACAATATACAGTAATTTTTTTTTTTTTGCATTTGAATAAATGTTAAACACTTCTATAT
Organism: Philornis downsi; assembly: GCA_019455685.1. Taxonomy (NCBI): domain Eukaryota; kingdom Metazoa; phylum Arthropoda; class Insecta; order Diptera; family Muscidae; genus Philornis; species Philornis downsi. Next base: position 687,684 of record JAHXMU010000534.1, read on the forward strand.
CCAACACACAGACTTAAATTGATTTTCAGATTAAAGTAATATATAGGAATATCATACATATCTAAAGTTGACCTATCAGTAGGCTTACTTAAAAACTTATTCCCAACATATCCGCAATATCCAGTGAAACCTTTCTGGCGTTTGAATACACATTGGAGAATATTAAACCCAACATACGGACACGAAATTATCTTTACAAACTTATAGTTGCTGTTTGAATCTCAAAAAAAAAAAAAATCGTATTTATCGGAACAGTATGCGAGTCGCACCTTATAGTATTATTATATTGAGCCAGGAACACAGACACAATTTTTTTTAACATAAAACTGTACCAACCTTGGGATTTCCAAAACAGCTTTACCCCATACGTCTATAGTACAGTTTTCTAAAGAAACTTTGCCTTTCAGTACCAAATTTTCTAAATAAATTTTCCCTACCAGTAAAAAATTTCCTAAAGAAACTTTGGCTATCAGTAGTAAATTTTCTAAAGAAACTTTGGCTACCAGCACCAATTTTCTAAAATAATTTTGCCTACGAGTAGCAAATTTTCTAAAGAAGCTTTGCCTACCAGTAGCAAATTTTCTAAAGAA